>RYFJ01003074.1:0-29897 GCA_003991445.1 Oryza meyeriana var. granulata | reverse complement strand
CCGCCCGAGTCTCCCCTCATTCGCGGCCTCGCCTCGCTCGGAACACCGGCTTTCTCGGCAGCAGCGTCCGCCACCGCCTCTACCGACCATCCCCTCTCCCCTGCATCGGCCTCCCGCGCGGCGTCTTCCTCCTTGTGCGTCGGCCCCCCGGTCCCTTTCCTTCTTCCCCGGCCGGCGACTGTCTCCGCTTGGTCAGCCCCGTCGCTTTCTTCTCCCGGTGCTTGGGTTGGACACACCGTCTGCCATCTCGTCGCGACACAACCACAGAGAGGCGTGCGTGTGTGTCGATTTTGCGTGAGAGCGCAGCAAAACAGAAGGGGAAAATTAGGGTTTGGCGAAGAGGCGGCATCTATCTCTACAGTTCTAGGCACAGCGACACCAACGATGGCTTCTCCGGTGATGCAGTGATCAGCAGCAGCTTCTCCAGGTACCACAGCATCTTCCTTTCTTATTTTACGGCTGCTCTGTTGCCTGCAATCTCGCTCTGCTACTGCGCTACTATTGTGATATATTTTAGCAGATTTTTTGATGAACCTATTGAGTATGTGTCTGTTAGAAGTTGGAATCATCTTTGTTTCAAATTTTATGAACTATTGCTTAAATTGAGGGAAATTATCAATGAATTTTTTTGCGGGGAAAATTATCATGAAATTTGTCTAGCTGTTAAAGTTTTTTTTGAATAAAGCCACTATTGAAATGATCTATTCAAAATTACTACTATTCAGAAGTAGTTGGCTCACTCACCATGAAAATCTGAATTTTAATAGGATACTCAAAACAACTTGAATTGATGTCTTTTTCAAATAGTATTTGAACTCTCATCATCAGTATAGGTACTCCACAATTCATGCATTTTGTTCATTCTACAGTCAGCCAGAACAATGGCGATATTTACTGAAACTGCAGCAGCACTTGTTGAAAACAGCATTCGCACATCCTTTGACACTTTCCATGTTTTTAAGAATATGCTAAGTAAAACTTGTAATGTAATTTATGGCAGTTTACCATATAGGGAATGCGCTTTTAGTTATCTGAATGCTTTTGTGATTCATATTGGTTGATTGATCTATAGCTCCTTACTGATTTTGCAATGTTGATAATTAGATGGATAGTTACATAGACTATTGATTGGAAACGTTGTGGGAAGTAGCGAGTTCAATTGGGATGAATCCAGTTTGAGAGGCCATATGAGGAACAACCAATTGTGGATGGTACTGCCTATTGCGAAGGAAGTAAGAAGAGATAAAAAATTTCAGTGTGAGGAAGATAATTTGTTGGTGTTGGCATGGCTAGAAATTAGCCAAGACGCTATACAAGGCAATGAACAAACCTCGTAGCACATATTGGCAGAGAATTCATGATTACTATCACGAGCACAAGGACTTTGAGTCCGACCGCAATGAAAATTCTCTTGCTCATCGTTGGGGTGTCATTCAAGAAAGTGTTAATAGGTTCTGTGGATGGTATGCCCAGATTCAAAATAGAAGACAAAGTGGTTTGACTGAGCAAGATAAGGTATACTCATATATCTTTTTGAATTTTCTAATATATATATGTTGTGTGCATGTTTATTATCACTCATCACTTTTGTAGATACAACAAGCATGCGAATTGTATAAGGAGAAAGACAGGTCGGGGAGATCCTTTCCTTCTTGCATTGTTGGAATATCTTGGCGCATGCACAAAAGTGGAATGATACATGCTCTCAGAAAAAGCAAAAGACCTCCTCCACTTCAAGTCCGAGGTCGTGCACTCCTGGTAGCAATGAAAGCCACACGGCGATGTAGAGCCGGGTCTCGCTCAAACTTCGCCAAGGAAAACCACGGCCAGTTGGTAAGAAAAGGGAGAAAGACCAACGAGGTAAAGCTCTGTCTTTAATGAAGAAACTGTACCATGATGATTAGAAAAACCTTTGGGCCAAGAGGGAAAAGGCCGATGAGTTGAAAGAGATTAGGAAAAAAGAGTGCAATGATGAAAGAATTGCAGTAGAAACTAGAAGGCTTAATCTCAAGCAAGTACAAGTAGAGATGCAACAGAGGTCTGACGATGAAAGAGTAATGAATTTAGATCTTAGTGGTATGAGTGAGCGACAACAAAAGTTTTATATGAGTCTCCAAGATGAGATCATTGCTCGACGTTCTCGTGGTGCAAATAGTTGAAGATCCTAGTTCACTGGACTATGGCTATGTTTACTTATGGTCTATGATTACTTTTGCTCACTGTAATATTCCTTTACTATGAACTAGTTAATGAAATGTGTTCCTTTGACTATGGGCTATTATTTTGTGTTTACTCTTCCTTGATGATATATTGATTTGTGTTTATCCATCCTATACTATGGATTATTTCTTACTGTGATGCTGGTGAATGGCATATTGTGATGTTGGATAATACTGTGATGCTGGTGAACCTTGATAACATATTGCTGGTAAAATGTTTTGATGAATGCAAACTCTATTTTAAGCTAATACATGACATAGTACATGGTTGAGGAAATAAAGGATACATGACATAGTACATGGATGAGGAAATAAAGGATACATGTTAAGAACATTTCATATTGCTTAATTAATACATGTTTCCATGACGATGCCAGAGGTGCTCGATAGATCTTCTTGAAGCTGAGAGTGAGTTCCCCTATCTCTGATATTATGATGAACTTGAATAAACTCACGTAGTTCACGTGTACGGTTACGCACTTCAGGAGGCGTAGGTCTCACCAACTGACCAACACCCTCATAGTGTAAGTCGTCATGTCATTTCGCTCGTCTTCAACGATCATGTTGTGCATGATGACACAAGCTGTCATGATTTCGGAGAGAGTGTCTTATCCCAGAAACGTGCCGGCCCACGAATAATAGCAAATCGAGATTGTAGAACACCAAAGGCTCGTTCCACATCCTTCCTAACTGCTTCCTGAGCTTTGGCGAAATATTTCCTCTTATTTCCCAGTGGTTGTGGTATTGTCTTCACAAATGTTGCCCACTGAGGATATATGCCATCAGCAAGGTAATACCCCATTGTATAATGATGGCCGTTGATACTATAATTAACTTCAGGAGCTTCCCCTTCGGCTAGCTTAGCAAATAGATGAGAATGGTGAAGAACATTGATATCATTGTGTAACCCTGGTAGACCAAAAAAGGCATGCCAAATCCAAAGGTCTTTTGAAGCAACGGCTTCAAGAATTATGGTTGGCTCATGAGCATGACCAGTATACTGACCTTGCCATGCTACAGGGCAGTTTTTCCACCTCCAGTGCATACAATCTATGCTCCCAAGCATTCCTGGAAAACCTCTACTCTCTCCTATTGCAAGCAATCTAGCAGTGTCATTCTCATTTGGAGATCTAAGGTACTCATCTCCAAACACTTCAACAACCGCTCTTACAAACTTTCTAAGACTTTCAATAACAGTACTTTCACCAATACAAATATATTGATCCATAAAATCTGCAGGAACTCCATGACTTATCATCATGAATGCTGCAGTAATCTTCTGCAAACATGATAACCCAAGGCGCCCAGCTCTATCTCTCTTTTGCACAAAATAATCATCATTCTGCTCTACAGCTTGCACTATGCGAAGAAATAGAGAACGAGACATACGAAACCTGAGAATGCAAATAAAATTAAGGAAAAATACGAGTGCAAAGAAGATGAATACATATTACGATCAAACGGAATATATAAATAACCACACACCTTCTTCGAAACAAAGTTGGTCCATAGGTCGGAGCTTCCGAAAAATAGTCGTTGTACAACCTCCAATGTCCGGCTTCTCTGTCGCGATAGATATACTCTCGCCTAGTCACAGAACCATCCCATCGTGGAGCATATATAGATTGATATTGCATGTGTTCTTGATGTAATGCGGTAAGAATGAGTTCGTCGTCATCATCCGACGACGATGACGATGAATCTAAGCGAGAGAGGAAACTCATTTTAGCTATAGAAGGAACAACAAGGGCAGTGGTTGTGTGTAGAAGTCACATGAATCGTCATGTATATATAGAGAGGTGGAAGAAGTAGCCGTTGCAAATATAGCCGTTGAAAATAGCCGTTGCAAATATAGCCGTTCAAAATATAGCCGTTGCAAATATAGCCGTTGAAAATATAGCCGTTGCAAATATAGCCGTTGCAAATTGCCGTTGCAAATATAGCCGTTGAAAATATAGCTGTTGGAAATATGAGGGGTCGGTTGGAGTGTGTAGTGAAATAGGAGGTTGAATAGGGATGAGAGAGCCCCTATTCTAGGTAATAGGGGGTCAAATTTGAGGGCTTCATTGGAGTTGCTCTTAGAGATTATGTAGAGGCTATCTGTTGCATAAGGGATATCTCCTTCTCTGTTTCTTCTCTTCTCTCGTCCACGTCATCATATGAATCTAGATAATACTTTTAGAGCTACTTCAGCACTTAAGGTCTTATTATAATTGCTCTAAGCAAACATGCTGCATCGGTAATTGGGCACTGCTAGTTGCTGTTCACTCTCCTTCTTGCTGATCTCGGCGTGAGGTGGACGTGCAGCGGGTGAAGCTTCAAGGCGGTGAACTGCATCGTGTCCTCCTTGCCCTCGTCGGCCTCCCCCAGCCTCCACGCCAATTCCTGCACGAAGCGCGCGATGGCGACGGACGTGATGCTCACCGCCTGCAGGCTCCCCGCGCAGATCCTCCTGCCGGCGCCGAACCCCAGCGTCTTGTACCTGTCCGCCGCGTCGAAACTCTCGCCGAGGAACCTCTCCGGCAGCCAATCCTCCGGCGAGTCCCACACCTTGTCGTGTCGTCCATGTGGCAGCCGTACACGTTGACCATCATCTGGGTGCCCGCGGGGATGTCGTAGCCGCCGAGCTTGGTGTCCTCGTGGACGAACCTCGGAGCCAGCACCGGGACAGCGGAGTGGCGGCGCAGCGTCTCGTGGAAGACGGCGTTGAGGTACGGCAGCCGCGGCAGGTCGTCCTCGGTGACCGCCTCGTCGCCGCACACCTCTCGGATCTCTTGGTAAAGCCGTTGCTGATCGATGCGCCCAAAACCAAGCATATATTAGAAATAATGCAGAAATTAATGCAGCTGATGGAAAGAATGAGCAATCTGTACTTAACAACTGGAAATTAATTAACGTCAATCGATTCTTGCCTGTTTGTCAGGGTTCTTGGCAATCTCATACATGGCCCATTCGGTGGTCACCAAGACAGTATCCGCACCTGCCACGATGGATTCCCACAGCAGCAGCAACAGTTGGTCATCTGTCAGCTGTGTGTTCTCTTCCAGCAAGAAGTCCATATAGGAAATCCTTGCCTGCATATATATTACAGTTCAGATGATCTTCAGATATAAGTTTGTACTCTTTTTTTTTTCGTACAAACAAAAGTTGTCATGTGTACTGCGATTTGTGTCACCTCTCCACGTGCAATCCTTTCCTTCTGTCTCTTGATCAAGGTGCGCATCACAGCGTTTCGTTTAGCTATTGCAGTAAACACTTTTGTTTCGAAGCTCTTGTTTGGAACCCAGCTGAGGTAGGGGAAGTAGTCCCTCCAGTCAGCCTCAATTCCACACATCATCATGTCATGCACAAGGACTTCGAACGTTTCTTCTTTGGATACGTCCCTCCCAAGCTCTTCCACATAAACCGAACTCACATCCTCACCTAAACTCTGAAAAAAAATTGCAACAATCATATAAGCTCATAACAATCATGCATGATCAGTGCTAGTAACACTGAATCGCAACAATCATGATCAGTACTAGAAGAAAAAAAGGACCATTGGGGAGTTCTAGTTTTGAGATAATACAAACCTCGATCAAGGACAAGCCGAATAGCTCAGTAGTGTAAACTTCTCTGAAGTTCAGAGGGGAATGTGGGTCACCAGTAACCAATCTATGCAAAGTGCTTAACACGTTATTGATCATCCTTTCTCTTGCATCTCGAAACTGTTTCTGAAATTTATGCAAGCATTGATTGTTGGAGCTTAATTAACTGAGTGTGACTGGTATCCAAAAACCTCTATTAAATTAAAATTGTTGATATTGTACCTGCGCAGAGAAACCCAACATGGCCATCATAATATTACGCTTCGCTTTTTTGTGGTAGTCACCATAGTCCGTGAGAGAGACCGTACTGTTACGAGTTAGCGCATACATTGCTTTAGGTAGCTTTCGAGTAGATATGGATGAGAATTTTTCAATCATCGCCTGGAAAAAGTAGTACAAAATATATGTTTTTGTTATTTACAGTCCAATATGATATTACCATTATTATTGAGTTATACTTTGCTATGCAAGAACAAGAAAACAATGCATGCAGTCTTATCTAAAGCTAGTAATCCACATAAATTTTAGCCTAATGTCTGTCTAGGCAGTTGTATTAAACAAAAGATAAATTGAAGATCAAGCGGAGTTCAAGTCTGAGGGATGATTTATCCCTTACATTGCCTTTATTTTTCCAAACAAGGTATATCACAAACAAAGACCTGTCAGCCTTGAAGCCAAGAACAACAAGAAGATAAAACCAAACATCATAGCGCCCATATCATGACCTTTTTTTAAGATAATGGAAAGAATCCAGCCTCTACACCCATTTCAGATGTCCACAGCCAACCCATATAATGAACTAGAAACCAAATATCATAGCACCCATTGCATGAACCAAAGGGTTTAAAGTTCTACCACCATGGAAAAAGAGAAACAAAAATAGTATCATATCAGCTCTAGAATTCATTGTTGTAGGAGGATTTCGTCCCTTCTGTGTCGAGGTCTGAATTACAAGATTACCAGTCCGTTTTACAATTCTAAACTTTTGCGGAAGTACAAAAATTAGCCCTAAAGTAAGATGCCGTATATGATAGCGCTTCAAATTGTGAATACTGTGCAATATACACACACCTCATACTAGTACTAGTTGTATAACTTATACATTTAGTAGTAGGTTTCGGAGGTTATAACTTTTGATCTACGTCTGCAATATGAGAAATGACTTTCAATTTAGGTTCTAGATAAGAGTTTAGTTCCTTCTATCTAAATTTCAGATAAATTGGAGTTACGGATTAAAATTTAGTTACAGGCTTTTTTTTTCAGCTGCTCTGTCAAAGCATTGATTTTTCCTGCTCTAGCTTCAATGGGCGTGGATTCGCTGATGTCGCCTTGTTCATGCTCTTGTCTACATGAGACATTATGGACTTGTGTCGGCGGGGGGTGGGGGGGGGGGGGGTGTTCTACCTTGTGAGCGGTTGCTAGAAAAAGAAATCATGAGCACTTAATGCTCTTAAGAGGAGTTGACTTGGTCTTTCTGTCCTTCGAGGCCAAAGCAAAACATCATCATATTCCCTTATCGCTGCTGATGGGAGAACAGATTTGGGGCTTCCGCCTCTTCCACTTCTCCTCCCCTTGCCCTCCTCTTCTCCCTCCAATCTCTGCTACCACCTCTCTTCGCCGGTAGTGGCACTTGTCTAGTACCCACTACAAGAAAATTTGATTTGAAAAAGCCTAGGATTTTGAGTAGAAACTTTTTAGGTTTATTTGAATGTTTGTGATTTTGAACACAAAGTTTTAAGATTTGGCTTTAAGGCCATGATCATATAGTTTTGTAGATTTTGAGTTGAAAGTGTAAAGTTTGAGTAGAAAGTTGAGAACTTGAGTTGAATTTGGAAAAAAATTTATTCAAATAGATAGGTTTTTGAGTCTGCAGTTGAAAGTTTCGGATTTCAAATAGAAAGTTTTGCAATACAAGTAGAAAGTTCTTGGGTTGAAAGTTTCAGAATGTATATTGAGAATTTCCAAAATCGGATTAGGTTGTCTACCTTTCCATTTCGGAGAAGAAAACGTGTCCAGCTGCAACTGTGCAAAGCGTTCGGAGAAGAAAACACGTACTGCTTGCTTCAAAAAAAAAAAAAAAGAAGAAGAAAACGCCTACTCCTGCAACTGTCGGAAGCGTTCGCGGCGAACGGGCGTTTCTCTAGATCATCAATTCAATTCAAGGCTGCTTCGTTGATCCGTCAGCTGGATTATTACAGCCAGCAACTGCGTCTTCTAAAGAAAGCGACAGCGAGGTACGATCAACAAGAAAACGGCATGGCGTAGAAGCCAAGAGAGGAAGAGAAGGGAAATAGGATAATTAAGCTTGCTCGTAGATTGATGCTTTCGCAGGTGGTGCAATCGATCCAACATAGGGTCTTCTAAAGCTTGCATGCACGGACGCCGAGCTAGCTCATGCCAGCGCTTATCGAGCATGGTTTATTTCCTCGTTGGTGGGAAAAAAATTTGGCCGAAATCTCACCAATAGAAAATCGATTCACTATTTAAAAAAACATTTTCGTCAACACCTCCTCTTTATTTTTATAGGCGTCCTAAAATAAGATCCACCTGAGAAAATACACTAAGGGTGCCCGATCACTGTTTTCACCTATGGCCTTCTTAGAAGGACCGCCAGCGAAAATAGGGTTATTTTCGTAGGCGGCTCTTAAGGGACTGCAGGTAAAAACCACTATTTTTACATGCAGACCTCTAAGAGGACCGCCTACGAAAATAATCTATTTTCATAGGCGGTCCTTTTGCAACACCTGTAAAAATCAATGTGACCCTATAAAATGAACGATCAAGCGAGCAAGCAGTCCCCCCTCTCCCTTTAGTCCCAACATGAGCGGAGGCCTCTCCTCTGCCACCATTGTCATCGACCACTCCCCCGCCACCGACGACGTCGCCCAAGCAGGCCGTCTTCGCCCTCTCTCCCTCCCTACCCCAATCCCTATACGAGCGTCAGGTGGCGTCGTTCGGAGCTCGAAAAGCGGCGGCAGCGTCCAGGCCTCCCGCGGGTTCGGGAGAGCCTAATCTGCCTCCGGCACCCTTAGGAGCGATGCATCCACTGTCGGCGACGTTGGGAGGAGCGGATCTGCCGCTGTCGGGGCTCTGTAAGTAGTAGCATTGCCCACGGACCTCACGCTGGCTCGGGAGATGTAACGCCTTGCTTTCAGCAAGACGTTAAACTCTATTTTACTAAAATCTACTTGTGAAAATTTTGATTTTTGTGTGCTGTGTCCTAAGTCGTGCCTAGATCTTAGTTTGTCGTCTTGTCCTTGATTTCGAAATCCAACCTCTCAAAAACCTCCGTTTCAAAATAATCCCTGAGTTCAGATCACCGCATTCGAACTTCCTGGAAACCCTAACGGCGAGTTCCCCAATCTCCTTTAAAAACTCCTGCTTCGATATCCGTTCCGAATATTCGAATCGGAACCTCAAAAATACCCTCTGATATCCCTTAAATCCCCTTGGTCCCTCTCTCCTTGACCCCTAAACATATCCCTGAGTTTAAACTAAGAATTGCTTCTCTGCTCAACAATCCTTTCCACCATTGCACCTGTACATTCATATATATACACCTACATGGGTAAACATATATACCTGTATATGCTTGTTGTATGCATATATATATATATATATATGTGTGTGTGTATACATATATACGTATATGTGTATACGTATGTACATATATGTGTATACGTATGTATACATACATTTTCTTATATGTGTATACGTATGTACATATATGTGTATACGTATGTATACATACATATGCGCGTGCACACACACACACACATATATATACAACTCGTCCACCCTTGCTCCTTTGACATCCCTTGAATCCTTCCCCGAGTTCGAATGCCTACATTTTGAATTCAAATAGCGGTTCAAATATCTCAAGCTCGAATTCTTTTTCTCTCCCTTAGAATGCCCATGCAAATACTCCTTAAATTCTCAATTACCAAGCTATTTCCAAAAATATCACATTGCCACTTGGCTCCCTTCCTAAAACCTTAATCTCCCCTGAGTTTCCTTGATATTCCTGGAGTTAAAACACCAAACTTTGAATTCAAGTCTCATTTCAAATCTCCTAATATCCCTTCAAACTAGCCCCTAGAAAATAAAGGAAGTTACTGTGCACTCGGGCCGTCCCTCTTTCATTCCTCCCGGTCGACCCAGCCATGCCTCCTCTTCCCCTCGCTAGCTGTGGCCCAGGTCCAAGCACCACATGAGCGTGGGACGAGATCAGCTGATCACCGTTAGCCGATGGGTGCTGCGTGTCCCGTGCCGCCCTACCTGCCGATCGATTCCCTCCCCTCGCCCCGCTCGCCCGCGTCCAGTCGCGTGAAAGGCCGCTGCATGCTCTCAACTCCCTGGGCCCGCATGCCAGCGAGCCAACTGGGGTTGCGCCCGCTCGCGCGAGCCTCCAACGGCCATCATCTTCCTTCCCCGTTCCGTTCCTCTTCCACTCCAAGCTGGTCCCTGCTCGGCCCCGCCGACACCCACAAGCCGCCAATTCTTGGACGGCCACCCTCGCCGCCCATGCCGCTCTGCTTTTCCCCTCCTCTTTTCCCCCTTTATTCTCCTTCTGCCTGTTGAACGTCGACGGCCCCTGCCTCGGATTGCCACTGCTGCTCGTCCAACCAGAGCACCCACGTCTTCCTAGAGCCAGGCCATCCTCCGCCGCAGCCAGAACGTCTTGGGCACCACCCCCCGAGCTGAGGCTGTGCACCGAGGATGTCGAATCCCCTTTGGTCCCGTTTCCATCTCCTCGCCACAAGACCGTCGCCACCGAGCCGCTCTCCGTGGTGACCTCCCCTTTCCTCTGCGGTGGCGAACGTGTTCCCCTGTGATGCTCTCGAACAACGCCTAGGCGTAGTCGTCGTGCGCTAACCGAAGTACACAACTTCCCCGTTCTTCCTCTCGGAGCCACCATGGATGCCGTCCCTCTTGTTCTTCTCTCTTTGCTCGCCATCGGCCTCCCATCGCCAGCCACCGCTGCCCCATAACTTCTAAATTCGAGCCATTGAGTCAACTTCTCTTGATCCCCTCCCCACACTGGTGTGACCGCCCCACATCGAGGCGACGTCGCTCACCGAGGCGCTTCATGCTGCCATCGGCCATCGATCTCAGCCGCCTCATCTCTCGCCTCTATCTCGCCCGAGCCGATCCACGTCGGGTATCGCTGACATATGGCCTCCACCCGAGCGGAGCCACATCCCCCTCCCTCCACGTCCACACACCGGGCCCACATAAACCCGTGACTGACCGGTGGGCCATTTGCCCTTGTGTCCACCGTGCTCCACGCCCGTGGGCACCATTCCACCGACATCCGGGCCTCGAGAACCAGCGGCCCACGATGGATTAGCTCCTGTGTGTGGCTAACATCCAGGCCCCACCAACCAATCAGCCATCCCCCTGGATCACTGTCAATTAGGCCCTCATCTTCAGCCACTCCGGCCCACGCTCCTGACACTCTCTCTCTCTCCACCTACTGATTGGTGGGCCACCACTACACCGACCCATGTACCCCCGTGAGACATCCACCTGGGCCCCACTCCCTGCTAGCCCTCCAGCCTCCCCTCTCTGTTCCACTGACTTGTAGGCCCAAGTTGCTAGCGGGCCCCACTATCAGTGGCACAGTGGGATATCACAAGGAATATTCCCTTCCAGAATTCCAATAAATCATTTCCTCTATTTCAGAAATTCAATTAAACTTCAGAAAATCATATCTTCTAATTCGTTGATCCGATTGACTCCGTTCTAACTCTAGTAATTTTCTAAATTTGAGATCTATCTGATGGCACTATTAGTGGTATTAAATAGATCTTTTTATGGGTCTTTGTGTAGATTTTAATTATTTGCGCATAGTAATCGGTCATCGGAATATCGTTTCGGAGTAGATTTCACCGAGATTTCTCGAAGACTCGTGAAGACCTAGAGCAAAGCAAGTCACCTTTGATCAATCGAGCCCATAATTAAAATTAAATTAATTTGATCGCGAAATTTGTATTGATAGGCATGCACCGATCTGTGCGGTCCCATCTACGAGTCAGACCGGTGGACCTACCCAACCCTTGCTGCGTTAAAATCCTTTCTTGATGATTGCAATATCCTGTTCTCTTGTAACCACCACTGTCGCACCTCGGTATACGTGCACTCTTGTGCGTGTACCGACGGTCGCCCTTCAAACTTAAAATTAAGAAACTTTGGGTAAAACTTGGTTTTACGAAATGTTTGAAAAACCTGACACCTGGGTCGGTGCCTTGTGAAAGCAAAATGAGTTTCAAAAATGGAGATTCGCGACACAAAGCCGGTCTGGTGTGTGTGATGCCTGTGTGGTCGTCTTAAGGAGCGATTTTTTCGGAATGTCATCTGAACATATGATAGTACAACCACATGGGTGAAAATGGAAAGCCCCTGGCTGAGTAACTAGTCGCCCAGGGACGCCTTGCTTGTCATTGGACTGTGGATCACGTGGGAGGGCGTCGGGGATGCCTCCTGGGTTCCTGGCACAGTATGGTCTCGGACCTACTCTGTTGTTGGTCTCGGACCCCTCCGGTTGGTATAGGGTAATCTGGGATGGCTCGGGAAATACCTTGTCGTGAAAACATCTATATCACAAATCGTACCCAATCCGTGTGAGCTGGTGACTAGAGTAAGTCACGTCGTATGGGTAAAGTGTACCCCTCTGTAGAGGTTTAAACTGTTTAAATAGCCATGCCCACGGTCATGGGTGGATGTGAGGTGATTCCTTAGTGTAGTTTTATTTTACTGGCAAACATCACTTGAAAACATGAAAGTTGCCACACTTATCCACAAAACATGAAAGAAAATGCACTTAGCAAAACAAGAAAGGAAATGCTAATAAAGGACAACTTGCACGTTACCTCCTTGGCTACTTCAGTTGAATTGAGCACAACCACCGAAGAAGCTCCGGCCTTTATAGCGTAGATTGGCCCATAAGTTTCAGACCATTTTGCAAAGGCCAGATGGGGCTTCTTTTCTTTCAATTGATGCAGATTTCCAATAATGGGTAAACCAGGAACAACTGCATTACAATAAATAATCATATGATTACTAAAGCCCGGGCCCTCGTAGTGGACTGAAATTTCAAATGAATTTGTTTGGTAATTCGTTTCTTCATAAATGAAAACACTAGAGATCCAAGCAAGGAATGCAACATGTATTGATTCTATGTTTCCTTCTCTTGGGTCATTTTTTCAGTAAGAATCATGCTGGTTATGCACATAGATATGGACAGACGGAGAGTACTGGAGTAAGCCTACTCAAACGAGCTCATATCAAATGGAATTAGTTGGTTATAGAGCACTAGAATAGTTTCCAGTCTCAAGCACACATATGGATAAACAAAAAAGATATATACATGAAAGGAAGTCTATAATAAGTTCTTTCATCTTGCCAGTAAATCATTTTGAAGCTACATTACTTGAAAACATATGAAAGGATTTCAATTCTTTATCTAATTCATTTGTCTGTTAGCATCTGAAAAGTTGACTCTTGCATCATACCCAAAACCCTTCCTTTTCTCTTGTCTCTCTCTTGCATGATTAGTTCAATAGTATAAATCATTTACATATGCGTGTCATTTAAAGATTGTACTATAGCTTCCCAAATTAGCTATACGGAATAACTAATTAACTTTAATATTTTTCATCTAACAGGGAAGAGAGAGAGAGAGAGGAGACAGGGGCTACCTGGAGGCGCGTTGGCGCGGTTCTTGGGAGGCGGCGCGTTGAGCCGATGATCGGCGAGCGTGGCCGCCGCGACGAGGCCCCCGACGGCCGCCACCGCCGCCGCGCCGACCCCTCCCACGCCGGCTGCAAGCAGAGACTCCATGGCCGGACCGACCGCACACGCTGAGATTGCACCTTCTCTGTACTAATTTATAAACTCTGATCATTTATAGTGGAAGCGGCCGTCCCTGTACGAATTTTGTTGAACTCTGTTTTGCTGTTTTGTTTCGTTGTCACTCTCTCCTTTGGGTAGGCCATGCATACATGGCGGTTAATTTCTTCTATATACTATACGAGTATATCCTTCTTCACTTGATTTGGGAGCGCAAGTACGCAAGCTTGTCGATCGTCGTGCGGTCAGATCACGTGCTTTGAACGTATGATCAGGCTTTATACTAGTCATAAGGAAGTAACTCATCCATGTCTATAACCCAATTACGTCAAATAAAGCTCAATTCTCAAATTATACTGGTCAGTGTTACTAATGTGTTATACTGACTAAAAGTAAATGTTATACTACCCCGTTTGGATTGAGGGAAAATGAAAAAAGGAATAAAAGTCCAGGAAAAGAAAAATATAGGGATACATGTATAAAATAGAGGATTAAAAAACATAAAACTTTATATGGATGGGTGTTTGAAACACAGGAAATTTATAAAAAGGATTCTTGTTTGCTTAAACTAA
This sequence comes from Oryza meyeriana var. granulata, assembly GCA_003991445.1. NCBI lineage: Eukaryota > Viridiplantae > Streptophyta > Magnoliopsida > Poales > Poaceae > Oryza > Oryza meyeriana. The sequence continues at coordinate 15,668 of RYFJ01003074.1, read as the reverse complement.
CAAGGTCATAAATTCCTTTTTATGGTTCAAGCTCACCTCATCGTCGCTCTCACTTCCCAGGGAAAATTTTGCATAGCTTAGACCTCATTTTTCATTTCCTTTGATTTGGACTAAAGTAGTAATATAATAGAGAAATGTAGGAAAGATTTCCAAAGGAATTCTTATGCCTTTCCTCCATTCCAAACACATCTATAGGAAAGAAAAACCATGGTTTTCAATTCCTTTGATTTTCCTTTGAAAATCCTCCATCACAAACAGGGCTTTTTCATCATCGAGGATGGGTGGACATGTTCAGATATAATGGTGATATCTTTGTCTTTTAGGGAAGCAAAATAAATCTGCACCATATTTTAATTATCTATACCTCAAAGATGCAACTTACAGCGTATTTGGTTTTTTACAAACTGGTCATATTACAGAACATGCTTAGATAGCAGCAACAAAGAAAAGCATGGTTGCCCATATTCTACGTAGATGGTGAAAGATGATTTCATTATGTCCAGCTCTTTGTTTTAAGTGCAAACAACATTTGTTATAATGCAGATTCCTGTGTGGCTGTACTTTAAGATCGCACGCAGCGTAGCGCGTCTCTTTCTAGTTGGTCTAATCTTTGAGATCAAAGTGATAACCTCATAATTCAACCTCTTAAGATTCAGTTCACCTTTGTGCAACAACTAACATTTCAAATAGGAAACCTCTCACAGCAGTCCATAATTCATTATAAAATTTAACAGAAAAACCATCTGGCTCTTAAAGACTCCATCCTAATATATTTTCTAATAGTTTTCTATTATGTATTATATATGCATGCATGCTTGAACTGAATTAGTTCCCATCGAACGGCTACCTCTGTGATTATTCATATACTCGGTCACAGCTCACGTTGACCCTGAACATTACCCATCTTGTCCAGCATGCATATGTATGTCTGGTCAGCACATGTGCTTTGAACTTAGGACCAATCCTTTCTCTATCCATCAATAAGTAATCCATGCTTATAAATACTTTCTTCCATAGTGAGAATTTCTAAATAACGACTAATTAGGCCATTCCTAGTAGGAGGCTTTATTTTTATGTTTCCAAGAATATCACATAAGCAAAAAAAACTATTAGTGATGGTTGAAATATCTCATTCAATACATTTCGTATTTTGCAGCCGGCCTACTAAGCCGGTCGCCTACTATAATGAAGCCATTAATGCAGGCGGCTGGCTTAGTAGCTCCATTAACATAGGCGGCCGGCTTAGTAGGCCGCCTGCATTGAGACCTTTTCGTAGGCGGCCGGCTACTCTCCTTGGCTAACGTTTTCACAGGCGGGCTAATTATGGCCCGCCTGTGAAGAAAATAGGGGGTGTCATCGAAAATTATTTTTTAATAGTACTTCTATATCATTAAAAATAGTAACATGACACCCTACTTAATGAGAATATAATGAAACCCCATTGGGGGGGAGTGGCCTTAGTGTAGGTATACCTAGATGTACAAACTGTATCATTAGTACGAAAACTCAGGTTCACCCATCCTTAATTTATCTTTACTTCCAATGATTAATCATAATGCCAATTTTATTACCACTTACCACATGTGAAGTACTTCAATATGTTCACCGTACTCATACTAATGATCTATGACAGCAAGTCAAACAGCCGAATTGATTAGCACTGCAGTTAATAACGAGCATAGGACTACACGAGTAGCACGTAAGGTCACAGGGCATCAATTGTTGTTAATTACAACCGGGGAAATTTCAGAAATCCGCAAGGATTTATGGTTGATGGTCAATAAAACTATGACACTACTACAGAATCTCACATCTTTAATATGTTATCTATTACGGCTTAAAGACACCCGTTACAAAACACTATATCTATAACGGCTATTTATATCAACTGTTAGAAATATCTGTAGAGACCAACACCTCTCAGTAATAACTACCTACCTATAACTGCTCCTAAATAGGAGGCGTTACAGATGTAACGTCGGTCATCTATAACGACTCGTAATTATGAACCATTATAAATGACTTTTCATCTCTAATGGATCATTTTTTCCGAACCGTTATAGATGAACTGCCATCATCTATAACAGCTCAAACCTTATAACCCGTTACAAATCAATGGGTCACAGATATACCCTCACCACCCACCGCCCACAAAGTCCACCACCACACTTCTCTTTTCTCTTCTAATCCCTAGCGCCGATCTCCTCCCTATCCCCAGCGCTGATCTACTAGTCTGCCATCCCAGCCGCTCCCTCCATCCCCATCACCGGCCATCACTCCCTCCGTCCACAGCGCCACCACTACTCTGTCCCTGCCGCCACCGCCACCGCCACTTCGTCCCCATCCCTAGCACCCGTCATCGCTGCGTCCACGTCTGATGGCCGGCGGCGCCCCCGCCCCTGCAACAGATTAGGACGATGACGATGACAATGGAGGAGAGAAGTGGGGGCTAGATCCGACCATGACGACGACGACTGTTGCTCCCTCCCCAAGCTCGAGATGGCTGGATCCGGCGCCCCCGAGTGCCAGGCGGCCGTATCCGGTGGCCTGCTCCCCACCGGCCAAGATTTGGTGCCGGACCGTGAAGAGGTGATGGAGGACCATGGCGTATTCTGAAGAAGCAACCCTTTCTCTTCTCCTCCGACAGTCTCTAGATCCGGTCTCCTAGCCTTCTCCTTCCCGAGTGATGGTACGCCCCTCTACCACTGCAGCACTAGCCTTCGCCTCCTCGAGGTTAGGGGTCACCGAGCGATGGCAACCATGGACACTAGCAGAGCAGAAGCGATGCGACGGCAGCTGTGCATCAATTTGTTTTTTTATTTTTTTGCTTGGATTTTTCTATCACTAATGGCCCATCGTTCCGAGTTGTTATAGATGTCTCATATTTGTAACAGGTGGGGTGCTGTTACAGATGAGGCTCCACATCAGTGACCATAAGTTTGTGACGGCTAGCTTGCCCGTTAGAGATAACAGTTTTGAACCGCTATAGGTGAGGGGGTCTACATTAGTGCGGGTATAATAAGTTATGACAAGTAACTCCAAGTTTTAAAGTCTATCAGTTTAATAAAACTCCACATTTATTCAAATCTCAATTAGATATAGTATCAGCAACAATATAGTTCAAAGGAATGATGAGTTAAACCATTCATTTTAATCAAGAAACTAATGTTTGAAAATTCCATGTAATATGACATGAAAAAAATTAAGTATGTGCCCATGTTATCCTATCTTGACTTAGTAGAGTGGAGTTTTGTGAAACTTTGGAACCACACTACCTAAGATCATTTGTAATTAGTAAAGGAGTACGCGCAGGCTATGATAGTAGAAAACAAAACTTTTCTACCGCGCACACTAGGACATCATGCGAGAGAGGGATCATGAATCGTTATCACTAAACGCGCAGTGCAACGGAAGAAGGGTTGGAGAAGCCGGTCCAACCATGCGCCCGTCGAGGTAGTAGTGGAAGTAGTCGATCTCCGCAGATCTAATCAGCGTCGATGCCAATCAACACCGCAACGAGCAGCGCCTCCACCGGTATCCACACGTCCGGGGCTGGAACGCCGATTGCGAGTGTACTAGCACTCGTGAGCGGCTAGCACTACGCCGGACCAGGTCATCTGTGACGGGTCGCAACCATCATCTCTGACGGGTAAACTCCTGGTCTGAGATGAGTGGTCAGTGATGAGTAACCTCATCTATGACGGGGCAGGGCCCGTCAGCGGTCAATCTATCTTTGACGGGTGGGAAACAAGACCCGTCAGAGATAACTTGTCATCTATGACGGGTCGTTAATTATACCCGTCACAGATATCAAGGTCATCTGTGACGGGTAAATATTTTAACCCGTTACAGATGACTATGTTATCTGTTACGGGTATGGATTTTTACCCGTCAGAGATCGCTAGCCATCTTTGTCGGGTGGTAGTTGTAACCCGTCGCAGATGGTGTCACCTGTGACGGGTGTTAGTGTTAACCCGTCAGTGAAGATATGGAACATTAAAAAAAATATTTTTTTTGTGCTGGCTAGCCTCAGGAAAATGCTAGCCATGCCCTCTGAAAAAGCAACACATGCAGTTACAGAATTCCCAGAACAGAGAAGCATTGCATACAAACACACATACACCTCACATCCAACACAAGATTTTCATCACTTACATATATGCACTACATTCAGATAGCAAAACTGAGAACTATCATATATAGCCGAAAATAATTAATCGTATCAATGGCATATATTGAACAAGCTAGAAAATTGAAATGCTTAAAATTGAATGTTGCAACAAATGAAAGAATGAATACTATCGTGTTAAGTACAATGCTATGCCTAATGAAACGTGCCATTTTTGGCGATGATGTCGATGAGTAGGAAGGCAGTGATGCGTCCTCTAATTCTTGCAAGGTCTATTGGCGCATATGTCCATGTATTATTCTGCAAGGGAAGATTGTAGTTAGTATGTTAAAAAAAATATTGACAAATGCAATAATGCACAAGATGTGCCTTTGGAGCACAAACCTCAGGATCCAAGTCGGTCACTTGTCTTGTCAAGGTTGTCATGTTGTGGCACACGTGGAAACCACATGTGTCACCCGTCTGTTGTGCGCATGGGAGATTATAGTGATGATAGAGGGAGTCGGTGTTATCCTTGTGCTTTCCTCCTTTGTTCACATAAGTTTGCCACGCGGCGTCTAATGCGGAGGAAAGTTCACTGAAGTTGTAGTTTCCATTCCTGTTGGAGTTAACATAGTACACCTTACTCCAATGTGGTACTATCACCACTAGGATCCAATGGCGTCTACAAGATGTGTGTGTAGGCATTAGTTGGACGGAGGCATATTTTGTAAGATATTGCTAAAGGAAAGTAATAAAGAGTATAGAGCCATTACTGTTGATTGTGCGCTAATAGTATGAAATCTTTGTCCTGGTGGCTCCATAGGCAATTCGTGATGTATTGAATGACGTCCGATAGATTGTTTTTGAGGCAGGTCTCATTGATCAGTGATGGATCAAGGAAACCTACCGGCCAACCCGCCCTCTTTGCCTCCATCCAACACAACCTGTAAGAAGCATAACTTTGGTTACGATTGACTAGACACGAGTATTTGCTCAAAATCTTAGAGTTGTGTGCACTTACAAGGAAAAGCACTTCAGAAGGCTTGTGTCCACAGCCCGTAGCCTAAAAAGATCAAAAAGATCTTCGAATCCAACAACAATTAGCGTGTCTGGGGAGAGGAACGGCTCGTGCCCGTGACGGCCAATGATGTCCATCTCCTTGTCTTTTATGTCTGCATTGGCCTTCTTCATGTAATATTTATGTAGTTCCTTGCAGGCTACCCCCATATCATCTAACAAGTTGACCTCAACCAGGGGCGAGCCTAGCACGAACTTAGTGACTTGTACTGTCTTTGAGGCCGTCTTTTTTGCCTTCCCCCTTTGCCTTCCTCGTTGTTGCTTCGTGGGTTCTTTTACTGGGGAGCCATCAGACTTGGGGTGAACCTTGACTGGAGAGATGTCAGCCGTTATGTCTTGCAAATCCATAAATGCATTGCCAATATCCATCGGTTCCGTAAATGCAGGTCCACGAGGACCCTGTAGCGCCAGAAAAGCAGGACGAGGTGAAGGAGCTAGTACGGCTGGCCGAGCTACACGCGGTGTCATCTTGATGACTATATCTGACTTTGGCCATTGTATAAATGTGTTCCGTGCATTCCACAAAGTCAGAATTTCATCGGTGGGTGGGATTGGAAGCTGCCAGTTGGCCCAATTTTCCTTGACTATGTCCACCTGCACCTTCGCATATCCAGCCATCAAGTCTGCGCCGTGCACCTTCTGTGCTATACTTGGTTTGTACACTACACCCTCGGCTGCATCGGAGCAAAAGGTTGGAGTCACCCTAACCTGTATAATACAGTTGGCGACATCCTGTATTTGAAAACACATTGAAATTAGTGCAAACATAATTTCAATGTTTTGAGTTCAACTACTTTTGCCGGCTATTATATTGTCGCTTACCTCCGTCATGTTGTCGACTGCGGATGGGATTGGGTTAGGAACATCACCCAACTCTGCCGATGCACAGCTGCTCCGATGCTGCGTTGGGCTAGCATCCAGTTGAGCTAAATGTGCTGACTGGGGATCTGTGTGGAAGGCAGACTGTGCGAAGAATTCGCGCTTTAGTCGTTGTACTCGGTCCGCAGTTTGGCCTCGAACTGCTCACTCAATAGCATAGTCAACTGCATAGTCAACTCTTCCTTGACCTCCTCCTTGACGGCCTCCTTTAGGCGGGAGTCCTTCTCTTGTTTGGACATCCGGCGTTTCTTATATTGCGAACTGTATTGTGGCAACCCCTCCTTCCACCCTACAGTCGCACCTAGCCCTCTTGTCCGGCCCGAATGTTCTGGGTTTCCGAGGGCCTTAGTGAGGATGTCGTCCTCTCCCGCCTAGGCGGCGCTGACTCTACCTCGCTTTGGGAGGATTGTTCAGCAATCAATGTCATCTACATAATTAGAGCGAAATGGTTAACAACATTTCAAACGAGGTAGTAACAAAGAAGTAAATGAAGTTGGAGATAGAAAAACTCACGAGGTGCTGATAGACCGTTGCATCAGCTTCATTAGGGAAAGACACGGTGCCATCCGGGTTGGACTTGCCCCGTGCTCTAGCCCAATTCCTTGCTCGCACGTCCGTAATGTCAGCAAATGGAGGAGGGACATTTGCCGCTCTTGCAGCTTCATCCTCTCGAGCCCATACGGCTTCCTTCCCTACGTAGCCACCTGTGCCGAGACGGTGCGGGTGCTCGTTCCGAGCCTGGAGTCGCCGATGTTTCTCGCTGATGCTTACGAATTCTTCCGAGGTCTTCATTGCCACAAACCGTTCCCACACATCTTCTGTTATCTGTGGGAACTCGTCATATGGGGTTTTTTGTTCGGGGAGGAGGATATACTCGTTGACGAGCTTGGACTTGAAGTTCTTCCACGCGTGACCCATCTTCTGGACTGCTCGTCTCTTTAGTCTTCCCTCGGCTTCTGCAGGGAAGTCGAACTTCTCCTTCAGCATCTCCCACGCATACTCCTTCTCCACCTCGGGGACAGAAGCCATGTCTTTGTGGAGGATCCCTATGTTCTTTCGGGCGATCACGCCACAAGTGTTCGCGAACTTTGCGACCACAGTTCTTGGAGCGACAGGTCGGCCCTCATCATCGACCTCCGTGATCGTCAACTTGGTGTCCGGCAGTCTATTCGCCGACCTACGGGTTCGACCAATTACGCCTCCTCTTGAACCGGCCGACATCGATGCGTCTGGACGATCCGACATTTCTAGCTTGATGGCAATGTGTCAAGTAAATACGAACAAGAAATACTCTACAATTCTTATGAGAAGTGTATGGTTTGGACTGCTCGCAATTTGAGAAAATCTAGAAAAACACCACAGGCAAAAGACAGCGATCCTGCTATAACAAACAGGTTTTTCCGCGAGGTACCTCTTGGCCGGGGAAGGTGAAGGTGCTTGAGGAGGAGGCGGCGCCGGTGCTCGGGGAGCCGGGGAGGCAATGCGAGGAGGCGGCGCCGGTGCTCGGGGAGGCAATGCGGTGCTCGGGGAGGAGGCGGCGCCGGTGCTCGGGGAGCCGCGCCGTGTGCTCGGGGAGGCGGCGCCGGTGCTCGGGGAGGAGGCGGCGGCGCAGATCGTCCGGAGGCGGCGGCGCAAGTCGTCGGGGAGGGCGGCGCTAGGGTTCCTGCTCGAAGGCGCGCTAGGGTTCCTGCTTGAAGGCAAAACGTACTTTCAGTTTGGTTTGAGGGGCGGGAGGGGCCAAGTCCCGTGCATATATATGCCCAGGTACTTACCTGTGACGGGCACACTATCAGCGCCCGTCACAAATAGCTATAGGTGACGGTTATAACCGGCACCTATAATGCTATCTGTGACGGGCTCTGATTGTGTGCCCGTCACAGGTAAGTCCACGGGACTTAGCCCCTTCCTCCCCTCAACCAAACTGAAAGTTTCGGCACCACATAAACAGACAAGAAATAATTTTTCTACTTCATTCAAAAAATAGTACAGTTGTGCATGGAGATTGAGTAAGTACATTAAAGTTGTCATACAAGAAGAGGATTAATTCTTAGTACCACAGAAAGGCCAGATGCATTAGGTTTTAGTTACATATACGTGCCTTCTTGATGATCTGCGCGCGTATACACAGTCACACCTTGTGATTGCTCTTGCTCTAATGGTGCTTCTTGCCATAGGCTGTGGACGTAATGGTTGTAGTCGTCCTCGTCAACAACGTTGTCAACCCCGACAATTCTTCGTTTGCCTTCACGAACAACATGCAACTTCTTATTTGTCGGGTCTTTGACATAGAATACTTGCACAACTTGCTTTGCGAGGACAAACGGCTCATCGGCATATGCGGTCTTTTCTAGGTTCACAAGTATGAAACCCTCCTTATCAACTTTAACGGCACGAAGGTCGACCCAATGACACCGAAACAACGGCACTTTGAATTTGACATAATTCATCTCCCAAATTGCATCTACACGGCCGTAGTATGTATCAGTCTGCCCGATTTGATCATTCATCGCATCTATGCAAACCCCACTATTCTGAACAGTGCTTTTTTCGTCTTGCTTGGTAGTGTAGAAGGTGTACCCGTTGATGTCATATCCTGCCAAGTGCGAACATCCCATGATGGACCTTGTGACAACCATATAATGGTTTCACTTGTGGGGTTTGCTGAGTTGGCAATACGATTCTTGAACCATTTGTTGAAACACGACATATGTTGTTTTCTGACCCAACTGTCGGTTTTGTCTCTATTTTCTTGTTTGATCTCTGCTACATGTTCTTGCATGTAAGGAACCACCTCAGTCATATGTTGCAGTACTGTGAAATGCGCTTGATCATATTGGGCACGCAGTAGCGTGATTCTTTTCCTCCTGATGATGCCTACCCCTTCAAGCCTGCCTTCATGGTGAGACCGAGGAACTCCAATTGAACCGGCCTCGGACATATAGTCAACGCAAACTCAATTACCTCTTCTGTTGTATAACCTTCAATGATGCTCCCCTCAGGCCGGGACCGGTTCCGTACGTAAGACTTCAAAATTCCCATGTATCTTTCGAACGGGTACATTTGTCTTACGAACGCAGGACCACATGCTTTTGTTTGCTTTACCAAATGCACAGTGACATGTACCATGATATCGAAGAATGTAGGTGGAAAATACATCTCCAGATGACAAAGAGTTTGTACGATGTCTGTATGGAGGGCATCTAGGTCTTCTGGATCGATGATTTTCTGACCAATTGCTTTGAAGAAGGAGCACAACCGCAGTATGGTGTGACGGACTTTGTTGGGCAAAACATTCCTAATTGCAACTGGTAGAAGCTCTGTAATAAGGACATGGCAGTCATGAGACTTCATTCCCACTATTTTTAGGTCGTCCAAAGAAATGAACCTGCTGATCCTCGATGAGTAACCAGAAGGGACTTTAATACCATGCAAACATTCTAACACATCTTTTTTTTCTCCACCTTGGACAATGTGTAGCAAGCTGGAGGGAGGAATATGTGTCCTGATTCCATGAGTCTTGGTTGTAGTTCGGTGCGAATGTTCATATCTGCTAAATCTTGACGTGTATTCAGCCCATCCTTTGTTTTTCCCGGGACGTTAAGCAGTAACCCAACAAGACTCTCACACACATTCTTCTCTACGTGCATCAATCAATGCAATGGCGGACCTCTAGATGCTCCCAGTATGGTAGTCGCCAGAATACTGATTTCTTCTTCCACATGCCCTTCTCTTTTGGGTTATGAGATTTCTTCTTCTTACCGAAATTATTATGGATCTCCTTCACTAAGTCGTGCACCTGTCGTCCTGTCAAATCCAACGGTGCACTGGCCCTCTCCCTCTTACCATTGAAGTTTTTCTTCATTCTTCTATATGGGTGGTATGGCGGTAGGAATCTTCTATGACCCATGTATACCATCTTGCGTGAGTGCTTCATCCACCTGCTGCGTGTTTCCTCCATACAATCGGAGCAAGCCTTCTTACCTTTCACTGTTTGACCGGACAGATTACCAAGTGCCGGATAGTCATTAATGGTGCAGAACAAGAGTGCGTGAAAACTAAAGTTTTCTTGTCCATATGCATACCCATGTCTGAGATCCGTCAATCCATAAACTTGCCAGGTCATCGACAAGCGGTTCCAAGTACACATCAATGTCGTTACCAGGTTGTTTCGGACCTTGCACTAGCATGCAAAGCATCATGTACTTCCTTTTGAAACACAGCCAAGGGGGGAGGTTGTAGTTAACGAGAAGGACTGGCCAGGTGCTATGACGACTGCTCATATCCCCGAAAGGATTCATGCCATCCGTACTCAAACCGAATCTGATGTTTCTTGGGTCTTCCGCAAACTCGGGGAATATCCTGTCGATATTCCTCCATTGCGACGAATCCGCAGGGTGCCTTAGCTTACCATCCGCCTTTCGATCTGTTGCGTGCCAACGAACTAACTCAGCTTCCCTCGGATTGGCAAACATTCGCTTCATGCGGTCGGCAATAGGAAGGTACCACACGACCTTTGCAGGACCACCCCTCTTTGACTTCTTATCTTCGGTAGGGCTGTTAGTTTGGTTGTATCGACATGCATTGCACACAGGGCAAGCATCCAAGGCAGCGTATTCTTTGCTGTACAATATGCAGTCGTTTCGGCATGCGTGGATTCTTCTGGCATCCAACTCCAATGGGCATAACACCTGTTTAGCTTCATATGTGGTCGTAGGAATTGTGTTCCCCTCCGGTAGCAAGTCGTTTAGCAAAGCAAGTAGATCCGTGAAACTCTTGTCAGACCAACCGTTACTTGCCTTTATCTTCATGAGATCCAAGACAACAGATAGTTTGGTGTACTTCGTCTTGCATCCACGATATAGTGCAGTCTTCGAATCTGTCACCAACCTGCTGAACTTCTCATAATCCCTTTCCTTGTAGGATGGCTCCTCAATATCATGCACCATCTCCGTAAGTGTATCAGGGCCTAGTTCTATGAAATCACCACCCAATGACGAAGGGACGAACATGTCATCACGAACATGTTCCTCATTTTGTCTTTTGACCGTTGTACCAATTGGAGTAATATTCATTGACTCTTGCTCACCATGCTTTGTCCAACAAGTATAGTCTTTCATAAATCCTCTACGTATGAGATGAGACTGTATTTGAACTCTTCCGACAAACATCTTCTCATTTCTGCAATCTGTGCATGGACAAACCATATATTCTTTACTCCTCCTCGTCCTATCATCCTCTGCAATATTCAAGAATTCAACCACTCCATTCCTATACTCCTGTCTCAGCCGATTAGTACTGTACATCCATTTACGGTCCATCTGTAATCATAAAAAAACTTTAACGGAATAATTTTGCAACAATAAAGAAAGTTTGCTGCACCTGTCTAAAAATAACCAAGCTTACTTTCTATTTTTCCTCTAAATTCACAGCAAAGATTCGCCTTCTTAACCCTCCCAACCGAATTGTCTACAGTGCACAGAGCTGGAATGGCAAAGATTCGCCCTCTTAACTCTCCCAGCTGAATTGAATACAGTGCATAGAGCTGGGATGGCAAGCTGGTGGTCAACGGGGGTATATATAGGAGACTACCCATCTCTGTCGGGTTAGTATAGTCGGAACCCGTCATTACGCATCTCTGACGGGTGCTTACTACAAACCCGTCACTCATTAGTGGTCATCTGTGACGGGTAAGAGAGTAGAAACCCGTCAGAGATGAGTCAACTCATCTCTGACGGGTGGTTACTCTATACCCGTCCCAGGTGATCACTTATCTGTGACGGGTCCTGGGTTACACCCGACACAGATATAAAAAAATTACAAGGGCCGATCGGCCGGCGGATGGAATGTGGCGGTCGGAGCGCAAGGTTCAGCTCGAGGCTGCAGGCAGTGGAAGCAGAAGGGGCCCGCCCAGGTCGGCGCGACGCCAACTTGATGCGGGCCCCTGCTTTCGCTGCTTGCGGCTAGAAACTAGCCCGTCCAGACAAAGGTAGTAATTAATGAGGTCGGAGATCAATTTGAATGGCAGCTCGTCGGTCAGCTCGGGGATACAAGCAAAGGAAGAAAAACTGATGTGCCATGAGGCTGGCCCGCCCAGGTCGACGCGACGCCAGCTCATGTGAGATATGCTTCCATTGCTTGCTTGCTTCGTCTACTCTTCCAGAGCGAGGTGAACAAATAAGAGCACTATAGGTGCAGGTTGTTCAGTATAACCAGCACCTATAGTTAGAGTTCGGACCAGTGCGGAAACTCGAGAACGGTACATCTGTGACGGGTAATATTTTACACCCGACACAGATAAGGGCACTCACTGTGACGGGTCATAGATGACAACCCGTCAAAGATGATGTGGAATCTGTGACGGGTTGTTATCTAAACCCGTCACAGATATTCTGGTGTCGGTCTGTTATATAGACCCGTCACAGATGACCAGTCACTTGTGATGGTTGCCATGCCCTACAGCATTATCTCAAACGGGCCCTGTTTTGGCCCGTCAGAGATTAGTTTGCCTGTGACGGGGCACATTGGCCCGTCACAGATGGACGATTCTGTGGTAGTGTAGGGTTTGGCTCAAGAGGTGGCGGCTAGGGTTTAGCTCGAGATCAATAGAAAAACGTGAATCTCCTCGGCTCCTCGCCTCCCTATATATAGACCTCCTCACTTGGATCTCGTGGACCAAGGCCCAGTAAGAGTCTACTCGGATCTCTATCCAAATCGAGCCCATATCCAACCCGTTAAGCGTGCGACCCTATAGGTTCATGTATATTTTGTCACGACCCAGAAACGCCTTTCTGGTCACCCTGTTAATAGCGGCCTCTAGCAAGGCATATTAACCCCAAAATATACGTAAAGATCATATCGGCTGAACCTGTAATGTCGTCATGTACAAATCCCTTTGCCTCACGATATCGATTGAGCTCAAGGCGAGACTTGTGTCATCCTCTTAATAGCTCAATCACTCTTTCGATCCTGTGATGGATTACAAACTTGTGATTGACACCTCAATCACCCTAGCATGGCCATGCACTTCCATAATCTATTACATCGAGGGGCCCAGAGATATTTCTCCCTTAAGGAGGGACAAATTCTATCTTGATCATTCACATCCCTACATGTTTCATAGCAAACCCGAAGACTACTTTTATGACTACCGCAGTTACGGAGTAGGTGTGTTTTTAGTAGTCCCAAAATAAGCCTACTACGTATGTTGGGAATCATTGATGATCTCAAGTCCCTAAGGACTCTACATAAATACTACTTGAGACTAACTGATGACACATGAAAATCTCTGCAGTATCTTATGGCGGGTCTATCCAACACATGTTCAATAACATATGTGTCCTATTATCGATTTGGGTATCTTCATACCATGATCCATGAGACATGATCATCCAATCAATATATATGCTGATGTTAGAAAATCATATCTGTTTTCTTATATGATATATGATAAGGGATCATTTAGAAATAGCAACATTTGACATTGAGAGGTCTCATGAATAAGTCACGTACTCATTGATCAACAATGATAGTGTCTATTTCAAGAAACAAATCAATACATTATAAACATAGCAGGTGGTATATATAACATCTCTATGTTGCCTCTAAGGGCATATCACTAACAATTAGTTATAACATACCTAGATTTTTATGCAACATTAACCATAAAACATATGTTTTTTTATGCAAAATTTTACAGTGGAACACTAAAAAAAGTGGTATTTGCTAGAGAACATCCTAAAGAATGTGGTTTTACCCGTGGACTTTGTAAAGGCCGTTCATGTTTTATCATTTCCAGCTATTTTGTAAGAGTGAAATTTTATGAAATGACTGGAATATTCCCTAGGACCAAATTCATCCTCCATGTTCAACCAGACCAACTCACACGCTCCACATTGAGTCCCAGCCCTAGCTGTGGCGGTTGACAGATGTGGCAGCAGCGACTCCCTACCCATGGTGCTCCTCCTCTCAAAGCCAAAGCCGTGAAGCGCATGCTCAGCTATAGCTCCGGTGAAGGTCATGAACAACTCCAGTGAAGGTGGCTGCTGCGACAAGGCTGTCTCTCTCGCTTTCAAGCTTCCCTTGTAGCCGCTGCTTGAGTCCTGCACCTCATGGCTTTTTGTTGAAGAGGGAGCCGCAGGAGAGAGGAGATGCATTGCCATAGTAGCGGCCTAGCGGATTTTCTCATCCTTTGCTTGTAGCGTAGGGATCCAGAGCACCGACCGAAGCCCGTTGTTGCCATAGTAGTCACCACCACTGCCTCTGCCATCACTGGACCTATGGGTTTGAAACGGAGTGTGGAATTAATGTGGTCCGCCGCAGGCATTATGCTGGATTTGCAATTGCTAATGTGATGTGTGTAGGGCTGAAAACGGTCGAAAATGAATCGGAAAAACCCCTAAATCATTTCCATTTTCATATTTTGTACTCGGAATCGGAATCGAAAACGGTATACGTCGGAAATGGAAACGGCTTCGGAAAATTCGGAAACATCGGAAACGGAGTTGCTCGGTCGGCAATTCATCGATATCGGTCGGACATCCATGAATTTTGGATCGGAAATAACTTTACCTCATATGTGAAATGTCTAGAGTAAACTCACATAATACTAAACATAATTATAGCGATGTCACATAATCACCCATCACAGAAAGCAATGTCAATAATTATCCACATGATACACACAAGATGAATCGTAACAATGTCCAAAACCAATATACTAACACAAATAACAAATGAACATAATAGTGCGGTGACCGAACCACGAAGGAGCAGCCTGTAGCTGGTCCGGGGAGGCCGAGGGGGCGCCGGGTAGGCAGGCAGCAGGCAGAGCGCTGGGCAGAGCAGAGCGCCGGGCGAGGCAGGAAGGCAGGGCGCCGGGCAGGCCGGCGGCTGAGGCCGGCGGGGCGCCGAACGGGAAGGCGGCGGTGGAGGCCGGCGGGATTGGGCGGCGGTGGAGGCAGACGGAGCGGCGGCAGACTGGGCGGCGGCGGACGGGAGGGCGGCGGCGGATTTGGCGGAGGCCGGCAGGGCGGCGCGTTGTGGTTTTGAGACTGAGCGAGGCTGCGAGGGATAAGGTTAGGTGAGAAGGCAAGTATTAGGGTATTCCTAGGTAAATTTTTTGAATAAAGATTTCCGAATCAGTACAATCGTAAATTCCGAATAAATATGGTACACTTCGGAAACGGTCGGTACACTACTGTAATTTATTTCCGATACGTTTCCAAGACCTCTCGATACCGTTTTCCCCGGATCATTTCTGACCAGTATGAAAAAAAAAGGAGAACGATCGGGTCAAATCAAAAACGGCGTGGGTCGGCTTCGGAAATTTTACCGCCATTTTTTAGCCTAGATGTGGTGTCACTGATGTTGTGGTCGCCAGCTCACTCTAGGGTTTTGGAGAGGACGTGCAACATGTTCCTAGATGGTTCGGTTGAATAAATACTTGTAATATCCTGGTGCTAGAGCATTCAGTTATTTCATGAAAATTCTCTCCCAAATCACCAGAAATTATAAAATAATGCATGCAGTGTAACACGCGCAAAAGCAATGTTTTACATAGTTCCGAGCAAAGCTATATTCTTGAGGTGGTCTTCTACGAGAA
>RYFJ01000413.1:0-304205 GCA_003991445.1 Oryza meyeriana var. granulata | reverse complement strand
ACGGGTGCCATTTTGGTCTTGGCTTCTTATATAGTCTCATTAGCTCAGTGCTAATGCTAAGTGCTAACCTCGTGACGTATTAAATTCTTGAATATCTTTCATGTGGGAGCTCTTAGGCACTAAATAAAAGGTCCTGAGTGGCGTTGAGACGTTGTAAACCGAAGGGTGCTATCAGGCAGCTTGGTGTTCGAGAAAACGATTATTTTTATAATTATTTTTATAGCGCTCTAGGTCTATCTTTCAAACCACAGTTTTCTAAGAGGGTTAATTTGTCAAAATCTCGGCATGTACTACACCCTGAAAACGAGCACGAAACGGCATATCTAAGCGTGGGGAGCGCGTGGAAGCGAGTCACTGAGCAAACTTTTGCATGAGCAAAAACATGGATAAAAATCAGAGATAGCCAGGCGTGTTGAAGCACTTGAGAAGGTTAGGGCCCGCGATATTTCCCACACAGGAGAATCCTCACTCACAACCGAAAGGGAAGAGTCCCGGACGAGCCACGCCGGCGGTCGCCATTGGCCAAGTCCGGAATCCAGACACTCACGCCCACCATTTATGTTTAGTGTTGTACTCCAAGCAGCATGGCGTCTAGTCATTGACGATACCGAGATCCGTCTTCGAGCTACGATCGCGCCATGGCGAGGCGCCAAGGCTCCTCCGGCATCTCGCCGTCCGTTGCTCCTCATCCTCCGGTTCTGGCGCCACTTCTTCCTCACCGTGGCCGCGGCGGCGGCGGACTCCGCGAGAGAGGAGCAGCCTCCCAATTTCTTTATTCACGTCATCACTTGGCGACGAGCTACCCGGCGCTCCAAGGAGGCACGCGCGGCGAACTTATGCGGCGAGGCGCTCGTCCTCGGGCCGCCGCGAATCCTCACTCGTCCGCGCCATCCTTGGACTTAACGCGCTGCACCGCGCCACCGCCTGACTTCTACCTCCTACGTCCGGCTCCCGTCGACGGTGGGCCTCGGTGGCGTCTTACTGGCTACCGACCAGGGGCGCACCGTCGCAGGCGCAGCCCGGAGTGCTGGCCGTCACCGGGCGCCGGCCCCCGACCAAGGCGCGCCACCTGCACACCACCCCACACCCGGCGTTCCTCCACCTTACCCAAGCTTCTGGCTCCTGCCCGCCGCCGCCTCGGGCGGCTCGGCGCGTCCTCGCCGGGTGCGTGGGGGTACCGACACTGACTACCCCATCGGGCGCGGCTTCTTCGCGCCCACCGCCGGGCTCGGCCCGCCGCCCGCGTCCTTCCTCCGGGCGGATGCGTATCCGGCACGCGCCCTCCCATCGAACGCCGGCCGCCCCGTGTACTTTAAACTGCCAACAACAGAGCTCAAATTTCGGCTGCCATTTAGTTCGTCCTACAAGGGATAGTCGAGGCTGCTCGGGTGGCGGCCACGGGGTGGTTCTTTTTTTGTGTGGCCAGCTCGCCCATCGATGAGACGCAGGAGTCCAAGTCGCCACTTGACACCGAGGGCCACGGGACCACACACCGGAGGCTCACCGCCGCAGGGTCGCCGGTGACCGGCGCAGGGTTCTTCGACTACGCGCGTGGCCAGGCGGTGGGCATGTCCCCTGCCGCGCGCATCGCGGCGTACAAGATCTGCTGGAAGTCCGGCTGCTATGACTCCGATATCCTCGCCGCCATGGACGAGGCAGTCGCTGACGGTGTCGACGTCATCTCCCTCTCCGTCGGCGCCAGCGGCTACGCCCCAAGCTTCTTCCGCGACTCCATCGCCATCGGCTCCTTCCACGCCGTTAGCAAGGGCATCGTGGTGTCCGCGTCCGCCGGCAACTCGGGCCCCGGCGAGTATACCTCAACTAACATCGCGCCATGGATACTGACCGTCGGCGCATCTACCATCGACCGCGAATTCCCGGCTGATGTGATTCTAGGCAACGGTCAGGTCTACGGCGGCGTGTCCCTGTACTCCGGCGAACCCCTGAACTCCACACAGCTGCCGGTGGTGTACGCCGGGGACTGCGGGTCCCGGCTTTGCATAATCGGCGACCTCGATCCGGCGAAGGTATCCGGCAAGATCGTTCTTTGTGAGCGTGGGAGCAACGCCCGTGTTGCGAAAGGAGGAGCAGTGAAGGTGGCCGGCGGTGCCGGCATGATTCTAGTCAACACGGCGGAGAGCGGCGAGGAGCTGGTTGCCGACTCCCACCTCGTCCCGGCGACAATGGTGGGGCAGAAATTCGGCGACAAGATCAAGTACTACGTCCAGAACGATCCGTCGCCGACGGCAACCATCGTGTTCCGCGGCACCGTCATCGGGAAGTCGCCGTCCGCGCCGCGCGTCGCGGCGTTCTCGAGCCGGGGTCCCAACTACCGCGCGCCGGAGATCCTCAAGCCAGACGTCATCGCCCCCGGCGTGAACATTCTCGCGGCCTGGACCGGCGAGGCTGCTCCCACCGACCTCGACATCGACCCGCGGCGCGTGGAGTTCAACATCATCTCCGGGACGTCCATGTCGTGCCCGCACGTGAGCGGCCTCGCCGCGCTGCTCCGCCAGGCGCAACCGGACTGGAGCCCTGCGGCGATCAAGTCGGCGCTCATGACCACCGCGTACAACGTGGACAACTCCGGCGTGGTCATCAAGGACCTGGCTACCGGTCTCGAGTCGACGCCGTTCGTCCGTGGCGCCGGCCACGTCGACCCCAACCGCGCTCTCGACCCTGGCCTCGTGTACGACGCCGGCACCGAGGACTACGTCTCCTTCCTCTGCACGCTCGGCTACTCCCCCTCCATGATCTCCCTCTTCACAATAGACGGCTCCGTCGCCAACTGTTCCACGAAATTCCTCCACGCCGGCGACCTCAACTACCCCGCCTTCGGCCGTCGTCCTCTCCTCCTACAAAGATTCAGTCACCTACCACAGGGTGGTGCGCAACATCGGCAGCAATGCCAGTGCGGTCTACGAAGCCAAGATCGACAGCCCGTCCGGCGTGGATGTCACGGTGAGCCCGAGCAAGCTGGTGTTCGACGAGAACCACCAGAGCCTGTCCTACGACATCACGGTCGCCGTGTCGGGCAACCCGGTGATAGTCGATTCGAAGTACACCTTCGGGTCGGTCGCCTGGAACGACGGCGTGCACGACGTCACTAGCCCCATCGCCGTGACATGGCCGTCGAACGGCGGAGTAGCATCCATGTAGATTAGTGATGGAAATTGTGTCTGTGGTTGGGTGGCAACGGGGGCCGTTTGTATAGGTCATTTTGGACAGAAATCTCCACGCATGAGACGCATCCTTCCCTGATCCAGCTACCACTGGAGATTAGTTGCTTCCCATGGTTTCCTTTATCTGATCATGGATGGGATCGGTTACCTGATCATTGCTATGCACATGTGTAACTTACTCGATTGAAGTGATGAATAATTTTATTTATCCTGAACTTGCTGGATTCCCATGCTAGAAATTGACTTCATTTTATCAGATATAGGTGTACTGAATAATACGTATATAATTGATCTCCACCAAGCCTTTTTCTTTTACTGTTCAATTTGTGCATTAGCAAACACGCATAGTTCAGGACAGTGTAGTATAATTTATCTTTTCAATAATTTTGGGTAGGACGTCGTTACCTCGCTTCTAGGCGTGGACCATGCATTCATTTCTTTGATTCAGTTTATTTATTGTCTTTATGCTTGCAAGAGACTGAGCAGGTACCCCCATTTTCAGATTGAACATTGGCTTTTTTTCTGAATTTGCTTTAATGCTTGATTTGCACGTGAAGTTGCTAAAACATACTAGCAAACACAGTGTTAGCATAGCTACTTGAACAGTATCGTTCAGCCAAATACTCCATAGATATTCTCGATTTTTATTTATTATCATATATCATGCATGCACGATACAGAAGTGTAGTACACCACACCTGGATTTTTGTAGCGAGGAAGCAAGCAGACTTCAGCTTATTCATATTGCACACTGTGAAGCTGTAACTAGATGGACATCTTAGCTAGATCATGCATGCTGACATCGGGGGCAACCAGGTCGGGCTTGAGGATCTCTGGAGCAGGGATGCTCGGGCCGTGGCCTGAGAAGGACCCTATCCTCGGTGCAGAGGGTGACGAGCCAAGTACTGTGCCCAAGAAGAGGTTTGGTGTCTTGAGAATGTATCGCTAGATCTCCAAGCCGGCGGCGTTCGGCACCGTTGTGCCGGGGATGAAGTGGGCGGTGGCCCTCGCAAACTCACCAAGATCATTGCGACTCGAGACAATGACACCGAATCCACAGGCTTGATCAATTGCAACTCCTTTCTCCGCATCTGTGACCTGTCCTGCCCACGGTATCCCATACCATCGGTTATCAGGGTAACCACGTATACCATTCGGATACGATAAGAATAACCGATCATATGATTTACCTGAATTTCATCTAAATTCAATTTAAAAAAATAAAAAAATCCAAAAAATTGTGAGTAGTTAGTACTTAAATTATGGATCACTATTGTGAGAAAGTTTATGAAAATAATAAGGTTTACTTGAAGCTCCAACGAAATTCAAAAAATAAGAGATGGGTTGGAATATAATTTCTACTTTATTCAAGTGTAAAAATAATAGCAAGGGTTATGCAAAAAAATTATGTAATATTATATTATTTTTTTAGAGATATCCACAGTTTTTTTCTAAATTTTCTACAATTTTTACTATGTTTTATAACTTTTTCATATTTTTTTCTTTTCAGTTTCTAGGTACCACGACTTACCGTATGAATATCGCGCGGTAACCACGAGCTAACCACGACCTTACTATAAAATTTAAAATTTTTAAAGATAAAAATATACGGTTTTGAATGGTTACTATTGTAACCACCATACTGTGGGTGGAACCTCTCCAAACAAACGGTATGTAAAACCTGGTCCTGTCTCGCACAGGACAATCTTCCCAGCCACCTTACTAGCATCAAGTTTCCCGATTTCACAAACGGGGAGCCGGCGAAACCACCAAAGACCAGTGATTTCATTGAACCATCTATGTCACCGGCATAGAGCGAGATGCCAGAAAAGGCCTGGCCATCGTCGAGGACAACGATCGCCTGGAATTGGCGGTTCATACTTGATGCACCAACTGTCAACACCCATGGTGCCGCGTTGGCGCTTCAGGTGCACGGCAATGGCAGAAGGCCACATTATTCTTCCAATCAGACGTGGTATGTGGCACAAGACTCGTCATCTACATGGAGAAGCTGTTGAACCTGTTTTTCTTTGAATGTTTGCTATTCTTTTTAGATTGGAGAGTAAAATAGCTAGTCTTTTGAAGATACTATTTTTTTTATGAAAAATACTAGAATATAGAATGGAGTTTCTTTTATGACTAAGAGGACCGCTACGGTTAATAGTAGACAATTTTCTTCTCTCTTTTTTTTTTAAACTAATAACATGTCCGTACGTTAGAACGAGCCCATTCTATTAGAAATGGGTTGTACAGCTCTTATAACCATAGATGGGCTAAGAGTTTTTTTTCCTATGCACTGCACTTGGGGTGGGAGAAGGAGACAGAAAAGAGACAGCTCTGCTTCTACAGTAGTCAAGAAAAAATGGCACACACATATCCAATATGGATTCCAATTCTAAAATTTACGCCCCAAGTAAAAATTTGGCTCCAATAGTCACTCTAGATATGTGCCAAAAAATTAGAGTCCTTAATTTCTGAGAACTCGCTTTCTATAAGTCAGAGATGTTGCTCCCAATCTGCCGCTCAGGAGGAGGAGAGAGGAGTGATTTTTGTTTCTATTGTTTGGGTGTGGATCTACCTTTAATAATTGGGAGTAAATTTTTTGTTATGTGTTGAAAAAAACCTATTGCACAACTAAAAATGTGATTGGAGATTAAAAAAAGAATTTTAGATATTAACTTTTAGGCGGCCATGCTCTCGCAACGGCTGTTCTGAAAACTTTTCTGCCGTTGGATCTAAAATGAACGGCCCATCGCACTACGCACACCGCGCGCTTCCTCCTCATCCACCTCCTGCTCCACCGCGCCTCTCTTCCTATCCCCCGAGCCTAATGCAATGCAGCCATCCTCTCCTCCCCAACTTCCTCTGTGGACTAGTAGAGCGGCCACATGGTTCGCCGACCACGCGATGATGATGTCGCTACCCTCCTTCTCGCCGTCGCTGTGCATGCACGCGCGCGTTCGTCGTCGAACGCATCCCCACACCCTGCCGCAGGCGCCGGAAGGTGATCTTGTGCTCCTGCGTCCCTGCTGAGTCGCCTTGTATTTCTGACGGCACCAACGGAAACGGAGGTGACGTCAAACTCATCGACGATGTCCCCGTCGATTGCCGGGAGGATGTACGTGATGTCAGAGGCCCAGAGACGCAGAGCAGGTGGAGAATTTCCAGCACACCTTCCATTGCCGTCGATTGCCGGCGGCATGCCGTACTGCCATGGCCAGTGCTGTCGAGCGGCGTAATGGACTCTTCCATCTCACCGAAATGGGCTCGGTGACTCGATCTGGCTGGGGCCAAATTAACCGCATTTGTTGGTACTCGTGAGTCGTCACTCGCGTGCTGGTGTCATCGCGGGAAGCTCCGCCTGTCTGTCGATGTGCTTTCTTTAGAGTTTCTTTAGAGCAAGTACAGTAACAGGCTGCAGGCTAAATGCTTAGGTGGAGGAGAGAGGAGATGAGAGAGAAGAAGCGGGCTGTAAGCTTACAGCCGGCTTCAGCATAAGAACCAAAAAACTCTGTGAGAGGAACAAGTGGACCACGTATTAATTGTGAATGTGCAACTATTATATTGGTGGGCTGAGAGGTAGGCTGTAAGAATCCTTACAGCCAGCAGCTGGCTGTATTATTAGCCTTGCTCTTACTAGTGAATCAATGTGCTCCAACAGTTGAACTCGACCTTCACTCGTATAGTCGCATGGTATTATTTTATCGGAATATCAGTATATGATATATCATATATGCTAGCAGATCACGGAAAACTGTTTGAATCCTTCGAGGGGACGTTTCTTCTTTAGTTTAAAAACCTAATAGTTATAAAAAATTCTTAAAAAATTTAACAACACTCATACAACATATATATATATATATATATATATACACACCACTCCACAAAATCTTAAGTCTAAACTTAACTCACATATTGAGATATAAAAAAAACAAATTCAATATATAAATAGTAGTGGTATTGTTTACAGCCGAATTTGTCTTTTTGTTTTTCAATGTGTAAATCGAATTTGAACTTAATTTTTGATGTAGCGATAAATCTCAATGTACTCTACATTGTCAATTTTTTTAGATTTTTTTATAATTATTTATATTGAATTTGAAAGAAAAAGGTATACGAGGGATATCCCTCGAGGGATTAGAATTCATCCCCGCAGATCACCACTGTTTGGAGTTGTCAGCCTCTGCTCCCAGGGTTAAGCTGTCAGTTCGAGCAGGTCGAACTACAGCAACAATCGTGTGCAAAGTCTCCAGCAAAACTGATTGACCTTAACCTATCTTGGTTCAGGTTTTACCAAAGGTGTTCACATAATTTACATGCATACTAGTACATTATAACCTTTCCCCCTTTTTTTTTTCTTTCTTCATTTTTTTTCAGTTCCTGCTTGCACATCAGTGATTCAGAATCATTTATGCAAAACCATGTGATGGATCTTCTCCGACAAGTTCACTGGAAGGAATTGCTGCTAGCAACAAAAGAACACCCACAACTCGGGGCATTCATGGACACAGATACACTTGAAAACAGAGAGAGCGCAGAGCAGTGAGGCATACAAAGTTGCAGGTAGAGCGGGCAACACGACTTAATCGACAAAAGTAGAATTCAGCATTTACAAGTCAACCTGTAATCAACGCATGCAGCCCACTGATTACTCAGGAAGGACACCAGTTTCTCTGTATGTATCTCAGTACATCAAGTATAAGGAGAATACCTGGCTCTATGTATTAGGAGTTGCAGTCCATTTGACCTCGCAATTCACCCCCCAACATGACGGCATTCGCCACTGGATTCCGCAGTCTAAAATGGGCACCAGCGGTTAGACCGACAATGCATCGTCAAGATCCAGCATTCCTAATTCCTCCTCCGCTTGTCCCTGGGAGAAACCATGGCAGTCGACTCTGTCACATCCTGCAGATCATGCGTCGAGTGTGATCTCATACGAGCTGATAACACCTGAGGTGGACGAGGTGCAGGTGGAGAAGCAAAGACACCCATGGCATTGCTGGGCCTCCGGAGTGACTGACGGGTATGCAGCTTCGGAGAGCGGTAATGTTCATCATCACTGCCGCTGTTGCTCCCCGAACTGCTTGTAGCAGCTGGTGACAATGTCATTCTTCTGCAATTCGTAGGGCAGATGATCACATCATCTTCAGGGAATACCTCTTTGTTCTGTGGCTTGCCCCACTTGAAACTGAACGGAAGAAGACCTTTCCGCTTCCTAGGGGAGGGGTTTTCTGGCTTTGGATGACCTTTCTCAGGTGGAGATGGGATCACCGAATCTTGAAGCTTTGCAAAAGATTCAGACTTGCCATTGTAGAACTTGGATACCCCTTTCCTGACATAGGTGAGAACAGAATTACTCAATAAAACAGAAGATTGTAAGATGCTGAAGCAAAGACTTCACAAATATCAGCAGTATACATGCTCTTCACAAGGAACAGACAATCAAGTTCGCCAGATCGACGAAAGAGACAGGTCACTGAATATTTTAATATTGCAGATCAACAAATAATTACACCTGCTATAAGCTAGTTAACAAAAAGCATGTGAAAAAGATTGTGGTGTCTGGCTGATCCTGTTCCTCTGTTAATCACATGTTAGCTGTATTTAATTGTGTTCAAGACTTCAAGTTCACACTACCCAATCTCTTCTTCCATCATATGTCTGGAATGCACCATTCTATGCCACTACAAGTGAAAGGGCCAATAGGTACTAGGTAGTAGGAACTACAAAGCCACACAACTACTAGTAGTTGCGCTAGACTAGTAGTACACTACTACTGCAATAATTCGAATAGCAGTAGTGAAACTGAACAGTATGAAATTATGTATACATGCTCAAAAGGAAAAAAAAATGTCTCCATGCAAAAACTATAACAATTCATGACATATTGCTTTTAGTGAAACAAAAAATTCCTGCCAGAGCTATGCCTAACCCTTGCACACAAAAGTCAGGTTGCAAGAGCACAAACGATCAAACTCAAAGTTATTACTACGAGCAACCTGGAAGATGGATTATTCATTACTTTTGTCAAAGATGCATATATCTGCAATTTACACCAGCTATTGCATTGCCATTAACAAAGAAATCCCACCACTAATACACCACAGAACTTTAGTAATTCTGGTAAAGCCTATTTTGCATCCCACAATACTGCCCTCATATGGTCAATATCAACACATACAAATGGAACTATGAATCGTGGAGATTCGATCTTTCTGTGGAAGTACAACTAATACCCTTCTGAAATTATAAGAAGGCATGGACTTATCAGATGATATACTTTAGTGCTAGGATCCTTGACTCCTCACGTGTAAGAATGAACTGAAACACTAACAAAGTAGTAATAATCACAAGTTGTTCTTACTGAAGCCTATACAAACTCCTTAGAAAAGGCCTAATCAGAACTTTTCGTGCTCATAACATTCAGCACCGAGAATTATGGGCATGGCAAGAACATTAAGGACCACATAAAAAAATCGACTTCTAAGCAAGTATATCCAAAACATGCACAGAAGTAATAGTTTCACAATAATAAGCAAGTATGACCAAACCATACGCAAAAGTATCCAGGCATCCAGTGACTTCACTGTATTCTTCGGACCTCAAATGTCCCAACTTCAGGAATCGATGGAAACCCATCTTCATAAATTAGTCTATCAATACCACATTGGATGTAAGGAACTAATACAAAGAATCGCCTAGAACCCTAAATTACCTCATGTTTTTACAGTTGACTTCAGACCGACCAATAAATTCCCAAATTTCCAACAGTAGCATCGATTCGAGGATAGAGAACCAAACTGCTCCAATTAAACTACTCCATGACCACTAGACTTCCACATAGAATCAAGAATCTTGCCTACATTCCCCAACTAAAACCGATCAAGAACCAATCTTTCCCTTGCGTTGGTCCAAACGAATCAACATACCCCCGAAAATTTCCCTAGAGAAACAGGCGCACCGGGATCAAGAACCGCCCTTTCTACCCACATTACCCCCAAATCACCCAAACGACACGCAAGAAGACCTCAGCGCTGATCAAGATCCGTGGGTAACGACGAAATGGGGAGCCTACCTGAAGGGCAGGGCCTCCTGGAGCGCGTCCATGGTGTCGAAGGGCCCCTTGTACGAGCTCTGCACCTCGCTGTCGCCGCCCTCCACCTCCTCGCCGTCCCACTCCCACTTGGCCGCCGCCGCGGGGCTGTCGCTGTCCCTCCCCACCGACGACGAGCTCCGCCCCACCGACGCCGGCGGCGAGGCGGCGTATGCGCAGCGGGTGACGCGGCCGAACCGGGGCCCCCCACCGCCGCCTCCTCCTAGCCCGGGCCCGCTCTCCAGTGCGATCGACATGGCCCCCGCCTCCCTCCTCTCTCGCCTCACATGCAAAGGAGGCCGCCTCGCCTCTTTGCTGCCTTTCGCTTTCGCTCGCCTTCACACGCGCACGCACACCGAAAGACCAGGGAGCGGCGAGTGGAGTTTTTTGTGGAGTGATGGGTGGGGTTGGGTATTTATCCTGCAAAAGGAGGGCAGGCTGGTTCCCAATTTTATTTCCATTTTTCTGCCAGAATTTGCAAATGTGAAAATAAAGATAATAAGCAAAATAATTCCCAATTTAAAAAATGTAATGAAAAATTCCATACACGCCTTTAAATAACATTTATAGTCTGTGAAGAAAAAAAATGAAATAATGACAAACATTTCTATTCGAGGGACTGTATTTATGAATTGGGTGTATAAAAGAGATTATTAGAAGCGGCTGCTTAATTTTACTTACAAGAAATTTTTCGTGATTTGGGATTGGCCAGAGCCAATAGCCAAAAGGAGATGAATTTGTTAAAGAGTTGTGACAAAAGACAAACGTAACAGCTTAGTTACGTCGAAGAAGAAGACAATGCATTTTTTGACATAGAAGCCAAATTAAACTCAATCCAGTCCAATCCAACAAAATCATTATCGACAGGTCGACAACCAATCCTAGTCTTTAGACAATGAGTTAGATCTAAAATTTGAGCCTTTTATGCCCCGACTGGTTGCCAATTTTATTTCCTTTTTTCTGCCTAAATTTGCAAATGTGAAAATAAAGGTAATAACCAAAATAATTCCCAATTTTAAAAATGTTATGAAAAATCCATCCATTCATGTAATAACATTATAATCTGTCAAGAAACAAATAAAACAATGACAAATATTTCTATTTGAGAGACTATGCTCTCAATTGAGTGTACATAAAAGATTACTAGAACCAGCTCCTCAACTTTACATACTTTTATGGCCTGGAATTTGCCAGGGCGAATAGCCGAAAAGAGATGATTTTGATAGAGTTATGGCAAAAGGCAAACATAACAGCTCAATTCTATCAAAAAAAAAAGATAACCTAATTTTTTATGTAGAAGCCAAATTAAACTCAACCTAGTCTAATCCAATAAATCATTACCGGCAATTCGATAACCAGTCATAGTCTCTAGACAACGAATTAGGTCTAAAATAAATCAAGCATTTTTACTCGTCGTCTTGTGGGCTGACCAAGCTCGGTCGAACGTGTGCTGGAATCCAAGCGGTAACCCAAAAAAAAGACTCAAATGTACACAAATAGCCTCTAGATTAAGATCGTAGGGGTGGTTGCCTTCATTGGCAACCAATGTTCATCAAGGTCACCACCTTTATCATTTTAACCTTTTTTTTATCAAGGAGGAATTAGTTTCTACCTTTGCGCTACATAACTACCATATTTACTATGAGTGCACCTATTTCTTTGATGGTATTCCTAGTGGTGTTGGTGAAGTAGGCATTGTCTCTGATGGTGCTGGTTTTGCTTGGCACCTTTTCGAAAGTTTAAGTCTATTTCATCTATATATGTTTCAAGATATCAGCGCAAACGGCAGTGGTTTTCTAAAAAGTAATAAAAATTGAAATTATGATAGATCAATAGAAGTGTTGCGGGATAAAACATGCAACA
This sequence comes from Oryza meyeriana var. granulata, assembly GCA_003991445.1. Classification (NCBI taxonomy): domain Eukaryota; kingdom Viridiplantae; phylum Streptophyta; class Magnoliopsida; order Poales; family Poaceae; genus Oryza; species Oryza meyeriana. Next base: position 292,064 of record RYFJ01000413.1, on the reverse strand, counting down.
GTTTTGTTTAGATTATTATCACAACAAATGCTTTTTTTGGCGCCAAGTATGGTAGTTATATTAGGCAAGTACCTAAAATTCCGAAGAAAAATATAAAAGGTTAAGATGGGCTTAGTTCAGTACAATTAATTGTGCCTGAAATCCTAAAAAGAATCCCAAAAAAAAATGAAAGGGTTAGTTCAGGACAACTGGACAGGCCTCATTTGTTATTCAGCAACAATTGGGCCAATATATGCGCAGTTTTTTTCCTTCTCCAAAGCGCGTGGATGCGTAACAATCTTGTTTAAAGCGAATATCCTGACAGTGATCAATATCTTTTTCAATCAAAAGCCAAGAAATAGCCCTGCAATTTTTCAAAAGCAGATATATGGATCAATAGATTATTATGCTTGTAGTATACTCTTTCGTCTTAAAATAAAAAAATCTAGTATAAGATATAATATATTATAGTATTACGAATCTAAACATCATCACATATTGAAGCTGTATGTTGTATTGTGCTTTATCTCAAAATAAAAAAAACTAGTATTGAAGTTTGAAACGGACCTAATGTTCGTAGTACAGTACTCTATGGGTTAAATCCATGTAAACACTGGAACCATATGCATTAACCAGCACGTACCCACGTACGTACTTGGATGTTTTATGTTCCATCCAATGAAACGCAACGTCGTCGTACGTACACGACACCGGAAAACGTGTACCGCGCGTACGCCATCACATCATCATTTGGAAAAAAAGAGGTCGTGCAGAGCCCGTGCGTGACACTGGTACGTGCGTACGTGCAGTATGGCACGCCGCTCGGCTGATCGATCGATCGATCCGCACGGTTTGCTTGCGATCCGGCCGGTACGCGCGCGCGTGCAGTGCAACCAGAAAAGAAGCTGGCCAACCTAACAACCAACCGAGACCTACCCCAACAACTCGCGCGAACCTTTCCACTCCCCCGCATTATTATTGTTCGTTCGTGTGCCCGATCACGTCACGTGTCCACGCAACGGCATAGCACCGTTATGGGTAACGGAACACGGATACCGGATGAGGAGGATACTGTCAAATGATTAGTCAGAATATAGATAATTAATCGAAATTTGATGAAATTTGATGTTAGTACAAATATACATATTTAATGATAGTTTGCCTTTTTAAGATAGGTGTATACATACAACTACATAAATTGAATATATTCCTACTATTTTTAAATACAACAAACAACATTAGTCAATATATATATACTAAAGTGCATGTCTCAACGGTTATAGATATGCATCAAATACTAGAGAGAAAAGTTAATGGGCTAGTAATGTTGTGGGTTGGGCCTTGTAATTACACTGATTATATGGCCATTTAGATGGAAAACGGATGATTAATCGCTAATAAGAGAATTTTTGCGTCTGTGAACGACTAATATAGCCCGTATAAACGGCCGTACCAACCGTTTTCCATAACATTATGCCATACACGTACTACGCCCCATGGAGTATTTTTTTACAACAAGGTGCAATTGCAGGTGTATATATAAGGACCCTTTTGCTGAAATGTCATGGTTTGTTGAATTCTACATGAAACAAAATCATAGGATTTGTACAAAGTGGCTATTTGGATGTCCCACAGAAAAAGTACTGAAAATTTAAGATTAATATGCTGATTTATTGGAGAGAAAGAGAGAAAGTGCATTGAAACTTTCAAAGGAATTATAAAACATGAGGTTGGACCTCTTGGTAGAAATCCTCAAAAATATGAAGGAAATTTTCCTATCGTGTGAAATTCCATAGAACTAATACTACTATCCAAAGGCTCTCAAAGGAATTCTTTCCTATGGATTCAATTCCTCTGTATTTCCTACAAAATTCCTTCAATCCAAAGGAGTCCTAAGTGACTTAAATAGTTGTGTAAAAATTTTATAAAATTTGATAAGATAAATTATGATGATATAAGCCATTACATAAGAATGCAAGTTTAAATTCGATCTACATATATTAAAAAAAGAAACTATTGTGCCGCACATGTACTATTCGTTGTCTGATTTTATTATTTTTGTTTTTCTAGTTTTAAATCGAATTTAATCTTGTATTTTTTTTTGCATGTTTGTTTATAGATTCATGCCATTCTAATTGATGTTACCAACTGTTTTTCAATTTTTATAGTTACTAGCAAGATGCTCATGTGTTGCAACGGAAAAAAAAATAAGAAAATTAAGAAAAGAGAGTAAGCATGGTCAGCACATAGCCGAGCAAGGTGGCAGTGTGAAAGCGGGGAGAGGGTGGTCATTCGACGTCTGTGGAAGGCATCGACACATCGAACCCTGGTTGGAGAGAGTAAGAGAGGAGGAGTACTGCTATATGAGGAGGTGGGCAGATCGGGGAGGTGGCATTAGTGACATCACACGTTTCAGGTGCGGTTCGCCAAGGAGGCAATTTCCAGCGTAGGGAAAGAAAAAAAAACAGTGGCAAAGGTCAGTAATCGAGGTGCTTTGAAGGTAGGCGGTAAGCTTTGGTGTCTATCTTAGCCTTCTCAAGGAGGCAAAACACTCAAGATCAAAGAACCCATCCAATATTGTTGGAGCGGAGGAAGAGCAAGGTGAGATGGTGACCGTGGAGCAGATCATCAACAAATCGGGCCATTGGCCGAAACAATGTCTCAGTGGAAATTAAGATGGAGCGAGCTCAAGGGCTCAAATCTGATCTAATTTTAGTGGGATCGTATCGTATGACCTGGTTTCGGGAATAGGCAAAACGGTTTCGAGTTGTAAAGGACAACATGGTTTGACATTTTTTTTTTCGGGTTCCTGATGCCACGTGTGATATGGCTGATGGACGAATCTACGAAAGTACATCGTATTTTTTAAGTAGGTAAGATTTTGACAATACTCTCTTTGTTATACTTATGATAAAACAATTAGTGCTAACTCAATATATATATGTGCCATTTTCTTCCTTATCTGAAAGTATATATGCTATTTTAGTTAGGTTATTATTGGGCAAGTACAACAATTGACTCGTACGTGGTCTGAGGCAATATCAGTCATGTAGAGTCTATCCCTTATGATAATTGAGATAATAAAGGTTCTAGATATTAATTTGAAAAAATAACTTTTTGATTATTACTCCTTCCTTTCATGCCTTTATGTGGCAAAATTTTCTTTTATCACATTAAGCTTAATATCATTGTTTTTCTCTACCCTTAGTCTCTTTTTATCTACTCTATAATACACCGACTGCTTTTACTCGTAACCATTATCAATCCGAGGGCCGATAATGTCTATATCAAATGAACGTCCCGGATCGGCTTCCCTCTCCCCACGTGGCAGATTGCCCTCCCACGTTAATCACACTCCCCGAAATCACGCCCGTCCCTAGCTCCCCGCACTCCCTTTCCCATTGACCTCGCACAAACCCAGCGACCGCGCCGACGGCTCCCTGCCACCATCGTCCTATCCTCTCCGCCACGGTCCCAAAGCCAGTCATCCTTGCCCCGGGTGCCGTCGTAGATGGACACATCTGCCCCCACTGTGTCCCTGATCCACCGCCCACGCCGCCCTGCGCCCGATAGATTCCTCGGCCTCAGTGCCCGCCGCTCAGCTGCCGTGCCCAAACGCCCTCGTCGGCTTCTCCACAGCCTCGCCGCGCGGCCCCCTCACATGCGATCTCTCCTCTCCTCCTTAGCCGCTGCCGCCGCTCGCCTCTACCGCCGATCGACGGAGGAGGCTCCACGTCCCCCGCCTTCCGTCGCCTGGTTCGAACATCGTCTATGGCTCTGTGCCCCTGCCGCAATCCACGCCGCTCCCTGCCACTGGCCCTGCACGCCGCAAAAACCGCTCCCTTCCCTGGCATGGAGGGCCTCCAGCGCCGTCGTGGTCGACACCGCTGCATGTGGCCATGGGCTCAGGCTCCGTGTCATTTGTCAGCTCATGGAGATTGCCAATGAGGCCGGCTTCTATAAGATCATCCAAGAAATCACGGAATCCACGCCGCCCTCTTCCTACATGATCCTTCATCATCTCCCAATCCCAATCCAGGAGCCCTGAGATCCGCCGCGGCAGCGTGGGCAGCGAGCCAGCGAGCGCCTTCGCGGGATCGCATCCCATGACATAGTCACTGCAGCAGGGTAAGGAGGAGGAGGCATGGAAGGCGGCAGTGGCAAGGCGGAGTGGCTAATCTATGCGTTCATGGCACGCAGAACAGCGGTGCTGGCGGACTACACCAAGTTCACGAGCAGCTTCCCAGCGTACGGCGCAGTGCCTGCAGTGGCTCCTCGTGGTGTGTGATCGGGCACCTGCAACTTCCTCCTGTTGCGTTGTGATCAGTAGTGTTCATTGTTAGCTGTTGTGCTAGAATGCTAAGTGGGAAAGTTTCGTTCTTGATAGCTGCAGTATCTAAACTAGTTGTAGATCATCATTTGCCATGTCTTCTGTATTGATAAATTCAAAAATTTTAAGGTCGCATACTTACCAGACCGAAACAAAATTACATGATAAAGAAGAGAGAACATTTCTGAGTTTATTAACAAATTTATAAACCAGTATTACCATGCTCCAAGAGAAGGAAAAATACCCAATGTTGCTGCAGCAATAAGAAAAAATGCCATCACCATGTTGCCACAGAAGATTCACATGTCGATAATCGACCATGGTTGTCCATAGTCTTGTATGGACTATTTGATCCTGAACTACGCACTGTGTAGCCTATTGACTATTGTGTAGTTGCAAAGGAATCTATCCCAAAAAATAACTCGGTGGCTATTTTTGAAAGGTTGAAAAAATGACTTCATGAAGAGATATGGAGGTGGTAAAGCTCATGGAGGCTCCTTATGGGCGCAGGTTGTTGGGAGTTGGCCAAATTTTGTGATTCCAAGCGCTGATTTTAGATTCACACCCTTTGGGACCTGATACAGGTGATCACTTATCTGTGCTCATGAATGCATACAGGTTAACAGGTGGTCACTGGTCTCCTCTCTGCTAATTCCCTGAAGTCCCCTACCTAGATCAGTGTACAATTTTAATTCTAAAATTCATGGAGCTTTAGTGCAAAATTGAGGATGTGTGCATGGGAAAATTAACTGTCTAGAATGCTATGTGAACTTGGAAACCAAAGCGTAGGTCAGCTAGAGCAGGTCATTTTTGTTAGCATTTAATTGCAGTAGTCCGATAGAGCTGTCAATTTTTGTCATGTAAGTTGTAAGTATCTAATTAGGATGCTAAGCATAATTTAGCAACAGCCAACTGCATGTTTTCTTAGGGATTTCTACTGCTTCCTAGGGACAGCCTTATATCTTTAATTAATTTAGAATATCGTTGTTATTTATGCACTCTCATTTCTAAATGATTCAGTGTTTTCCATTTCAGGTGATCTTGCTTCTTATCTTAGCCAATTGGAGCACAAAAATATAACGCATTACATTTTGGCACCAAAAATGTGATTCCATATCTCAATTTTGTTAGTTGAAGAAGTGCATTCACTATATTTCCAAATACCTCTAAAATCATTACCTCATTGAAGAAGAGCATTCACTATATTTTCCAAATACACCTGAATTTTGGTTTATATTTTGTTTGGGTTGCTTTCAGGAAAAATGGTGCTATGTATCTCCCTTGAATTTGTCAGTGAAGGTTCTTTTGGAGTTTTGGTATATGTATATGACAAGAAATAGTTGATGCAATCAATGAATACAAGGTCGATTCTCGATGGATTAACTTATCTGCATCACTGTAATGCAATGCATAGGCGATGACATATTATTTCTTGCTTTTTTCAGGTTAGATTCCTCTAAATCTCTAATGTCAAAATTCTCTCGGTATTGCTGTAACATGGATCTTCCGATACTTTGAAATTTTCTTTTGAGCAATGGGCAATATGTTTGTTCAGAACATCAGATGCGTCAAGCGGATTTTCTTTGTGCTGCCACGAGTGGAATTCTTGGAAAGCTTAACCCTGTTCAAAAGCGTCCAGTAAGTGAAATATTTTTTTTCATGTTCCCAGGGCGGACACAAGTTATGTAACATCTTAGTTCTTTCCTTATGGTGCTAGAGAACATGTAAAGTGATCGGTTTGCTTTTCCTATGGCACTAGAAAACATCTGAATTAGTGAATTAGTGGTTTTTAGTTCTCTTATTTACTACTAAGGCTTATCTAAAAGAAGTGTGTTCATGCTTAATAATATGGATGCCTTTGAGTACGATTAACTTATGTTAAGGGCTGATTAACTAATTTTCTACTTTTTCGTGAGGAACTATTTATGTACTTGTTGTGCTGATATTACTTGACCATTAACTGAAAACCTGCAATCAGCTTTAGCATTCGCATTTGAATTGTATATGCAAATGTTATGCAGGTATTTTGTTGAAGTTTGAGGTTCTCAGACATAAATTATCGCGAGTGTTTCTGTTATAAGTAATATAAGATTCCATGGTCGTTCGAAACTTAATATTATTTCCTGGATGTGCATTTTCATTGTAGATAAATTATCGCCAGTGTTCATTTTTTTTTACCTTTTTCTTTTCCATAAATTTTCTTTTACTTTCACCAATTACTAATTGTTAATTTTAACACTTTCCTTTTCTTGAAGACATTGAAAGCCATTTAGCAATATGTATGTTGCATGGATTCCATTTGGACGCAAACTAGGATCTTATAATATTTTTTTTATCCGTGGTAAATGGTTTGGTCCAAATTGATCTTCCAACATTATTTTCATAGTTAATTAGAAAGGATGGCTCATGACTATCAAAGTATATATGAGTCAGAGGAGCTGTTTGGGTTTTTGGGTTAACCGGATAGTAGGAGTAGCCAATTTTTCTTGATTTAATCCGAGAACGCTTCTTTCACTTGCTAGAAAATCAAAGGAGGAGTTGATCGTCTCTGTCTAGAAAACATGCCTCAAGTACCTACGTCACATGTGAACGACAATTGTGGAGAGTATTACTGTGGAGATGATCTTCAGTTTTTAAATATAAAGCACAAAAGCAGTAATAATTTAACGTGTGCTTTTAAGTGTGATTATTATTTTCCATATGTTACATTAGAACAATGTTAATTTTGATGCAAGGAAAATGATACTTTTGGTTTAGTCAAGAATTGCTTGTCATGGCCATTTGAAAAACTATATTGGATTATTTAGTGATATTAGTTGTAGTCAATATGTTTGATTTAATCTATGTTAGATGCTACGTGCGTTGCACGTGCATGATTACTAGTGTGAGTAAATTTGTCTAGTCGATAACTCTACGAGCCAATTATAGATACTGTTGTACATGTCGTTATGGCCCAATTATAGAATCAAATGGTTTAACTGGTTGATTAAACGCTAATTGACCGCTTAATCGGGTCAATTAGTCACTTTAGCGTTTATGCAACAAAATTATGTATCGACTCATTCATATGTCTCTTTTTTTCTCTCCGCTCATGCATGAATGGCTGACTAAACAGTTGTATCAACCGGTTTTTGCTACTTAAAGTTACTATGGCTGTTTACTTTTTTTTTCTAGCTAAAATTCAGTAATGCCTTGCGTCAAAAGGGATAAAAAAAGAGCAGGCAACCGAACTGGCCTCATGTTGACTGGAGTTGGACACGCCTCGAGCTATAAATGAACCTGGCTTGAACCGAATTTTTTTATTTATATATTAAATTTTTTTAATTTACAAAAATATATTATTGTTTTCAAAATTTACATAAATATGCTCCTCCCGCCCTCTAGGTGGATTTTCTTTAAAAAAAACCGCACCCATAAAGGGCGAGAAATGTGACGTGGTAGTCTAGTTTGCAGAAAAATTTGTATTTAGGCTCTTCCCGCCCTTCCGGAGAGCGGGAACGGTCTAAATCCAAATTTTTCTATATAGATTGGTGTATAATACTTTTACAGTTTATAAATAAGTCATATAAAATCTGATGAGACAAACTTTATATGCAAATAGTAAAGTTCGACGAGATCTAGTTGACAACTTTTTAATTTGCAATTGCTTAGGACTCCAAATATTCGTTACAAAGTTTCGCATTTATTTTTACAAAATCTTAGATCTACGTTTCCAACGACCTCCGATGGAAACAAACTACATATCAGAGTTGTACTTCTTAACGAGATCTATAACTTTATAGTTCATCACCTTTTTATTTAAAATTATTTATGGTATCAAATAAGCATTGCTAGTTTTTATAATGGTGACAACTGACAAAAATGGTTTAAATATAAATATAAATATTTTTGGAAGGACGGTTTTAAATACTACGAGAAATAGTAATGCTTATTTGACATACTAAATTATTTTAGATGGCAAAATGATAAACTATAAAGTTGTAGATCTCATCGAGAACTACAACTTTGGTATATGGTTTGTCTCCATCGGACTTCATATGCAATGTAGATATAAGATTTTGTAAAAATAAATATGAGATTGTGTATCAAATATTTGAACCTCTAAACGATTGCAAATGAAAAAATTGTCAGATGCAAAGTTATAGATCTCATTGAGCTTTACAATTTGGATATAAAGTTTGTCTTCATCAGACTTTATATGACTTATATATTTATAAATTATCAAAGTAATATACACATAATTATATGAAAATATTTATAGTTAGGTCTTTTCCGGCCTTGAGAGGGCAAGAAAGGCCTAAATGTAAATTTTTTTTACACTCGATGAATGTAAGGCTGTCATGTCACATTTCCCGCTTTATAGGAGGACGGTTTTTAAAAAGAAACCCTCCTAGAAGACGGAAGGAGTATATTTGTGTAAATTTTGAAAACGAGAAAATATTTTTGTAATTTTTTTAAAAAATAAATATATAAATAAAAAAATCTAGCCTAAGGCCTAAGGTCCAAATAATGCCCATGTAGTATCATTTGTGACGTGGGAGCGATCAGCCAATGAGCCAATCCAATTTTGACGAGATCATTGTCTTGTCTATTCCTATCTAACCGGTCACTTGTCGATTGGGTTGCTCGTAGATGCGTAGGCTTATTGCACGGGCACGTTTCTCTCCTACCTCTGTACGCGGATGTATGAGTCCATCGCGTTCTCTGCTACTCCCACCAGACCCACGCGGACACATTCTCTCGGACGAATCGGAAACTCAGACGACCCATGACATGTATGGATGACTATAAAAATAGAGATAAATTATATGGTAGTTAGACACGTATCAAAATTTTAGTAAAAATAATTTTAATTTTATAATAGTTAGAGATTTAGATCGCATGTAAATAACTGGTGCGATTGTACTCAGGCCTAAAACCCTGTCCTGCCCACGATCTGCATGCCTCCGCCCAAAAAATCATTAATAATTTCGATTCCAATTAATCCATTAACAGAGAAAATTTTTTGTCGAGATTAATACAGAGTACTTAGATATTAATTAGTAATGGTGATTAGTGGGTGGCGAGGAGGTTGGCGCCGCGGATGGCGAGGGCGGCGAGGGGGCCGATGGAGAGGGAGTTGATGTAGGTGCAGGGCTCGGTGCAGGAGGAGTTGCCGCGCTTGTCGGAGAAGTTGTCGCCGCCGTCGGGGCCGCCCATGATGGCGCCAGTGAGCTCGTTGGGGTTGGGCCGGTCGGGCGCGAACCAGTCGTTGAAGCTCATGCCGCAGTTGACCTTGTACCCCGGCGGGAGCACCGGCGTGGAGGCGCCGCGGTGGTGCGGCTGCGTGGGCGGGTCGACGCCGAAGCCGACGACGTAGGAGCGGCCGCGCGGGTTGGCGCCGAGGAGGTAGTCGATCTGCTGCTTGGCGAACTCGAGGAGGCGCGCCGGCTGCACGGGCTGCGCGCCGCACATCACCGGCTGGTTGATCCGCCGCAGCACGTCGCTGTAGACGATGAAGAGGAACGCGGTGCTCGTCACGTACTGCGAGTTGGCGCCGTTGCGGAGGTGGATCATGCCGCCCGGCGTTATGAACACCTGGTGGAACGGCGTGTCCGGCAGCACGGCGCAGACGAAGTTGTCCGCCTGCGTCTTGAAGCTCTGGAGGCCGCCGTTGGACGTCATGTTGAGCTCGGCGAGGAGCACCTGCGCCCCCGGGAACTTGAGGTCCCAGCTGAACTCCGCCACGCTCGACGAGATCGCCTCATGCCCGATGAAGTCCGCGTACACCTGCCTCTTCGTCGCCAGGTACAGCCACGTCGCCGCCCACAGCAACTCATCCTGTCGATCATCAACACGTGTCAGTCTACGTACATGGCTGGCTGCCACATTGATATATGTGCATGCACGCATGCATACGTACGTTGTAGCCGGAGTAGGAGCAGTAGAACGGGCACTCGCCGTCGTAGGTTCCCTGGTGCGTCTTGGCGAACTGGAACAGCTGTTGATTTCCGGATTCGATCGTTGCATCATCATCATCAAGCAAATCATAAGCAATGTGATTAACATATGGAAATGTGATTTGTTACCAGCTTGGCCTTGTTGAGGAGGCGGCGGGAGTAGGACTTGTCCTTGCGGAAAACCATGGAGGAGGCGGCCATGGCGGCGGCGGTCTCGGCGGCGATCTCGGAGCCGGGGGTCTTCTCGTTGATCTCGTACAGCGTGCGCGGCGTGGGCATGTTCTCCGGGCGGACCCAGCACTGGTGGTCGGCGTTGGGGTCGCCGACCTGGACCCAGAGGTGGTTCTTCTTGGCCGCCGCCTTGAGGAAGTAGTCGGTGCCCCACCTGATGGCGGCGTGCACGTTGTCCAGCTCCCCCGCCGCCTTCAGCTCGTGCTTGAACGCCATCGCCGTCCACGCGAGCGTGGTCACCGTGAACGCCAGCGGAAGCCCGTACTTGACGTTGTCGCCGGCGTCGTAGTAGCCGCCGGTCAAATCCACCTGAGCATGCATTGGCGAAGTTAGGGAGAGCATGCATGCAGCGAAATCAAAGAGTGAGATTTGTATATAGGCGACATACATTGGCGAGCTTGCCGTCTTCCATGCCGGAGTCGCCGCGCCACTTGATGCGGTTGTTGGGCGGCAGCTTGCCGGAGCGCTGTGCCTCGAGGAACATGATGGACTTGGTGAGCGCGTCCTTGTAGTTGAACGAGGGGCCGCCTCCGGCCACCGCCGGCAGGACGTCGCCGGAGAGGACCAGCGCCGCGAGGAGGAACGCGGCGGCGGCGGCATGGACGCGCATGCCGCGCGTGGAGCGGTGCTTCATGGCGTTTGGCAGGGAGAACCAGGGGAGCAATGCGACGGGAGAAGGCAATGCAGCAAGCAAGGAGGGGGTAAGAAATTGCGGTCGAGGTGGAGGAGGGAAAAGGGAGGGACGTGCTTGGATTCAGGAGACAGGGAGGAGGCTGCAAAGTGTTGGGCCCAGAATGCTCTTCAGTTTCAGGTTAGGAGATTCAGGTAAGGTAGCTCCCAATTCTGTCACGCATGGCAAAAGCAAAGCAACCAAGGTTCATGGCACTTGACGATTGATACGCACGCATGTTTTTTGTAAACTGATTATTATTCTTGATGTGGTCTATATGTGTTTCCCCTTCTTTTCTTCGAGTTTAATGTAGTATTTAACATTTAGCGTAACTCCTTGCGAATAGCTTTGATATAATTCTGTCGGATGATATGTTTAGGTTTAAACAAATTGTATCAATGCAATCGTGTAAAACTGTAAGGGCCTCTTAAGTATAGCAGGACGAATAAGCGGCGCGCCACATTTAGCGTAATTCCTTGCCAATGAGGACACTGCTTGCTGTTTAGTCTCATCAATATAGTAATATGGAGGTACACAATTTATATTCAGCACTACTAAACTAGAATGGCAGATTGTTTAAACACTAGTAAACCATGAAAGCTGGGGTCCCTCATTTTAGATGGGGGGAAAGAAGCATTCTTTTACATTGTCTAGCTGAATGCACATGATACAGTGGCCAGGAAATAGCCAAAGCCAATCCATATGAAAAGCATGGAGGCATTTGCTCAGGAGAAAGATGCTAAGGCTCTGTTTAGTTTACAGGCTACAGATCTATCACTATACATACAGTTCATCCTCTCCTAATCCTGTCTTTGTATATGCTTCCCCCTCCCCTTGTATCCTTGTATCGAAGAACGAAATAATTGCGACCAGTCTGCCATTTAATTCCGCCTTTCAATAGCATCTTCTAATGAGTCCTCCCACATTCTGTGCAATGTCTTGTTTGGTCTCCACTGAAACTGGTGGATCACCAATATACATATCGAAGAAAGCTCCTGTTCATAAAGACATGTCTAATAAATAATGACAGATTACAGTATAGTAATTCTCCTTTTCTTTTCTGGAAGTTAGAACGAATGCATAATGTCTTGGACTCTAGCAAGCATAGTACTTACTGCATAGATCTTTGCTCTGGACAGCACCAATTCGTTTGCCATCAACTGCACAAAGATGTTCCTTGTCAATACATATTGCAGTGTAAAAATTCTAACCATACTGAACTAATCAGTCATAAGATACTAACTTTCAGTTATGAGCTGGCCATCAGAGGTCTGCCGGAAGTCGATCTTTGTACCCTGCAGTTATATTGACTTCAATATCTTATGGTCAAAAGTGCCAAGTTATTTAGGCCAGATATAATATAGGAACTTACAGCAGGTATACAAATGTCTTCACTAAAATAAGAACCGAATGTCTTCAAGCAATGATAATCAGTATTAGGATTCATCTGGTTTGAAAAGGTAAACAGAGAAGTTCTTTTAGGCCTATATAGTTAGCCAAGAACATAAGACTACCTACTGAATTAACAAGTACCTTTTGCAATCGGAAGCAAAGGGACTTCTCAAATGCACTGAAAAAGAAAAGAAAATGATTATCTTACATATTGCAGAGGTTGCATCTTCTGAACTACAGCTAAAGCTAAGAATGTGTTGATGTTAGCACAAGAAATCTAAAATACATACTCTCGCACTGTGCCAATGCTAAGACCATTGTAGCTAACCACCAGCCTGACTGTCATATGAATATTTTCCCTGCACAACATGACAGGTATAACACAAATCTATTAGCATCAGAGCTAAAGGAATGCAGACGGGGGCAAAAAAACTAAGATTGTAGTATCCTTTGCAGAATAAAAAAACTACACAAATGAAGTCCTCAAAAGCACATCAAATGATTGCAGGTTTGGAATTGTCCCATTAATCCTCTAGCATAATACAGCCAATACTTTTAATGATCCATACAGTTTCTGCCAAATTACTGAATAAGCACCTGGGCTAAACGAGTTCTATGCATATGTTAAGTGCCAGAACTTGTGAAAGATCTGCATAGAAGAATTTGAACACAGGTAAATGATCAATAGAGCATGCACACCTCAAAAGATCTTCATAGAAATCTGGGTGGTCCTTCAGTTCAGCAACTGGAACAGAAGCATACTTTGGGCCTAGCCTTTTGCAAATAGAATCTGGTTGTATATCTACAAGAATACAACATCAGTAACCTAGCGAGACATCCTTTATGTGGTACGCTAAAAGGTTCATAAGTAATAATATTAAACACGACAATTTAGTACACTCACATAATCCAAAGGCATAGAGATTCAGGTTTTTGACCCTCATTATTCGCATGCTTCTGAAACCCATCCCCACGAGCACCTGTAAATTTAACCTTTAGTTTAACTCGTCAAGGAAGGGGGTCAAGATCAAGCAACATTATAGATTTGGCATAAAACATATACTATTTTCAAAACATTAAGTTGCTAGCACAGTGTCAAGCTATTATCAGCATTCAGGAATAAGGAAAAAGTGGAGTAGAACGATTATATACAAGGTTCAAAATTACCTCTGCAGTCGGATTGGAATTATCCTCAAGAAGAGTAGGGAACTTTATCCCAGTTTTTGGTTCGGTTGCGTCTTCTGGTAAGATTATTCTTGGCACAGCAACACAAGTACAGCCTGAACGTTTTTCTCCCAAAGAATGCTGATCAGCAAGTTCTCTGGTATGACCACCATCTCTTCCCAATGCCATTGAGTCTGCAAGCATCTTCGGCGATCTTGTCCATGCAAGAAGTGAGCAGTCGATAAAGTACAAATTGAATGAAAACAAAAATACAGGAAAAGCCAAATGGAAGAGGCACTGGAAGTCCAAAAACAACATAATTAGAAGAACCTTACATATTTTCAAACGGTGGTATCACAGTAGCAGCAGCTAACATAAGAATGTTACAGGCATGGCGCTTCTCCACCTCATTCCACAGTCGCCCAAATGTTGCATTAGCAAGCTTTGCTAAAAACATTTGTATAGCATGCTCTTCTCTCACTTGAGAACCAAACCGCAATCTGGCCAAATGCTGCATGCAAGAGGTCACTTGCTTGATTTGTGACCGGCAGGCTCTTGAACTTGAGCCTGCAATAGCTGACAACCTGTGGAAAATCTTGGGATTTGATGCTCTAGAAAGCCAGAAATAGAAAGCACCAGCAAACTTGTTAAAGCAACTGAATGCTTCCTGAACTGCTCCACTCCCTGTCGAACATATATGCCTTGGATGCTGAAAGGAACTCTCAACTAAGCTTCCAAAATGCGATACCAATCCCAATCCAATATCATGAGATATTGGAGAATCTATTGGGAATTTATGTAGGTACCCTCCATTATGATCAAGCTTGGAGAAAATTGACCATTCCGGTTTCATAATGAGTTTACTTGGCAAACTATGGTCACGCCAAATGTCTTTAGAACGATCTGCAGAGCTTATCAGGAGGAAAACCCAGTATAACCTGCCAATAGAACAAAGCAACTGAATAAGAAGACAGTATAAATTACTCGATAGTGATTTTACATCAATAACGACTTTTACTCCTGAAGAGGTTTGCTACTAAGGCAAATAAGTACAAGCCAATCTCCAACTTGGCTGCCATGATCTCTTGCTAAATTACCTAATAAATTATTCTTATTCGAATAACACAAATTTTACATAAACACTGATTTCTACTCCCTAACCCATTCACAGTTGTTCATATAGTGACGCATAAATAATCATCTGAAAACAGAGAGCTCTAAAGTCATCTCACCTCAGAGGACGTTCACACACTGAAACTCGCACAAAAAAGGGAACATGATATGATCCCACTATTACCCAAAAAACTAGCGACTAAATACACTGAATGGTAATACTTGGATTAAAAAAAACTCACCTCGCCTTAGCAAATCACCTAAAAGTCCCGACCCAAAACTCCCAAATTAGCACCAAACATACCATGATATCACTACTCCCACCAGATACACGCAGAGCACCAACCAACCCCAATGCCGCCCACTTTACCCTCGAAACAGCACCCAAATCCCCCCAAACCCATCCCACCTCCCTCACAAAAATCCATCAAACCACCCGCATTCGCGATCCCATCACCGGACGACGAAACCACACGCACAGCTAACGCGAGAGCGCCTCACCTGGCCTCTCTGGCTGGCCGGCGGATCGGGGACGACGCAGGCGGCGGCGGCAGCAGCAGCACGAAAGGGAGCGCGTGTGGCGGCGGCAGCCTACCTAGGGTTCCGTGCCTTCCCCGTCTGGTGGTCTTGCTTCCCCTCGTTGGATTCGAGCGTGGAGGAAGAGGAAACCCCGAAAAATCCAAGGAAATGGGGGAGAGAGAGAGGTGGAAGGAAACCGAAAGCAAGCGGCTTCGTTTCCGTATTTACTCAGCGTCTCGCGGCGCGGCTCTCCCTTCCTCCCTCCGTCTGCCCGTGCGAGGCGAGCAACACGTGCGCCGATTTATGGCTCTTCGACGAAAAGGTTGCGTAATTTTAGACTCTTTTTCATCTTAAGTCCTCAAACCGTGAAGAATTATAAGCCAAGTTAAAATAAGCTTAGGTCAAAAATAAAAAAGTTAGACAAAAAAAGAGGTTGGTGTCAATAATTTTAAAAAGAAGGAACAGTATATTTCATCCCAGCATATTAAATAGAAGATTTAAACTTACGCTGCATTACTATCTAGAAAAATTTTGAAGTCTGAAAAAACCAACAGTAGCTACTATTTACTATGAAAAATCTATCTTCAATCATTTCAATTGCATAGAATTTCAATGGAGAAAACATCAACGAGCCTGAGTGGCAGTGCCCATGATCACTAGGCCTTGAATCCGTTAGTGTACTGTGCTATGAGCACATCTTCTTTCCGCTAGTGTACTGCGCTATGAGCACATCTCCTTAGGTCAAAAAAAATATTAAAGTATAAGTTTTTTTTACAAATTTAGATATTTTCTACTATTTCCAATGTGTTTGTGTCCATGAGGGGATTTGACAATGATGAGTTAAAAAAATGCAAATATGTTGTGCAAATAGGCCTAGTTGTCATTTGAATAGGGCATCTCAATCTGGGAATATGCTGCTTCGGTCGGAGGGCTGACAGAGGGACGTGGAGCGCTACGGGCCGTTGATTCGACAGATTCCCGGAATCGTGCGGATGCTCGCCGGCGCGCAACCCCTCCGCCGACCACGGGACGGTACGTTGACGCGAACGCACGGCCGGCCGCCAAACTCTGGGTTTTTCATTGGCGCTGTTTTCTATGCACGGTCCACCGTCCATCTGTTTATTTTGCTGGCAGCATTAACCATGTTTCACGTTTTCAGTCAAACCCAACGTGAAGGATAACAGCGTTAACGGTCAGAAAATCCTTTTCAACAAAACCAGCTAGTCAACATGAGATCTGAGTCGCAATCTTTGCAACTTAACTACCCTGGTAATTAAAATCCCATCTGAGCCCTGTCTGATTAAGATATGAGAATGTCAATGTCTGATGTGGAGATTAGAGCAAATTTAATAGTATAGTTAATTACTAGTTAAAAAATGATATATCATTAATACTTGGTCCACATCTCTTTCTCATATAGTTTGTTAGAATTTATGTTGTAATTGGCTACAAATCCCGTTTTTCTTTCCTCTTCTCTACTCTTTCGTTCATCTAAGCATAAATTTAATGTGGCAGGTGGAGGAGAGAGCAGAGGAGAAGGAAGAAAAGCAAACTATAGATTTGTAGCTGTAATATAGACTTTAACAAACTATGTGAAAGAGTGATAAGTCAGGTATAAATAATGTAGCTAGCTTTTATATGGACGGGTTATTAAATTATTATACATAATACTGTTAATTTTTATAACTGGCTGTATTATTGAATTTGTTCTAAAGAACAAGTGAAAAGGTGTTAGTCTGCTAATATGGAACTGCACTAATTATGTTTCTTCTTGTTGGTGGCATGCACGTTGCATGGGCTTGTGTGTGGGCTACTCCATGATTCGACGCATCCTATTCTGACGCCCAACGTGCAGTAGTGTACAGTGTAAGTGCAACCACTGAATGCAAACTGGGACCCCATAGCAACCAACCCAGAAGAAGAAATGCACGCAACCTTCTGATCATGTGAATTTTCATGGTGAAATCAAAGACACTGGAGGAGAAGGTAGTACTAATACTTTTGTGGTTTTGACGTTCTTGGCGGTTTGGCCGGGCGGTGAGAGGGCGCCAGTGGAACGGGTGGACGCCGGCGGAATCAGAATGGCCGGTGTGCCGGCGCCGGTGCCGGCCAACTGCGAGTAGTAGTACTGACCTGGCTAGTGGTGTGAATGTGAATATGCCAGCTCGTGGTTCGTTGCCGATCAAATGGATTGCCTGCCTAGCGTCTTGCAATGCCACATGCCTACCATCTCTTTAAAGCCTATGATTGTGACGCATTCAGGGGCTCAGGGCCCAGATGAGAAAGGAAAGAGAAAAAGAAAGGGAATGAACCAGGGGACGCTCTTCATTGCTTTATTCTTCCCTGTCCCTGAACATGAAACTGTTGTCGCAAGGATTTTCTTTATAAAAAAAAAACACATAAGTTTGCATTTGCCTTTTAGTGCTTGTCAAGTTGTCATTGTTGTTCACTTGTTCTCTTCCCTCTCACAGGCAGTTCAGACATCAATATGCTGCTTCATGGCTAACCATCAAATTCAAGCCAATGAGACTTGCAGGTTCCAAATCGCTGAAGAGGGGCCCAAGAGGTAGAAGCGTGATGGCATCCTCTACTTTGTCTCATAGCAAAGAACTATATTCATTGAACCTGGCCAAAAATTCCAAATAGCAGGAAGGTGAAATGAGCAAAAAAAAAGGACAAAAAAGGAGTCATTTTCTTTTGGATATGCCGAAACTGTTTGAGGTAAAAAAGACGTTAATTTCTAGACCGGAACAACATTGACCTCAGAAAAAAAGGGAGAATAGTTACATATCATACACCGAACAGAAATAATCTTACTCTGGTGTTACAGTCACCATACTGATCAAACAGAAGAACAATAATCTGGCCAATACTGCAAGATTTCAAATAAAGAAATAAGGATGCTATCATACTCCACTACAATGTGCTTGCAATCAAGTTAGCATAGTCTGCAAAGGCTTGTAAAGTACAAATTGAATAATTATTAGCTTGTTCAGTGAGCACTGTGTTAGAAACCGACCAAAAAAAAAGATGGAAGTTTTACTTTCTGTAATACCACCAGAAACTGGTGGGAGGACAAGATTTGATCGTCCATGCAATAAATGATACATTGGTACAAGTACAGCATTACATAGGATACACCAGCGCTGCAGGATGGGATCAAAACAAATTATTGCAAGTAACAAATCAAATTGCCTACGGGTATTCAGGTAGCTCATATGAGCCAAAACTCTTCTTCTATATTAACGGTTTTGTAATCACATATAGTTGTCACACCTGAGCAAAGCCTGCAAAAGATAAATTACATGGTGTAAGTAATAACAGAACAGGGGAAGATTGAATGCGCTTCAGAAACGGCATAGCAGAAGAGCCCATTCATTGGTGAAGCCAACAGGAGAACTATATGGCATCTTTTAGAGGCCTCACACTCTGACTGCAAAGGTAATGCACGGGTGTATTTGAACATCTCTGGTTCTAAGTTTTATCATTTGATTAAGGGCAAGCAATCCACATATGATTGTTTTGACCAAAAACAGTAGGAAAAGAATCGACATAGGATTCAACGATCATGGTTTTGATTTCTCATTATTTCAATTTGCACATTCTCTAATCAGATATGCTAACTGACATAGAGGTGCAGAGAAGATATACCTTTTATAAAGTTGGTGCAGTTATCACCTTTATGGTCCTTTCTATTGCTCTAAGCGGCCTGATAGACAAGACCATAGTGTGAGATGCAAAATGCAAATAGGCAATGATTATGCGATACATGCAAAAGAAACATAAGAACAAGCCAGAAAAGTGGAAACATACATTTGGCGCATATGGAGCAAAAATGGCTTTGACATCTTCAAACACCTCAGGAATTGGTTTTGCAGCATCAATCTGATCAGATAACAAGTTTTTCAATAGGTGTCAAAAGTCATTTGAAAATAAAAGCAAGCAGCAATTCATGCAAGTGCACAAAGAAAATCATGGTCAGAAACTCATAATGATCATGGGAAACATTAATATCCTGGTAGAATATTCTTATTAATAATCATACTATTTCCACTTTGTATGTATAGCATCTAATAACCTATTGCTATCCATCCTTTGTTGTTTTTGCATCACTCAAAAAGCACTAGTACCTTTTTAACCTTGTCTTTTGCGTAATAGTACTCAATGACTGGCAAACTGGATTCAACAAAAACTTTGAACCTTTTCCTGATAGTTTCAATGTTATCGTCAACTCTTCCCTGCAAAAGAAAAAAGTTGGAAGCAAGAAACATGTTATTCATGTGGCAATAAGGTGGTGAGGTTTCAAATGACATGGAGAATACACTTAAGTGATGAAGAAAACCTGATTGCGTCCCAAAAGACGTTTTTCCATCTCTTCCTCAGAACAATTGAAGAATAGCACAAAAGCAGGAGATATTTTTGTCTGAAACAATTGACACATTAATGCTATTAGAACATTGCCATTGTGGGTGTGTACGCAGGCTGCCGGTGGCCGCTGAGGGGAACACTCTAGTAAGGAGTCATGACTGTTTGGTACTAAAGAGTGAAGTGATCTAAAATTTTGAAGTACAAGGAGAAGATGTCCTTACAACGTTCTCAAATGCAGCACGATTTTCTTCGTTCCTTGGAAATCCATCGATAAGGAACTTATCATTTCCACTTTTAATCATGGCTTCCTGCAAGAGTTTTATAGTTACCTCCGATGGAACAATCTTTCCCTCCTTTATCATGTTCTCGATCATAGTCCTGTAAAACATGGAAGTTTAATAATAAATATTTAGTAGCAGACAGACGTTGAACAAAGAAGCAATATAACTAAATTAAAAAAAAAATTTTGGGAATACACATAAGGCTTGCATATCTTTGTATTAAGATGGAGAAACAAATTAAAATTTGGAAAAACTTGTTCCAAAGGAAAAGGAAACAGTTGGGTTTCTTATGGAATGAGAATAGCATACCCATTCTCAGAGCCAGATTTGATCTCTGCACGCAAAAGGTCTCCAGCACTAAGATGGGTGAATCCAAAATGTTCGACAATGTTTGCACATTGTGTGCCCTTTCCACTTCCAGGGCCACCTGTGTAAATTCTTGGTTAGAAACAGAAGCAAAAACATTTATTTAAATATCAGTGCTCAAATTTTAATAACATGTCAATTCATTGCATTTTTAAAGTTACCTATAAGATCGCCTTCTTCTCATATGAACATACATTATAATCAAAGTCGAAGCTAAGAAATTACCTAGAACAAATACAACCGTAACTTTCTTGTCACCCAGCATGTTGTCAGTGACCTCCTGCATGAAGGGCAGATTTTCACCCATAAGACGAGCTATGGATGGCATAACTTCTATGAGATAAGGATGTAAACTAAATGAACAAATACATGAGTTGTATGTTGTGACCAAAGGAGTCAATTTTATATTGGTAATAAATAATAATATGCACGAAGATTAAATGAATCATACACAACAAAAGACGTCGGTCTATTCTAGCACAAATAAATGGTTTTGAAATTTATAGACAAAAAAGGAAGCAAGATTTCAAGCTTCAGCCCTTGACAGTAGTGAAATTCACAGCCAAAGGGTCGGGAAATCTAATGATATACCCTTTGATGCCCCAGGGAAAACATGTTGCACATTCTCAAATAACAGTTTTGTTCTAAAAACATACTCACATAATCTAGGAAACTATCTAGCAGTCCATCAAGCTAAACCAACGAACAGTAGGGAAAATTACTAAATTAGTACACCAAGAGCATTATGCGTACCTCCTGCCCAGCCACAACTGGTGGAGCATCCACAACCGAACCCATGGCTGCAAATCATCGCACAAATCAGTTTCTACAAGTAATCTCACACTCGCGACATTGCGCAACAAATCGAAACCCCAAACACCTAGGCACCGCAGGAAAACCAACAGATCCGGTGCCGAGCAGCGGCGACCGCGACATTTCGGGACATGGAAGAGCGATCACGGGATCCGTACCTCACCGGAGGGCGAGATCTGGTTGCGACGGAGGCGAGGCGAGGCGAGATCTGGGATCTGAAATTCCAATTTCCAATTCCTGGGCGCGTGTGCCGTGCGGGGAGCGAGGAGGGAGGTGGCCTGCCGCTTTAATGCGCGCGCACCGGCAGGGCAGGGGGGGCTCCGCGCGGGTTCGCGGGTTCGGGTGGGTGGGGTGGGATGGAGGATCCGGTAAGGCTGCCGCCGCGTGCGGACGGTGCGGTGGCGGCCGGAATCGTCGGCGTAGCGGGCGGACGAGGGGAGCTTCGATTCGAGGAAGCAAGGGAACGCGAGAGGAAGGTGGCCGGGAAAGAGAAATGTTTCGTGGCTCGTACGGTTGGAACCCAACGCGTTTTTTTTTGGGAGAAGGAATATATGGGCCCAATTAGCCGCCAGATCCTGATCGGACGGTCCAGATGAGGTCAATGCTACGTGAGTTTGAAAAGGCGCTCCAGTACTATTTTAGATCAGCAATTGCTTGGAGGCAACTTCAGAGTTCAGATGCAGAACTACAGAATTTCTCAACTGTCATAGGAAACTAGACTCTTCTATACTTCAAACATGTCCTTAAATTTCTCAATTTCTCAGGGTGTGGTTGAGAGCAAGATAATCAGTATTGGAATACTAGATTGTATCTTTTTTGTCTGATAGTATCATAGGATCGGGATACTATAAAATTTTAAAAAGTACATATTTTTATATAGCATTTACAATATGTTGTACAATTTGAAGCCTATAATATTGATTTTGATAAATTTAATTGATATTTTGTAAATTTGAGTAAATTTATTCACATTATTTTCAATCCACCTACCTTATTTTAAATAATATTTTTGTAGGATCGTACGATCAGATACTATGTTTTATCTGGTAGGATCGTATGGAAGTAAATAGTAAGATCAGGATACTATAAAAATTAGGATACTAAGTAGGATCGATATCATTTTGGCTTCATATGATACGTATCGGGATTCTAACAACCTTGTTTGAGAGTACACGTTAGGGGAAAGAAACTCCTCGATTTTCATGAGTACGTTTTTCAAACTGCTAAACGATGTGTTTTTTGCAAAAAATTTTCTATATATAAAAGTTACTTTAAAAATCATATTAATCTATTTTTCAAGTTTAAAATAATTAATACTCAATTAATCATGCGCTAATGATCTATCTCGTTTTACGTGATTTTCTTCCTCTTTCCTTATCTTCAAACTATCCCTTAGTCGTGTGATAGTACGTAATTATCCCTTAGTCGTGTGATAGTGCGTAGTATCTGTTCTAAGTATCCCTTACAACTTGTCTATTTGTGCTTTTATCGTTTTCTCATTGGCTTATTAGCTACAACCAAAATTTAAATGTTAAAGCTCTATTTAGAATTGGTTTTGGAGTTCTTTCATCAATAGTTTGTTTTCCATCATGAGCCTTTAAACCACTAATAATATAATAATATAGATATAGATATAAAAGTTTCTCCATAAATTAGTTTTGATTCTTTCATTTAGTTTTCTATTGTTTACCGGTCGTAACTCAACCAATTAGAGACCTGATCTGTGGCTTATAAGCCATAGCCAGTGTGTTGTCGTGATGTTTATTTCTTGCCTGTATTAATTAGTTCATTTGAAGCACCTGGTCTAGTTCAGGCCGTTTGTTGTTGCATTTTCAACAACCAAAGGCCCCACAAGTTTCTTTCTAGAGATTAAAGAGGACAGCATCATGCATGGCAGTGTCAACAGAAGTCAAGAACGGGGCCTAACCGCCTAACGATATGTGATATTCCACCTTACAACTTGCAAACCGATTAATAGAGAATGAGACAAGTGGGGGTAGAATTTTAGCTAAATTATTCTCAGGAACATTCCTAGGTTTTATTGTATGAACTTGTCAGTGTTAACTCCCTCCCTACCAGTTGTCCAAAAGAAAAAAGAGGGACAAAATTCCATCTCTTTATTCGCTAGTTTTGCACATTGGGTGTTGGTTATGAGATGCAATCTCTAATATATATGTAATATAAAGCTATTAAACTGTAAGGATAAAAAAAGCCTACTGAATCTAATGGCAAAGCATTTCAGATTGCAGATGATTTTGCATACACCACATTCCGTTAAAAAATGGTAACCAGCCCAAATACAATACTCAGCAGATAAAAGAGAAATCATTGTCTTTATGTCTCATCTGAGCAAGCACTGAACTTAGAAATTATTAGTGATTGTCTCACCGTCTTGTACCTTTTTTTGGGGGGCTTAAGCGTAATCACAATGGGTCACTTTTCATTTCGCAAGTGATGAGAAGCAACGCACAACTCTTTGCCATGATAAAATGTAATTGCAGAAGCACCCGGCAGACGCACACAAAACCAGTGCTGCACTATCCTCCCGACTCCAGTACAACATTTACAAACATCAAACTGTACAATCACAGGAGAGCTGTAGCTTTTCTTTTCCCTGATGCATATCGGATTGAGTGCTGATCTTGTACCTTGCGTCGTTAGTGAAACTGGACTGTGTTGTCACTCTTCTTTCACTTGATATTTAGATTGAAGGATATCACAGGTGGCACCTTTAGCAGTAGAAGAGTTGATAAACCTGCTCAAACACGACCATAGATGAATATATCCTGAAAACAAGGGAAATCAAGCGTTTTGCTCCTTGTATGTCTGCCCTCGGAGTTTTGCAATGGTCTTCCGTAATTCGATGCTCGATATTCGCTCTGCTTCCAGTGCCCTTTCAAGCTATTGAGAACATGCAAAACAATGAGGAAAACGATGAGATAATGCTACAATTCAACCCACAAGGGAACTTTATTCAGTATACCTTTGCTGCTCGAGCACTCCATTCTCCAAGAATGGCTCTGAGTCTATCATTTTCTTCAATATACTGCATCCAGTATGTTTGTAATCAAGCAAAAACAGTTTGGAAGAAGATATAAGCAGAACCAACCTGATCCACGTGCTAAGCTACATCTCTTGATTGTTATTTGAGAAAATACCTGATTGTTGCTCACACGAATGCGCTGGATCTCTGAGTCCTTTTCATCAATCAGATTACGTGCAAGTTGAAGCTCTGAATGCACTTGATTCATCTGTGAATTCAATTAGTACGGGATTACTTCGTGAAAAAAAATTAATAGAAGTTTTACACCTTGAGTTATGGTGCTCAACTTATCGTTGGCAGCTACAAATAGAATTTCAAATATCGAAGGGAGAGAGAGTTAGCACAAACCTATCAATAAATGCATTCTATTGAAGATGCAAGAAGAAATTCCCTTAGTATGTAAATCTATAGTAATAGCTTTTGCAAGAGTTCATAAAAAGTACGCCAGGGACAGGTGAGATCTCAGTCACCTGCCTGGCCAGTATATAAAAAAATTCCCTGGCTTAAGATGATACTGCAGCCAAAATCACAAGGCAGGCCTGGAGTGTATGCACATTAATGAATTATGTTTTCTGATGTGAAGCATTACAACATGACAATATAGGTTTAATTACCTCAGCGGAGAGTGCTCGAAGTTCTTGGTCACGTGATGCTAATAGATGGGCAAGGTCAGCCTGCAGGATTGAAAGGGGGTAACTTGATGGCAGTCCACCATTCCACCAACTCACATAACAGCTACGGAGTTCATTTCTCCAATTTTGAACCTATGGAGATGTCAATTAAAACTAAAGCAACATAATAAGTCAGTGTTGTGCAGACCTGAGGAGTACTCCCAACATCAGTTCTCTGGTATTTGCTTAAGCATTCTTGCAAGCGGAGCACCTTTCAGGAAAATAAAAATTTCTGTTATTTGACAATAAATTTTCTGGAAGCTCCAACTAATGCGATACTAAATATTATTATCATGACTGATCATAAGGATAAAGTACTCCCTCCTTCCCAACGTATAGCTACCTACCTTTAGCATTCAAAATTTGTCCCAAAATATAGCTATTTTTCCACCTACTCCCTCATCTCAACCCATCACAACCATCCCTCATTTGATTTTACGTTTCTCCTTAATACCATTGCCCTACTCTAAAGTCCTTAAATTTTGGGACAGAGGGAGTAGATTACTAGATTGACTATCGAGACCTTCAGCACTGACTACTGAACTAACCAAGTAAGGCAATGTAGAACTAAATACGAGGATCAGGTCATTCCTCCACGATAGTAAGGCAAATCATTCTGCTGTTGTCTTGTACAAATATTTAAATAATATCACAATCCAACAATAACCAAAATTTGTAATGGACATACTGCATGCACTACAGGTTACATTCTCTAAAATAATTCTGCAAGAATATAATCATACAGAGAGAAATAAATTTAGTGAAATAGCTCTCAAATATTGAGCACCACAATTGCATTCATCTTCCAGTTACCTCCTCACTCAGGTAATGAATATTCTCCCTTTGGTACTGCAGCAGTGCCATTTGCTGGTCAGAAAGACGGCCATCATAATACCTAGTGAAAAGAAAAAAGAACTTGTCAAACTCTACTGGCAGCATGTTGAGTAATCATATTCGGCATAATATTGACACTTGTAACTCCTTTGAAGACACATCCTGCTAGATATAGGTTCAACACAGATGTTTTCTGATAGACATGAACTAAACAATACTTTTTGAAACAGCCAGAAAATCAAAAGCCAAGCCTGCAGTAGTAAAACTGTACATATAATACTTTTGCCAGAGAGATAAGAGCAACCTACGTGTCATGAAACACTATTATATAGGTATCTGTAAATTAAGAAGGAAAAGTTCAGTGCAATTGTTGTGCACCCTTAGTGTTGTACCTTCGGTCTTCCAAAGTACTTGATGGTTGGAGTGCAGAATATAAGGACCGCAAGATATCAGGGTGCCCATTCAAAGAGTTGTATTTGTGGATATGCCCTGTAAAAATAACCAAGTGAACATTTCGTCTTACAAAAAACATCTATTGGGGCTTGAAACATTCATTTCTAAGGGGAAAGCAACACTGTTCTTAGTATGGCCCCTGGGGGCATAATCGGGCCGTGCCCTTGTGGCGGCTGGGTTTTGCGCATAATTATTGGTTCCCTACCAGCGAGCTACTGTATACCATCTTGCTAAACCCCGGACATTGTCCAAGCCTCGGGGCCGTGGGTGCGCCCCTCTACGCAGCGCCCCGGGCCCCCGTTGGCTTGCGGTGTCCCGCCTGGTTGGCTTCGGGCTCGGTTTTTTCCGCTGCTAGGGGGCAAAATACTTATGTGCAATCTTTTCCTCCGCACGGTCGCGACCACGAAGAGGCCCTTGGGAGGTGGTAGACGCCACGATTCGTAGCATGGAATGGACAAAGGAACGAGCCAAGTACTCTCACAGTTCATCATGTGCAGATTAAACCCATCGTCGGCCTGCGCCGGTTTTCTTTCCAAACCTCGACGCGGGCAGGGGGCCCCCATCTCAGATGTGTTTCCGGTGCAAGCCCTGGCCCGGGGGCTCGCAGCGCTCCTGGCCCCGGATTTGTGCTCGCGGAGCCACACCATCCTTTTCAACATCCAGATACGTAATCTTATCCGACCTTAAATATTGCTCAAATTTCTATTCCTTCCCCGTTTGTATGGCCACGTGTCTCGCTCTCCTCGGCCCCGGGGGCAAAGCGGAATTTGCCGAAGCCAGGCGCGAGGGCCGCCGGTTAGCGCTGCCCCTGTTGCCGAGGCCTGATGGTCGGGTCGTGGACCGCGCCCCGGGCACTGTCGATGCTCCAGGGTCTCGGGCATAACCCCCTGCCGGGCCAGCCTAGATTCCCGGGGCGGGCTGCGGTGCCCAGCCTGGCCAGCTCCTCCCCGGCCACCGCCAAGGCACCGGGTGCTTCGCTGCCTGGCAACCCCGTGCCCAGTCAAGGTCGGTTCCCGAGAGGCTTCTGGCGAGCCAAAAGGTACGAGCTCAGCACTTCGGCCATACCTAACCCACGTGGGGCTTTTTTCGTATTTTCTCTCTCTCTAGCAGTCTTTCCCCGCGGCCTTGCTGTGCTCCCGGGGCCGCCTATCTATACCCAGCTTTAGGAGCTTTCTTGTGCGTGATAAGACATGCCAACAGTGCCAGTCCCTAACAGTTCTAGAACACATGGCACATTTATATCATACTCATTAAGTAGATAAACTGAAGATTTCATGAAGAAATGTGGAATACCATCTAACGAGTGGTGGAATTTATTTGTTTATGAAATTCTGGAAGAAATTAACCAATTCTGCATGCAAGATAAATATTTTTAAGAAAACTCAAAAAGCTTGCCATTCTAACAAAATTGTAGAAGTCAGAAGAACTATCTAAAGATAACATAAAGACGCATAAACAACTTGAGTACTTGACTAACATAGATATAAGCTCATAAAACATCCAGCACATGTAGCTTCAACCACAATAATAATCCTGCATAATTGAAAATAAAAGAAATGAGACATGCACCAAAAGGATGAGAAAAGAGCATTTCCTATTTCCAAACAAGGGAAACAAATATTGCAGATCTGTAGACTCATTTAAGTGTGCATGTTATATATATGACCAAACATCGTATCAAAAGAAACTGAATAAACCTCAACTTTTGTTCAAGACAAGCACAGAAAAATTTACATAGCTTAAATACAATTGCAAAGGTGTACCTTAGCAACAGAGAAATTGATAGTAATTGTACAAGAGGCTGCCAGACTATGATTAAGAGCATCAAAGCAATGCCTGCCAAAAGACCAAAAAAAAACAAGAATAATAGGGTCATTCCAAATGCCCAAAAATTATTTTACATACAAATCTCCTATAATCTCAA
The DNA here is from genome assembly GCA_003991445.1 of Oryza meyeriana var. granulata. Lineage (NCBI taxonomy): Eukaryota > Viridiplantae > Streptophyta > Magnoliopsida > Poales > Poaceae > Oryza > Oryza meyeriana. The sequence goes on along the minus strand of RYFJ01000413.1, from coordinate 263,974 downwards.
TTCCTTAACAGATCCTTAAATCAGTGTCATAGCCCATAGGATAATCATGTTGAAACACGTGCAGTTCAGAAATACATACTCGTTATAAACATTAAAAACAAAAGCATGGTAGCATTAGAGCATCAGGCAAATTTATTTGGTACTCACCACTAGCAATGGTGGCAAATGGGAGTCGAGCAATACGCTTCAGTTTCTCACTAAAATCGTAATACCCCTGCATGCCAAAGCAGAATGTGCTAGTTATTATTATGCAAAGTTTAAACTAAGATTGCCCTGTTGAAGTAAAAAAGGCAGTCTATTAAATACCTGCAATCTCACTTTCCTGACCTGGTGAATCCAATATTGTTGAAAAATACCTGCATTAAGTTCCATGCAAAACCATAAGTCATAGTAAGAGAAAAAAACATGAACACACAAAGAGGTTAATACAGTAAAAAAAGGAAAACAGCAACAGAAACATGACACAACTGATATGAAAGAAAACCTGTTAGAACCAGAAGGATAACATTGGAGCTGCATAGCAATGGAGGGATCATGTCTGGTACAAGGTAAAATATCCACGGTGCTGACACTGCCACAGCAGCATAACCTGCCTGGATAATAAGAAGAAATAGAATACAGCTATCATAAAATGGACAAAGGAATCAAAACAAAGACTTGCTGGGTAACGACAGTACCATGGAGCAATGGCGTTTTGATAGAAAAGGATGTGTTCAGCTGTTTTAGATTATTTATAAAAAATGGACTCATATATTACAAGTAATCTTCACAGGCGTAATCACAATAAATACGATGGGTAACTAAGAAATTTGCACTAACCAACAAGATACAGTACAAGGTGCCACCAACAATGCTTCTAGGCTCTCGATGACCAGATAGGGGAGCTTCATGTAGTAAGTCAATAAACCTACATGAAAAGAAGGATTATACATCCTGAAGACATACCGAGAATGCAAAAGTAAACTAGAACAATGTCATAGCAGGATCATGTAAATGCTAAGTCAGCTCAACTAAGTCTCCCTGTATTCATGTCATGCCTGAACTCCTCGCTTCATGGAATTCATACCAACTGGAGGGGTGATTACCAGAAGCAAACAACACTGTGCTCTTCCCTTCCCTTCTCTCAAATCCACCGCATCCGCACAAAATTTGGTAGTACGTTGCGGGCGCATGCAAGCATGGAAATGCCAAAGCCCAAGTGAACCACCAAACGTTCGATACCACCGAACGCGTCACGAACACTAACATGAGAAGGACCAAAATTTCGCTGCAATTGCCGCGAACTTCAGATCAAATGACACCAGAAGCGCGACTGCAACGTCTAGGAGTGCGTACACCAACAAGACCTAGGAATTTGGGCAGCAGACTCACAGCGCATCCTCCTCGGAGGCGGGAGCCGCGGCAGACGACGCGGCGCCACCACGCTCGTGCGCCATCAGCGATACCACAGCCACCGATGCAGGGGGTACCTCGCGGGTGCCGCCTCTGGGGTCCGCGCCCTCCAACTTCTCCGGGCTCCGGATCCAAATGATAGAAGCTTAAGGCTTAAGCGTTGCAAGTCTCTCGTGGTTTTCTCGCGACGGGTGGGGGCGGGGGTCGGGGCAGAGAAGAGACAGCGGCGCCGATCCTGCGTGGAGGTGGGTGACAACGGTGAGGCGAGGCTCGGGGAGGAGGTCGCCGAGGAGAAGGAGGCCCGCGGCTCGCGTGGCCGGGGAGAGGGGGAGATGGGGCGACGGCGGGTGGATCTCCGGCGACCGGTCACCCGGCGAGGGGAATGGCCGAGACGGCTCGACCTGGATATCTGAACCATGCGTGTTAGATCCAACGGCCATGGTTTCTATCTCCCCTTACGATTTTTTTTACAGAAAAGACCCTTATTTTTACCGTTCGCTGGTAAATTTTCGCAATAGCCCATGACTAATTGATTCCGATCGGATCGGATCGGCTCGTCTCGTTTGGATCATGGTTGTTGCATAAATGCCCCTCGCTTGCTGGTTACTTTCATAATTGAGAGCAGAGATCTTGACACGCAAAAAGAATTTGGAGACCCTCCTCTTCTATTGACAATGATACCCTTTTACAGTTTTCAATCTTTTTGACAATGATATTTTAGCTTCTATTGATTCTGCTTCAAATGTTATCTTAGGCTCTCCATACGAGAAATTGAGTTGGATATTAGTACTATTAGGGCTAAAGCGATAATCCAAGCAAAATTAGCTGAAGTAGCAAAAAAAAAGTCTTCTGAAAAAAAAAGAGGTCTCAGTGAACAATGATGTCCCATCTACATAGGACACATAACTCTCTCACACTAAAACAATTGAGTTGAAAAGGAGAGGGGTCTCTAAAACTAAAAAAAAATGAAGATCATTTTTCTGGAATATGAGAGGCCTAGGCAATGATGCCAGGAGAGGTCAGCTAAAAGAGTTGTGGAGAAAAAATAGAGTTGATGTGATATGTACCTAGGAAACTAAGGAAAAGTTTGAAGGTAATGGAAGAAAAAAAAGAAGATAATGACGTAAAACGAGGTAAGCCATTAGCTTATAATTAATTGAGTCTTAGCTATTGCAAACTTAAAAAAAAAGATTAATATGATTTTTTTAAAGTAACTTCTATAAAGAAAACTTTTATAAAAAAATTACCGTTTAGCAGTTCAGGAAGCATACTCATAAAAAACGAGAAGAGCTTTTACCTCATAAAAAACAAGAAGAGCTTTCATCTCATCTAGATTCGAACTATCCCTAAGATGGAGATATTTACTGATAGTGAGTTAAAATGAGCTTCAATGTGGGATGTCTTTTAGCTGGTGCTTAAAATCTTCTAAGGGGCCCTCTGGAGGGCTTTTCGTAGGGGTTAATTATGAATCCCTCATTAGCAAAGAGGTGTATGTGGGAGTTTTTTTTTTGTGTGTGCTGGTAATCAACAGAAATAATAACCTTGAATGGGAGATATATAATGTATATGGACCTATCTCTGATAACCTTAAACAAAACAAAACTTTTTAGCAGAGTTATTTTTTTACTTTCCAACTGCAACAGACCTATGATTATTGGGGGAGATTTTAATTTGTACCGTTTTGAAAAGGAGAAATCTAACTCTAACATTGATCAAAGGAACATGGATCGGTTCAACAAATTTATAGATGATCTGGGACTAAGAGAGGTGTATAGAGGTGAGAGAAAATTTACTTGGTCCAATAAACAAGATAATCTCATACATGTAGTCCTAGACAGAGTTCTTATTAATCAAAAGTGGGAGGATAATTACCCTCTCTCCACCCTCAATACTTTGCTAAGAGTTGGCTCTGACCATAACCCCCTCTTGGTTGATCTTAGAGGAGGAAAAATCATTGAATCCCCTTTCTTCAAATTTGAACCAGCCTGCTTATTGACTGAAGGTTTTAAAGAGATAATATCTAATAACTTGGTCCCCAGAACGGGAGTTATATCCTGGATTACTGGAACAAAAAAACTCTCCTCCCTCAGAAAATTTTTGAAAGGCTGGGGAGCTAACAACAGAAGCACACAAAGGAGAGCAAAGCACCTTCTGGTCTCACAATTAGAGGATCTAGATGTACAAAATGATGAGGTTGGCCTAAGTCTCTGAGAGTGGAGAGAGAGATATGATCTGAAAGCCTCTCTAGGAAATATTTATAGCATGGAAGAGCTTTTCTAGATGAAGAGATCTAGGGAGCAATGGCTCCTAACAAAAATACTTCTTACTTCCATGGCATTGCCAATGGGAGAAAGAGAAAGTGTTCAATTATTAGCCTAGAAAATGATGATGAGTTGATTTCTGATCAAGAAGAACTGATTAAACACATTGTAGAGTTCTATAAAAATCTTTTTATAGCTGACCCCCCTCTACTATTCACATATCCCCCTCCATGTGGTCTTCTAAGCTAAGATTAACAGAACAGGAGGGAGAGATATTACTAGACTTGTTAGGATGAAGGAGCTAGATAATATGATTAGAGAAACTAAGTTGAACACTACTCTTGGGCCTGATGACTTCCCTATACAATTCTACATAGAGTTTTGGAATGAGGTCAAACATGACCTTTTTGAGATAGTAATTCTCCTTCAACATGATGAGTTGTCTCTTAAGAGACTGAATTATAGGGTTATATCCCTTATCCCTAAGATCAGTGAGACCCATCTGTGTCCTGAATGAGTGCTTTAAGTTTATTAGTAAAGTAGTTACCAATAGATTGGTTGAGGTAGATGGTAATATTATTTCCCTGACTCAAACCGCTTTCATCCCGGTAGACACATCCTTGAGGGTTGTGTAATCTTTCATGAAGTGTTACATGAACTCAAAAAGGAAAATTTGAAAGTGATTGTCCTAAAAATTAATTTTGGAAAGGCTTATGATAAGGTAAGTTGATATTTTTTAATTAAAATTATTGAAAGAAAGAACTTCCCCCCTATGTGGATAAATTGGATTAGAGCTTGTATTATGGGTGGCAAGGTGTGTGTGAAGGTTAATGATGACAGAAGTAATTATTTTAGTACTCAGAGAGGTTTAAGGCAAGGTGACCTTCTATCACCTTTGCTATTCAACTTGGTTAGTGATGCATTGGCTGGCCTCCTGTCAGGATTGGTCCCTAACATATTTGCAGGAGGGCTAACTCAGCTACATTATGCAGATGATACTGTGTTGTTTATGCCTTACAATGACAAAGGCATTGCTATCACTAAATTCTTATTATAGTGCTTTGAGAAGATGTCTAGAATGAAGATAAATTATCACAAGAGTGAGGTGTTTACTTTTGGTTTAGAGATGGAAGATCAAATCAGCATTGCCAGCATGCTCAACTGTCCTCTGGGATCCCTATTAATGAAATATCTGGGTCTTCCCATTAGTTGCAACAAATTACTAATTTCAGAGTTGGACTTTGTTCCACATAAACTTGAGAAGTGGTTGGGCACTTGGCAAGCTAAGAACTTGTCCTATGGTGGTAGAGTTATTAGATTAGAATCTTGTTTGTCATCCATCCCCACTTACTCAATGGGATTCTACCTTTTAACTGAACGGATTCAACAAAAAACATGGACAGTATAAGAGCTAGATACTATTGGGAAGGGGTTAATAACAAAAAAAGTACCACATAGTAAAGTAGGCCAACATGGCTTTTCCAAAAGAGTTTGAGGGCTTAGGTTTTATTGAAACTAGATGCATGAACATTTCCTTGTTGACCAAATGGATTGTCAAATTAGAAAATGATTCCAACAATAGTCTGTGTGTTGAATTGCTAAGGAAAAAATTTCTGCAACATAAAGGTTTTTTTTTCATATTTCTGACACAGAGGGTTCTCAATTCTAGAAAAAATTTGCTTCAAATTAGACCCTGATGTAAATTGGGGAGTCAATGGAACTTGAGAAGGGGTGACTGTATCTCTTTTTGGGATGATATTTGGGTAGGAAAATGCCCATTGAAGCTTTTTTTAATAATTTTTTTAAAATTTGTAACCAGGAAAATCTATCCTGGTTAGTGAGGTGATTAATAGTGGGGTGACCTGCCTAACTTTCAGAAGAGATTTTGGTCAAGATGAGTTAGAATCCTGGAATGAGTAAATTCCTTTCTTGGCTCAGTAGTGATGTCTGAGGGACCTGATTCCCTTAAATGGGCTCTAGAAAAAAAAAATCTTTCCTATACCTCAAGATCCTTATACAGAGCTATGACTTTTAAAAGTGTAATAGACATCAAAACAAAGCTATTTGGAATGGCCCCATACCTTTGAAGATTAAACACTTCTTGTGGCTGGCTCTTAGAGAGAAAATATATTCTGTCTTGCAATTAAAAAAAATGAATTGGGAGGGTTTTGAATTTTGTCAATTATATGGGGCACTTGAAGATGCTAATCATATCATTTTCAAATGCCCTATAGCTGCTTTTGTGTGGTGTGTGCATAGATGCTTTAGGATGGCAAGCTAGACCTGTTGATTTTGATGGCTTCTTTGATTTGGTAATGCGCAGAACTGGCTCCAAACATGTTAGGGTTGAAGTCATGCTCTTAGGAGCGGTGTGTTGGCATCTTTGGCTTTCTAGAAATTATGTGGTGTTTAAGAACAAAGTTCTTTCCTCTCCCTAGATACTAATCCACTGTATTATCTCGATCCTTTTGCATTGGATACCTTTGGCGAAATTGCGTGAAGTAGACTTGCTAGTTTCGATGATTTCAAGCTTACAAGACAACGTCCAAGCTGATGCAATAGAGAGTTGGAGTAGGTTAACAGGGTGTTCGAATCAGCTGTTGGCTTCTGGCTTCTTCATTGTTTTCTGTTAGCATACTTTCCAAAATATGAAACGGTACGTTTTTGTAAAAATTTTATATATGAAAGTATCTCTAAAAAATCAAATATATCTATTTTTCAAATTTGTAATAGTTAATACTTAATTAATCATGTGCTAATGATTTTTTTCGTTTTATATGCGACTTATAAGCCATACGTAAAAGCTGATTCGAACACCTACTAAGTTCCTATGTTGTGATGCAACATAGAGTTGGAGTAGGTTAAGTTCCTAGGTTTTTTTTGACCTAAACTCTGAGATGTGCTTTTGTTCCTGCTCAGCGTGGTTGATGCGGTCGATGGCTGGAGGTGTGCCTGTTTTTGCGATAGATTGTGCTATGCTGTATGTTGCTGTACGTTGAGCTGGTAAACCCAGCAAGTTGTATCGAACCTGTTATTGCTTTCAAGCAGGGCTCCGGCCTTTTCTTTAAAATAATGCTCTAACATTGTATTAAGGAGACACAAAGAGTTCATGTGCAAAACAGTTTTCAACTTTAATTCGTGTGAGTTCTGCAATGCAGTTATGGTCAAAACTTCAAAATTAAGGTACAACTTGATTCTAGTCGTACAGGCAAAAATTGAAGTTAGAAACTAAGTTTCAGAAACCCCCTCAAGTTTCCCCTTCTAGTACAATCAGGTAAAGGGAAACAAAAAAAACTGTAGAACAAAATCAATCAATTCCACCTATAATCTTCAAATGAAGGTGATAGTTCAATCAAGGTCCTTGTCACCCTTGAGAAGCCTCAGCTGACAGCCGCGGCAGCAGGAACTGGAGGCAGATCGATGACACCATGGCACCGGGTGCATAGCGTAGGATGATCGAGGAAAGATCCAACGTCCCGGGTGTAATTCCAACACCGCTCACATTTTTCGCCATCGGCACGAGTTACACCGATCCAGATGTCGCCGGTGCGCTCATTGCTAAAAGTTCCAGTGTAGGATACACCAGATGTAGCTTCACCGCTTATGGACGGAAGGATCTCCACCTGCAGAAACAAAGAAAGATTATGTCAAGAAAAAAAAAACTTGAATGCAGAAGAACAGTCTAATTTTGAATTTACCTGAGATGTGATAAACAGGCGGTGCAGAGCATCTGCGTCATTGGTTGCAGAAGCTAGCTCCTTTAGTTTGGACACTGTGTTAGCATTTTCTGCATGGAGATAAACCTTTGCGTCTAAGCTAGAACCTATGAGCTTTCCTGTTCGAGCACTCTCCAAAATTTTGTTCACCTCCGATCTCAACTGTTGATAAGTAAATAGAATTTTATATTAAAAAATCAATCTTAATATGAAATCATAAATGCAAGTACACTCGCGAAATTATATTAAAGAGGATCATCATGAAATTAAGAATAGCTGCAATGTCCTATAAACTATTGGATCAGGAAATTGAGCAGAAATATTGCTATTTCAGATCATAAGTAGCTACTTATGTATCTGATACTCAATACAAGGAATCTTGTCTGCGTTGCATGTCTCCAAGTTGAAGGCAGAGTTTCACTTTTTAAGTAGAAAACTTTGATATTTGACCTCTACGAAAAAAATTGTAAAGCTATAAACCTACGAGCCCTGTCATAAGAATGAAAGCTTCAAAGTTATACAGAAACGTTGCGTACCTCGAGGATAACACTCAGAAAATCAACATCATCCTTTGGAACCAAAAGCCATTCTTCATTTCTAGCTGGCCATTTTAGATTAAAAACAAACTCTGCAACAGATCCATCATCCAATATGTGTTGAAAGGGTAAGTTCTGCCATACATCCTCAGCTAGATGTGGCATAATGGGGGCAATGGCTCTAACAAGATAGAGCAGATGCGCACTGAGGACGGTCTGACAGCTTTTCCTTGTAAAGCTAACTCGGCCACTGATAAGAAGACAAACAACATCATCATCAAAGTTGTGAAGCTGGCAGGCTATATTAATAAACAACACTGGCTGAGTTCAGTCTAACAAAAGATAATCAGATGGCCAACGGACAAGAGATCAATGCCATACCCAACATAGAGTCGATCCTTTGCAACATCAAAATAGAAATTGGAGAGATCGACAATAGCAAATCTTTGGAGGATCTGATATAGAAACAGAAGTCAATAATCTAAACACCATATACATGTATTGATGATGCATATCATACCGTTCTGAGCATATCAAATGGCATAATATACACATTCCATGTGATGTAATTTGAGAATTTAATAAGTATCATTCAAGATCCAGCATGCAGAAAAAAAAAAGGATAGTAAATGGAAAAACAATCATTCCACTGTCAGACTAAAAGTCTATACTTTGGTCATCAAATTCTTATTAACTAAATCATAATCATGAAGCACATTTTCCATTTATCAGAAAGATGACCAACATACACCAAGATCACACAATCTCAAAGCTAGAAAAAGATCACACGTTCATTGTGAAATGAAAAGGAATGGAGCACAACAAACTGTTGACCCACCTGGTATATTTTATAGAATTGGTAGTTCTCGTAGCTATCCTTCATGGAAGTCACAACATTTTCCAGTTGGAAAAGTGCATACTTGTCAATGTTTGGGAGATCACTGTAGGACACAGAATTTTCTGGCTATTGACAGGGAACAGAGAAAAGGATGATAAGATTAAAGAAAAATAAATGACCGTTGAAATGAATGTTTAAACAAAACATAAGGAGGGAAAACAGATAGACAATTAAGAGATTAAAACTAGGTGCAGCAAAAGTATTCAACTAATGTTTAAACAAAACATAAGGAGGGGAAACAGATAGACAATTAAGAGATTAAAAATAGGTGCAGCAAAAGTATTCAAGTAGGCTGTATAAATAATTAAATTCAGTGCAATATATTCTCCCTGAACAGAGATATCAGTGTTTTTGCATTGAGAAAGGAAAAGGAAAGAATAAAGCCAGGGGAAAGTTAAGCAAAATGAAAAACTAGTATAGATGACGTTCTGATATGGGTTTGAAATATTTAAAAGATATGCAACACATCTGCTGCATGATATCGAATCCTTCTTATCAGAAAATGAAATGAATTTTGGTTGTTCAACTGAGCATACTTTCCAATCATGGAGATTAGACAACAGGAATCGCATTGTGCCTCGTAGCTTTCGGTACATGTCGGACATCTGGCGCAAAATTTGTGGCCCAACCAACACATCTCCAGTGTAATCAACACTAGAAACCCATAGCCGAAGAACATCTGCTCCATAGCCAGGTTCTTCCTACAAAAGGTCGATTGATATTTCATTAGGAAAAACTAGAAGTATAGAAAGAGTAGAAGCTTTTCTAGGAACATACCCTCGAATTTTTGCCACCAACAATCACTTTCTCAGGATCCACCACATTACCAAGAGATTTGCTCATTTTGAAACCCTTTTCGTCCAGTACAAAACCGTGGGTTATAACACTAGAATATGGAGCCTTTCCTGTTTTTTTTAATGGAAAGGTTAAGAATGGAGAACCTATTGTGTCAGCCAGCAGAATTGAAGATTCCAAATATACTCCAGAGAGAAGGCATAAGTGGTTTCAGATTGGGCAACTATATCATGAGAAAATCAAGTAATGCAACATTATTGCCTAGAGAAAAAATTTCTCACCATATGCATAACTAGTGGTTGAACTTGAAATGTCAAGACACTAAACTGAATATGGCTCAAAAAGTTCTATATCTAGAATAAACAGCATTATGGATGAATCATGATTTGCGCAGTTAATGTCAGGAAACAACTTGCTTTTACAAAAGAGATTTTCATTCGAGTTTCTACAAAGAGCTGTAACAAACATTATCCCACAATTACCTGTAGTAGCAATGCTGGTTAACAATGAGCTCTGAAACCAACCACGATGTTGGTCTGAACCTTCAAGGTATATATCTGCTGGAAAATTAAGGCCATTTCTTTTTGCCAAAACAGCAGCCCATGAGGAGCCTAAATTAGGAAAAGATGCAGATGGAAAAAAAATCAAGAACACGAGAAAAAATGGCAAAATAATTTAAAAAATATAGCAAAGCTCTATCTTTGCCCAGAACATCGTGATAATATGCATGCCTCGAGCCCTTAATAGAGTCGATAACTAAAGTTAAGGTCTCTAAACAAAAATGGCATAGCAAACTATACAGTGCATGACAATAACAAGCAATTACATCCGATCTTTTTTATTTGATGTTTCAGAGTTAACCTTGTGCCCCTAGCCACACCACATCGTGGCATACCTATGGCCAAAACCAAAACAAACAGTGCACTAGCACAGTAAAAAAGAGAAGGCTATGAACATGGCTTGGGTAGTTTGGTTCAATTTGAAGGTTAAAGCAATTAAAACTACAAACATCTGCAAACTGCAAAAGCTCATGAGAGAAAGAATAGCAGAGCAAGATAACATCTCTGATGGGAATTCTGCCAAGAACATTGATTTTGGACATTGTGACCAGCATCAAACATTGATTTTTGTTTTAAAAGAGCTATTAGTAGAGGAAGAACAAAAATATAATCCTACCAGAGTCAAACCAAACATCCATTGTATCAGTTCCCTTGCGATACTCAGATGCTTTATTACGGTATTTTTCAGGAAGAAGTTCCTCAGTTTTCATATACCACCAGGTGTCACTTCCTTTCTTTGACACTATACCTGTGTAACAAGCATCATATATTTATTAGCAGACATTTTGGGATCCTAAAATCCAAGTAGAAGCAAATAACCCATTAATTCTATTATACACACACACAAAGAGAGAGAGAGAGAGAGAGAGCAGGGCCAATGAAATTAAATGCCTGAGGAGCATTATCAAGCATAAAGCTATCCTATACTAATTCAGAAAAGTGCAAGTACAAATGGTTTACAGCTTCATGACATTAAGGATCACATATTGGATACAAGAACTTAAGGCCTTTCCTTGATCAGAAAATTTATAAATTGGACTCATTGTGGAAATACAGGTCAGCGAACACGCTTAGATGCAACAACTATAAATGATGGCACGTAATTCAATTCTTGTTCCTGTTTTTTAGAACCAAGAATGTTATATTGCTCCGTGCTGTGAACACAGTGACATGAAAACAGGGGACTGATTTAACCAGAAACTACTGATGTTAGGGGATGCATGCTTGGCACAAAGGTGAACGCTAAATTCAAATCAAAAGAAAGAAAGTTCATGCTTAACTCTTGGATTTCCTCTAACAGAAGCAAAACAGCTGCCCAATGCTCTTTATGTGTTCCCTTGCTCACTAAAACATGTGAATCTGTCTCTTCCATTACTCTTGGGTATATTTGCACATCCAAAGACTAATTTATGAAAGCATTATCTATAACTTGGGTATAATGGGACTCTTCGAAGCACATTAGGTCTAACTACTTCACCAATTCAAGTGTTAAACCAAAAAAAACACATGCATAGGCATACCCTTGATGTGTTCAATAGTTTCTTCAGTTATAAGAGGTTCCTGCGAGTCTACATGATAAAAGACTGGAATAGGAACCCCCCAAGTTCTCTGCCGTGAAATGCACCAGTCAGAACGGCTTGAAGTCATGGCCACAATCCTGTTTTCAGCCTGGGAATGTTAAGACACAGTAAGCAACAGTTCTTATCAAGTAACACAAGATGCTGTAACAAAACGTCATTCCATATAAGCATGAAAAATAGAATTTTTTAAAAAGATTTCACCCAACAATATGAACGGACCAGACATGCAATGCAAATGTGCAATTGCTTGACCATAATACTCCCTCCTTTTCTTTTTATATGACGTTGGAGGAAGATGTGAAATCAAGCAAAAGCTTGCCAGGATTCAAATCAGCAGATAAATCAAGACTAACATAGAGAATTTCATGTACCAGTGCAGAAAAGAAATAGCACTGAACAAAAATGTGAAACACTGTTAGAAAGCAGTTGTGTTCTACTGAACTTTTGTCATCACTAAACAGAATAGAAGTTCAAACTGAGAAGTTCAGTGAGACAATAAAAGCAAAGGAAAATAAATTATAGCAGTTACATACCTGAGAAGGAATCCAAGATACTCGCCTGATTGCATCCATTGCAGCATTACGGAAACCATCCACCGAGGCAAACCATTGTTCAGTTGCTCGGAATATTGTTGGTTCTTTAGACCTCCAGTCATAGGGGTACTTGTGTTCTGTCAACCAAAGGACACAATTAGCAGACAAAGTTAATAAGGTCCTCCATATGCACAAGTGAAACCAAAGATTATGGAGGTTATTGTAAATCTACTCACTGTAAGGCTCTTCTAAGATGAGAGAACATTGTTCATCCAGATACTTCACAACCGCAGCGTTACCAGCTCCCAGAACAGATAAACCACTGAATTGTCCAGCTTCAGCAGTGAAGTTTCCTTCGTCATCCACGGGAGACACAATAGGAAGATCATATTTCAAACCTGTTAGGTAGTCTTCCTGACCATGGCCAGGGGCAGTATGAACAAGGCCAGTGCCAGATTCAGTTGTTATGTAATCTCCTCCAAGAACAACAGAACATTCATTGCCATTCACAGGATGAATATACCTGAAAGCACCAAGTATAACGTAAATAAACAAAAAACAATAAATAGGTAAAGCACAATCACCACCAAGTGAGAAGTGCCAAAAAAACACCTGCAGTGCTCCAACGCTGACCCAGGAAATGATTTCTGGATTACAAGCTTCGTGCCCCACTTGGACTCTAGAGCTGAGACAAGATCAGCAGCCACAATAATAAATGGTTTCTCGCTCCCAGGGCTCAAAATACTCCCAAGTTTTCGTTGATTTCCACCAGATGTTAACTCACTTTCTAGTACAGATTGCAGCTCAACTACTGCATACGTAAGCTCAGGGTTCACAGCAACAGCTGGTTAAAGAAGAAAGGGCTTCTTAGACAAGTTAATATGTAGAGAATACCAAAGAGTTGAACCGAATTCGTACAGGATGTGAAGTAGACACACAAGAATAGGCGAGAACATAATGCTATCTACTCCGACTCCAGAATAGCTGAGACAATAAGACACTGTTTATGATGGTGTAGCAAAGACCTGAAATGACATGTAGCTTACCAGTATCAACTATTTCATCGTACCCATGCATGAACTGAAGCATCTTCTAGGTATGAAGGGATAATTAGGCAAAGTGTCTCTATTGGTAGCAAGATGTGTACCATGATTTACAATCACATTATGTTATATCACTGATAACATTACTAATTACTTTACCGTCATTACCAGTAACCAAATTTTCTAGGAACTACAAAACATGTGACATTTAATCAGTTATTTCCATGTACAGATACATATAGCTTCAAATTTAGCTTATATCCCCAACACTACTGGATCATTTTGAAATTGATTATGTTGGCTCTCATGAAATCCTATTACAAGAGTGACACTCAGTGGAGGTTTCCCTTACGTTAAAGCAATCAAGGCATCACCTCACCAGCATTAGCAGGAATTGTCCATGGAGTAGTGGTCCATATGGCTAGGCACAAATTAGGGAGAAATTCCTCCAGCAACCCAGGCTTAGACAGATTCTTGATCTTGAATGCAGCATATATGCTTTTGGAAATATGATTTTCCGAATACTGGAAGAAGAGAAGGAGTGCATATGATGATATGAGGAAGCAAATTCAAAGGATGAAACCAAAAAACATAAATGTATAGAAAAGCCAACAACAATACAGTCACACATGGATTAAATGAGAGAATGAGAGATTACTTGTACGAAGTAATGTGCTTTATGTAATAAAACATATAAAACATTCTTGTGGTTGTTAGTGAACAAAAGAGTTAGTCTTAAACAAGAAAGGAGTTTGTGAAAAAAAGTTCAGTAGTTTATCTGCAGCAGTGGAAGCCGAATATTAACTGGAAGAAATAGACAACACATCTAGTGGCTTCTCAATTAGAATACATACTAAAGCACAATAAATAATTGAAATTAAGCAGGAAACAAATCAGAATTTTTTACTTTTAATTTGTATATTCAATAGTCACCAAAAAATTAATGCACAACGAAACCTTTGACAGTAAACTACTATCATCAAGTAGAAAGTTCAAGCATACCTCCAATTCAGCTTCTGCTAAAGCCGTACGTGATGATGGACTCCAATGGACAGGCTTTCGTCCCCGATAGATATATCCTTTCATAACCATTTGACCGAAAACTTCGAGCTAGCATATCAAAATGGAGAACAAAGGCTGTTATGGCTTCCATTGATTAAGAACATATGATAAGGACGAGACAGTATCAACATTTATTGGCATTCATTCCCCCATCATATTTTATATCAACAATGGTAAATGGACTAAAGGAACTGCAAAGTTAACTGCTCCAATGTGACCAGGAAGATACTCATGATCTAACTAAGGTAATTATAAACCTCCAAACTCCTCATTCATGTGAAATGGATAAACAAGTTTTGATTGCACTGCCATAATTACGGAGTATAAATAATATGAGCAGATAATAGAAGGAAGACCTGAGCAGCTTCATACTCTGGTGACAGAGTTAGGTAAGGGTTGTCCCAATCTGCCCATACACCAAACCGCTGCAGGCACAGTGTCATTGGTTAATACCATTACACAAGTATGAAACTAAAGGCTAAAAGTGTCAAGAGCTTTCAGTGAATATAGAAGAACATGAGTCAAAGTTCCAGATATTAGACGACTACAAACACACCAGAAAATTCCACAAATCATAGATAATGGCAACTTCACTAATTAGATTATGTTGCCACTAAAGTACTTCAAAATAAAGAAAAGGTTACCTTGAAAGAATTCATTTGTGTAGTAACTGTCGCTTTGGCAAATTTTGCAGCCTTTTGCCTTAATTTTATAGGTGTCAGAGCATTCAATGTTTCATTGTCCATTGACTTTAGAACTGCAGCAAATAGTAAATAGTTACTTGGCTGGTGCAAGCAATGTGTTGAAACCAAAATCCACCCATCCACCATATGACCATAACTAGAATAGCATCTAATAAATATGAGGGTGTTTTCATAGGATATAGAGATGAGCTTGCCTTTTAATTCTATTGGAAGGCCATGGCAATCCCACCCAGGAATAAAAGTAACTTTATGATTCTGAAGCAGCTGCGCAGAGAAGTAAAATTTGGTGTCAGTTGTTGACCTATGCTCCGAATCATCAATAACATCCATGCAGATTTAGTTTCAACCAATGTAAACAGCACTAGTTATCAAACAAAAACGAGTTAAAAACATTTTTAACGACGAGAGTTGTCAGGAGAAATACAACTACAAGAATTAACAAAAGACTAACTTAAACCATCCACACCTCATAAACAATCAACTACACTGAGGAGCTACCATGTGAAGATAGAAAATGACAGAAACTGCACTGTGTTAGAAAAGACAATACAATATATGAACCAATCATTTGTGCAGTAACATTGACCTCAAAAACAGAGAAAATCCTAGAAATTGAACTGAATAAGACAATACTATAGACTGCATCAGTAATTCCCCTGAGAAATACATCAAACGATTTCCAAAGAAACATTGACCTATCATTCAGACTAAATTGAAGGATGGATGATACCTTGTAACGGTTGATAATATCTTTGAGGATTTTATTCAGTGCATGACCCATATGAAGATCACCATTAGCATAAGGAGGACCATCATGGAGAACAAATGTAGCCTAATGAAACAGTAAAAAAACCAACTAAGTCAGATAAACATTACTTTTTGTCTTTTAGCTTTACTCAATGAAATCAACTCACCCCAGTGTTCCTTTCAGATACTCTCTTGAGCACCTGGTTCTCCTCCCACAACTTCTGGAGCTCTGGCTCCCGCACGACAGAATTCGCTCTCAAGCCAAAACTTGTCTTTGGTAGATCCACCGTGTGCTTGTATTTCCCCTCTTCTTGTTTTGCACCTATCCAGAATCAAGAAGCTAAATATACTAATTATCTCAGTGTATCTAACTCTGCAAGCAGTATTAAATGCCAAACTGGGACTTGACCTGTCAATCATCAACCAACAAACTTTTCATTCTGAAACAACCAGATAAAACTACTTCCATCTCTAATAGATTTTCACTATAAAATACACAGAACCGAACTACTTTTACCATACACCTACTTAGTAGCAGAGTCTTAATGCACATGAGTCACAATGGAATGTACTGAAATAACAAAGTTTCAACTCCAAACCCCCACAGATAACAAAGTTATTCTCAAAGATCAATCCGATTCCAAATACTAGGTCTACAAAACACATTAAGCTTAAACAGCTTTCATGGTCACAGCTCACAGGCATAAGCATCAAGTTTGAGCATTGCTTGCATTGTCCAGCATCTAAATAAGTCCAACAGACTATACTCAGAAGGGAGAAAATGAGAATTAAGCTTAATTTGAATCCACAAAATGAGAATAGGCTTCCAACCATGGTGCTTGAGGCCTAATGCTTGCATTTTGATGAGAAGTCCAAAAGGTGTGTGTGGTGCTTCCAAATAAAATTTACATTCTTAAAATCTTAGAAGCACACCAGTTACAAAAGTTAAAGTCATAACATACTTCAAGCTGACCAAGCAGGTAGAGGTTAAGTTACACACACTGTCCAAATGTAACAACAAATACGCAGTAAAAAACGTTTAGTAATGAATCCTAATAAGGCCTACATACTTAAACTAAAAAAATCTATAACAAAATGGAGAGGTGGAAATTATAACAACATATTTGAACCTAAATCAACAAACCACATTAAGCTGTACGTAACACGAGTTAATCATCTTTGTAATCGCACGTATCGCCATGTGGTCAAAATCCTATCAAAACGTGAACAACAGAAACGAAAATCTCCAGGCCGTAGATCAGCTCCAACCTCAAATACCTCACCAGACCGAAATGGCTGGCATCACCACAGTCCACAGAGCAAACACGGTATACATTGACAACAGCCACAGAGCAATCCTACCAAAAACTGGACGCCTAATGCAAATACTCCACAGCCAAAACTCGCATCACCGAAATACCAAAGAATAGACACCAATTCCCCCAAGGTCCCAACTAAAACCCTCACGAAACCCCACACCTGAACCCCCAACAGCACAGCAACAGGGCTCGAGACGACTCACCCTGCGCGGCCTTCTTCGCCGCCATGACGGGCCCCCTGGAGCGCCGCTTCGAGGTCGAGGCAGACCCCGCGAAGGGCTCACTCGTCGACTCAGCGCAGAACGGCCGCCGCGAAAGCGGCGGCCCCAGTCTCCGCACCGGGAAGCGGCATCTCTGCGTCGAGAAGACCTGCGAGCAGGAGAACCAGCAGGTCACGG
The DNA here is from genome assembly GCA_003991445.1 of Oryza meyeriana var. granulata. Lineage (NCBI taxonomy): Eukaryota > Viridiplantae > Streptophyta > Magnoliopsida > Poales > Poaceae > Oryza > Oryza meyeriana. The sequence goes on along the minus strand of RYFJ01000413.1, from coordinate 246,430 downwards.
ATCCCTCGTAGAAGGCTCTAGAACGTTCGAGAAGAGAATCTCGAAATCGAAAGTGCGCTTACGCGGCAGCAGGAGGCGGCATCCATCCGACGCAGCGAGCTCTGGCTCTGCAGGCCCCACCCGGTCCACGGCGAGGAGGGTTTTTATAGGCGCGCTGCACGGTGGCGCGGCAGTGGCATCTCCGTGGGGATAAGGGTCAGCGAGGGGAGAAGAGAACCACCGGAGAGAGAGAGAGGCAGCCTTGTTGGGCGCAGGCCGGAGACGCTGCAGGGTGGGGCCCAGAACGTGTGCTCCCCGTGGGGCCTGTTGGTCAGTGACACCGAGGGGGTCGTGGCTGGGCCGCGAACACTTGGCGACGGGCTCGCGCACATGCTGCCGATGCCACCTTGGGCCGGTGCTCAACGAAGTGGCCCGAATTGTTGCTAAATAAAGGATGATTTGGTCTACTACTGGGCTTGGTCCATCTTGTAGTTGAAAAATACCGACCCAAGGGGGTATTTTACGAGGCTATCAAACAGTAACAAAAAATATAAACCGACTTAATCTCCGACCTCCTGACCTTGTTGATTATTGTAGAACGGCTACGCCAATGAATGAATTGTTCAGATCCGCTTTCTTCCTTCCGTTAGTATATAAGACATCGAGAAAAAGTAGAAGATTGTATCTCTTTCCACACAATCACACCATAGAAGAAGAGAATAAACATAGATATATACACACCACAGAAGAAGAGAATAAGCATAAAGACATAGATATAGGGTGTTACTCTCTCTTTATTAATCAATAACCAATATGTACAATGAAAGCATCTCTTTCTCTTTATTTATAGATATAGGAGGCTAGAGATAAGAACCATAAATTTATCTCTAACTAATTCGGATTGGTTCATAAGAAAAAAAATTATTTTTTAAAGAGATAAAGATTTGTAACAATTAGATGATGACTGGGTTGATCTTGATTTTTCACAGACCCATAAAAAAAAGAAAAAACTGATCAAAATTGGCTGGAGTTTTAAACTCCGATCCCTTTTGTCCTTGATGTTTAATTTTTTGCAGGACGGCCCGGCGAAAAAAAAATTCTGCAGGGCTTTCAAGAAATATGCTAGATTTTCAGGTTCATCTGGAATGCTGACATTTGACAGAAGAGTTCAGTTCCTGGACGAACGCAAGAACTTTCCTTTACGGTGATAATTTCTGGACTTACTTTGTTTTTTTCTACGGAAAGTTGCTGCTACGTTTCTCGAGCACAAATCCGCGGTTACAAGCTTTCAAATATAGCTCATGTTTACTCGGCAAAGAGCTAGTTCTTTTATCTGGTTATTACGTCGCATCGCCCGCCATTGTTATTGCTGGAATATACGAGACGTCGACCTCAAAACGATTGGACATTCGTGGCACACGTTTAGCAATATGAACAGATTCAGCGATCATACACAGCATGTCTTAGCACGGTTTAGAACTTGAGATAGGCACATTCAGGTTAATTAATAGGTTTCCAGACTTCATGCAACTTAAAGCGTGTTTCAGCTTCTACAGTTTCGTCAGGCTAACAAAAACGTCTTAGTTTAACCCTGAAGTCTGTGACCACTGAATACACTGATGTCATGCAACCACTCGTTGATGGACAACAACGTTGGTAACTAGACAGAAGTCTATAACTACTGCCTCTTAGTTTCAACACGACGGACTGCAAAAGTCTATCCGTAGTGTGAAACTATCCAGTATACTTGGCAGATTGATTAACATATGGACATTGATAAGAATGTTCTTGTGTTGTTGACTAATGCCAGTGATTAGTGAAAATTTTTTGTAAGATTTCTGCATCATCTTCCTGCTTTTCACGTGCTTAACGTTTGCTCTCGTTTTCGACATGAGTTTTCCCGCCCTTTGTTGTTTATGCCATGTCATTATCATCTTAATCATGCCTGTCTTTTTGTTATTATTATTGTTGACATTTTGATCATTTTACTTATGCCCCTAGATAGAGTAATTGCGATTGGCAAATTAAAGAGGTGTTTGAATTGGCTTATTAGATCAGCTTATAAGCCACACGTAAAATAAGAAACATCATTAACGTATAATTAATTAAGTACTAACTATTAAAAATTAAAAAATAAATCTATTTAATTTTTTAAGATACTTTCATATATAAAGTTTTTATAAAAAATACATCATTTTATATTTTAGAAAACGTGCTAATAGAAATCAACGAAGAAGAAAAAAGACAAAAACAGAAACGAACACCCTGTTAGAGTTGAGACAAGCGTCGCTCTAGCTAGATTCTCTGATTGCCTTGAGGATTACTACGCCCGTGTGCGTCGTCTTCATCGTCGTCGTCGTCAGGCCGGTCGATCTCCAGGCTCGATCGTGCTGTGTCATCAATGGCGAAGCGCCCGGCTACATGCTAACATCTGAAATCAATCAACGGCTGCAATTTGGCAATCGCCGAATTGAATTGATTGATAGTGCCGTGACACCCTCATCTGACCACGACCAGTTGAGCTATCAGACGATCAGTGTAACCAGACGTACGATCGCCGCAGTGTTCTTCACGTGGATGATTAGGCTGCCACAGTGAATGAGAAGTGGACGTGTTTACATCTGAGCCACACTGAACTTATTCTCTGTGTAACTTCAGAAAGAAAGAACATAGGATAAGTAGTTATGTTCGGTACAGCTTCTAGCTGGTAGATTCTTTCTCGATTTTTACTAGTATGTTTCTTAAAATATAAAATAGTGTGTTTTTTTAAAAAATTTATATAAAATTATCTAAAAAATAAATAGATTTATTTTTCAAGTTTGTAATATCTAATACTTAATCATGCGTTAATAATATTTTTCGTTTTGTATGTGGTTTATAAACCACCTCTATAACACCTCCGAACAGGAGCTAACTACAGTTCAGAAGTTGAGAAATCCTAACGCCAATTTTCCAAAAAAAAAGAAGATAAATGCATGTTTGATAGATGTTTTGCACTCTCATGTAAGTAAGCCGTCGCGTGAACAACTCGGAAAAGCAGATTAATCAATGACATATATGTTTCTAAAGAGGCAGGCACGTTTTAGCTTCAGTTATCTGTGCAGGCGTGAGAACATAAAAAAAAAAAGAAAAAACTAAAAACGTTGAGAACTCAGCGGCATCTTGAGCAGCACGCGATCGCGAGGTGAATCAGTTGGCACTTCGCTTTCGCGTACGCCTGCTACAACAGTTGCCGTCGTTTTCTCTTTCTCCTCCGATCTCTCATACAAATAATATAAGAAGTTTTAAAGTTAGCCACAAGTATTTAAAAAGTTATTAAAATTAAATAGAAAAAGATTATAATCGGTTGAGAAAAAAAATAAAAAAAAATTTTATGATGAAAGCTTATGATTAACTGAAAAGAGAATATAAATAATTATATTTTAAAATAAATTTTAAATACTAAAAATTATTATATTTTAGTTAAAAAAGACTGGTACATATATTCAGAAGACAGAGAGACCGGGTTAAACTCTGAAAGCCACACAACGCGTGGCACGTCGTCAGAAGCTAGCGTTTGCTTCTGTTGTTGAACATGACCCGTCCACAGAACTGGTCAGATGGAAGCAGCAAGCTGCTGATCTCCTAGATGCTTGCCAGCTGCCCAAAGCTAGCTCTCCATGCATGCAAAGGCCATGAAATTAAATGAGAGTAAAAATAAAGTATTCTCTCCGTCTTATAATATAAAAATTTAGTATGGGATATAACACATTCTAATACTACGAAACTAGACAGATTAACATCCTAGTACTATATGTAAAATTATTGTCATGATTAATATTTTGTGATGAACAATTGGCTTCGTAAATTATTTATTTAACGAAAATTTGTTAAAAAATATAAGCCGATGTTGATGTGAGTGTGTGTGGCTAATACGAGTCAAGTTGGGAAAGAACTTGTACTCGGATATGGTTTTTTTATTTTTGTATGTGTAGGTGAGTCTTGAAGCCTCGAGAGTATTGACGGTGATAGATCGAAAGTTGACTCGAGAGAAGTTGATGTCTGGATGATCGGAAGATCACGCGGGATACTAAAGGCTAGAGATCAATACACGTAGAAGTAAAGATTCCATATGACATACAAGAGAAATTATGTGTGTATGGAAAAAGGAGTCGAGTCCTACTTAAATTAGGAATGAAGTCCTAATAGGACTAGGAGTCGAGTCCTATTTGGATTAGGATTGGAGTCCTAGTAAGATTAGGAGTTTTACTCCTACTTTGTGTAGGAGGTTTTAGATATAAATAGATGAGGGGCTGAGACTCTGGAGGAACAACTTTTGGAAGAGAGAAAAGTTAGGGTTTAGTTTTGAGAGAGATGAGTGTTTTGTATGTATTTTGTAAACATATCTTGATACAATAAAGTTAATTTACTTTGAAGAGTATCTTCGGTGTATATCCTTTTGAATTCTGACGGTTCATCCAACAAGAGCGTGGCGATATACGGCGGTCAGACCAGCGTAACAGAGACGGTCTGACCGGTGCACTCCATCCAGATTTGAGGGTTTCTTTTATTTCGCAAAAGATTTTGGTTTTTGGTGTTCCTACCATTCACTCCCCTCTGGTAGATGGTTCTTGTGTTCGATCCTATACTATAAATCTGGACAGAGAGTTGGTCTGTTTAGATTCGTAGTATTAGGATGTGTCACATCCAGTATTAGATTTCTTATTTTGAGATGAAGAAAGTACTCGAGAGTTTTGACACTGCCATAAAGAATAGTTCTTTGGGTTGACCAGGTAGAAGGCGTGTGAGAGAATAGAAACAACTTTGATCACCTATCTATTACCTGTGGGCTGTAAGACATCTTGTTTCGAGATAAGCAACAACAATAGGGCAAGGGTTTGAACTTTGGACTGAACAAGAGAAATTTATTCAAAACCGATTTGGTCAACAAGAGAAAACTTTCTTTCCAGAAAGTGCGTGCAAAATTTAAAGTTGAAATTTAGTTTTGCCAATTTGGAACTGGATAGAGAAAAGGCGGCACACAATCGATCACAAAAAGGCAAAATCTTCACTGGACCTAACAGCAGATTTTGGTGCCTAATTTTCGAAACAGCTAGAAGTCACCGAGTGTTTCAGGATACGAAACAACAGCTACGAAAAGGCATGTGAAACTCAAAACTCCGTTTAAACCACCTGCCAGCAGCCAGCCGCTAAAACAAAGAGAAGTTTAGCGAATTCAAAGGTTGACAAATCCTGCCACTTTTAAAGTCCAGGAACTTTGTATTTTAAAATGTAGGGGAAAAGTTCAAAATCAAACCTGAATCCGAAGAAAAGACAACACTGCTAGCCAGGTGCCAGCCGCAAGCAGCACGGACGAAGATATATACTAGAATTTGACCAAAACGGCCGGAACTACTGCCTTCTTGCAGGTCTCGGTCAAATTCAATGCAGATTACATCCGTCGTCGTGGCTCCATATGCCCACAGAATGACATAAACGAAACCACAGCTATCAAATTTTCATCAAATCTGCAGAAACATCCATGCATGCATGCATGCAGGAGACGTCACGAACGCGTAGATGCGTGTGGACTAGTAGCAGGATGGGCGACAGATCGATCAAATCGAGAACATGACGAATTAGGGGAGGAAGCTGTCCGGTTTCTGAATATTGGGAGCTCGTCAGCGTTTTGACGGCCTAGCCCTTTGACATCTGCACACACGGTGGAAGTTGAACTGTATGTGTGCAGTACTAAAGGCAGCACAAATCCTGCTTCTACACTCCCATTTTTAATTTTCTTTTAGACAATGACACACCCCTCTATCTATTATATTATTAAAACAATGTTGAAAGAAGACATTACGTTCGCTCTGGAGGCTAGAAATTTTTATATTAATCGGAGAAAAAAAAGCTCAAGTACAAAATACAATTTAGAAATAACTAACTAAAATTCAGAATAGAAAATAAGAAATATTGAAAGAATAGTTTATCTATAACACAACACGAGATTAATTGAAATTCAGAATAAAAAATAAAATAAATTCTGAAATTACATTTTCAATATGAATTCCAAATAAACTTCAAAAAGATAATTAAAATTCAAAACAAAATAGAATAAAAAATTAAATAAATAAAGACTACATACTAAAAAGGTCCATACAAAAATACAATCTATAAATATACAAAAGTAAGATTAACTAAAATTTGGAATAAGAAAGAAAATAAATTCCGAAATTGGATTTCAATACTAATTCCAAATAAACTTAAAAAATCATGAAAATTCGGAATAAAAATATAATAAAAACAAATAAGTAAAGACGACCAAGAAGAGTCCATAGAAAATACAACCTTTAAATATCCAAAAGTAAGATTTAAAAAATTATAAAAATAATACATATAAAATAACATTGAAGGGGAAAAAAATAAGAGTTCAAGTAGGGATATAATTTAGAAATAACTGAAATTCAGAATAAAAAAAGAATATTGAAAGAAGAGTCCATTTAAGAACATAACACGCGATTAATTAAAATTCGTAATAAAAAATAAAATAAATTTCGAAATTGGTTTTTCAATATGAATTCCAAGTAAACTTCAAAAAGACCATTAAAATTTAAAAAAAATACAATAAAAAATTAAATAAGTAAAGACTACATACCAAGAAGAGTCTATAGCAAAATACAATCTATAAATATCCAAAAGTAAGATTAATTAAAATTCGAAATAAAAAAGAAAATAAATTCCAAAATTGGATTTCAATACTAATTTCAGATAAACTTTAAAAATCATGCAAATTAGGAATAAAAATAAGTAAAGAAGATATATCAAGAAGAGTCCATAGAAAATACAATCTTTAACTATCCAAAAGTAAGATTTAAAAAATATAACAATAATACATATAAAATAACATTGAAGGGGGAAAAGAAAATTAATGTCCACAAGGAAATACATTTTATAAATAACTAAAATTTGGAATAAAAATTAAGAAATATTGAGAGAAGTGTCCGTCTAAAACACGACACAAGATTAACTATAATTCGGAATAAAAAAAATATATCTATATATTTATTATATTATTAAGATATCCTTGAAAGGAGGCACCATATTTGCTCTGGAGCATCGAAATTACCACGTTGATTGTACAAAAAGACAAAATCTACACCTAAAATCGTGGTGGACCCATATTATAATGGTTGAGATTTAATTTAATCTACGAACAAAATTTGACTAGGTGTCTTTTTTCTAATTTGAATATAAGATAATATTGTTTCGAATTGGACATAGACGTGTGTGGGTAGCATAGTATGAGAATATGTATATATGCCATCTAGAATAGAGCATGTAATAAAGTTGGAGCAGAAATCAATTTTGAATAGAAGCAACACATATTACAATAGGGAAGTGCCCATAATAGAGCATCTAGGACCTTTACGTGGCAATCTATGGACTCAAATCGAGTTTTGGTTTGACTCTCCTAATTAACTATATAGAACTTTGTACGAATTAGGCTATGCATATTACTCCGCGACGGGTGGTGACGAGAATACACAGCAGCAAGCCAAGCAGCATAGATTAACTAGAAGAATGAGCCTGAATAGAAAGCAACAAGTACTAAAATTTAACACCAACCTTTCCTTGATTGTAACAAAAACTCATGAGTAATTAAGAGCATTGATTGATTAGGAGTCGGATAGGTTGCATGTAGTGTTGAAGCTGGTCATTAGAGTACAAATCTAATTAGGGTCATCCACGACCACATGTGGCTAAAAAATAGCACTACTTAAGCCTATGTTAAGCCGTGAAAGTTACTATATTTTGAAATGAAGGGAGTAACAAAATCTAAAATAATCCGTAATAATTACAATACATATATAAATATGTATCCTTAATAATTATTTATTGGAAAGAGTTTATTAAAAAATTATAAACAAAAATGTTAAGATGAAAATTATTTTAAAAAATCATGTGAAATAATATCTAAGAATAATTTTAGCTTGTATTAAAAATAAAATAAAATAAATGACGTGTCGTTTCAAAGCAAATTAAAAAAAACCTAAATCACTAAAAATTTAGGGTCAAAAAATATAAATTGAGTTCATGTCGAGATACCTTGTAAAAATTGCTATATTTTGCAATGGAAGGAGTAACATAGATATGAAGGGATTGGCGAGAGAGAAGAATAGGGGAAGGGGAGAGAGATGGAGAGAAACTAACAAACACACACACACACACACACATATATATATATATGGCAGGAGCTCATCTTATATCAAACGGTTATAGATAATAGATTTGATTTTAATTCAAGTGGTTGAGAAGCATGGCTACAAGATATTTGATTCTGACTTTTTAACTTTATAATCTAAATTAACAATTTTTTTATATGCCAAAAAAACTGCGCGAGCTCTTGAAGGAAAAACTAATGAGATGTTGTCGAAGGATAAAACCCCGACGGCGGGAAGTCAGGAGACCCCCCTTTGAGGTTCGGCCAGGGGAGTGGTTCTCAGGTGAATGCGGCGTCCGGTGTAGAAGAAAGATCGATCGGTGGATGATGGCACACAAAGAAGACAGGAGGAAGTAGACAGGTTCGGACCACACGGAGGCGTAATACCCTACTCCTGTGTGTTTGCTATCTGTGGTGGATGAATGTGGTTTGGTGTTTACAAGGAGAACTCCGAGAGCTCGGAAGCTCACCGGGAACTCGAGGCTCAGAGAGAGGGAGCTTAGTTGTCTAAGCCAGGAGCAAGAGCTGCCTGAGTGGTTTAAGGCCAGAGCTGAACCTTCGAAGCCCCCTGAGTCAGAGGCATGGATTCTCCTTTTATCGTCAAGGGGAGTCCACAGTGCCAGTACATGGAGAGAGAGAAAGTGCTGTCTTGTCGCACGTCTCCGCCTGCTGAGCCCACGCCGGAGTAGGTTCGGCGTGTCAGGTCATCTGGTCGTCTGCTGCTTGGACTTCGGCGCACGCCCTCACCACCAAAGTCAAAAGGCTTCTGACAGCACAGTCGGGTGTCCACGGGGGGCCATTACGAGGCGCCCACACGTGGCAGAGCAGGCGACAGGGGCGAGAGGCCCTGTCGTCTCGTCATTAATGTAGGTAGTTGGGGAGTTGGTCCGAGTCGAGTCAACCTCGTGCCCGGGGGGAGAGCTCCTCGTGCCATCCGCGCTCTCCAGACGCCGGGAGAAGCCGATGCCGATCGCCCAGGAGAAGCCGATCACCGATTACCCGGGAGAAGCTGATCACCGATCAGTCCGGGAGAAGCCGATTGGCCGGGAGATAGGCGGGAGGCGCCCCGTTGCCTAGTCATTAATGCGGGTAGCCGGAGTGTTGGTCCGCTCAAGTCAGGTTCTTTCCCGGGGACACGCCCCGGGAAGGAAGCCGTGAGCCCCGGTCCCGGGAGCGGGACCCGGGACCGGGAAGTCCAGGCAATGTTCTCGGGGGCACGCCCCGGGAAGGGAGCCGTGGGCCCCGGTCCCGGGAGCGGGACCCGGGACTGGGAAGTCCCCGCAATGTTCCCGGGGGAACGCCCCGGGAAGGGAGCTGTGGGCCCTGGACCCGGGGCCCGGGAAAGGAGCGTCCCGGGAGCGGGGACGAGAACCCGGGCCCGGGACCAGGCGACGAGACCCGGGGCCGGGAATAGAACGTTCCGGGACCGGGAAGTCCTCATAACGTTCCCGGGGGCACGCCCCGGGAAGGAAGACGTGGGTCCCGGTCCCGGGAGCGGGATCCGGGGCCCAGGAGTGGGCACATAGGAGTGCTCCTTCGCGAGAATGCCCCCGGGTCCCGGGATCCGAGGTGGCCGTGGATGTCCGTCGCGAGGCGCCCGGGGAATGCGCACCCGGGCCCGGCCAGTGCTCGGGCCCCTGGGTACTTGTCGGGAGAGCGGCCGTAGTCGGCCTTCTCTTGCGCAGAATGTGGACTCCGGAGTATTTGTCGCGGCCGAAGACCCTCGCGTCCCAGGGACTAGGGGACCCCCAGTCCCATTTCGCCGACAGATGTCATATCAGTAAATGAACTATTCAATATTCTCTATAACACAAGAACTTTTTTGCAAACAAGCGGATCAAGTGTTGGCTCTCAATCACCCTTGAATAGAGACTAAATTGGATAAAGTGAGCATTAACAAAGTGAGATTGAGCAAGATGCAGACTTACTATTGTTGACCGAACAAGAAAAATTCTGGTAGCATGTTGATTATGTGAATAGATAGAAATATACACTATCAACTTACACATATGTAAATATTTGTTACAATTTTAATTAATATATTAGATACTAAAACCTTTAAAATAAATCTAACCGCGCAAATGCGCGGGCCTCCCTACTAGTTTTTAATATATGAGGAAGATGAACTCTCCGCTTCCAATGGAAGCTGCTATCTACCGCCAAAAAGAAATCCTAATATTCCTTTTTTAACAAGGCTTATTTTCCATAGGGTTTACACTCTCTAGATTTCCATCTCCATTATTCCGTTGTTCCAAAGGAGCCCTATATGTTTTTCTTCAATTTGATCTCTTACTTGTTAACATTGAGAAGCGGATGTTATGCAACTCTGGTACTTGCTACTTAAAACCATAATTATATTTCTTGTACAATCGGAGTAACTCTATTAACATTCTTATTTTTTATCTCTACTATAAATTTAATCACTTCACCATTATAACGTGACCACTGTGCACCACAATATGTAAAATTATTCATCTAAAAAGTAGGTAAAATTATTTATTTTGCTCCTATTAACATTTGATCGATGCATTCTCCCATGCTAATTTGGGAGCGAATTTGAAATATACTTACCGCATAATGCCGTCACTGATGACCCTACCATGAGGTCCTACAATTATGTGATATCCTTACAAATGGTCAGTGCTGAGTGATATCGTACAGCTCTATGACACTCTAGCAAAGCAGTCATTGACCGTCGGGATTCTTCCCGCAAAGTGTAGATATACTTGTAAATTATTTAAGACAATCAAAGATTTATTAAACCCAGCCAACTAGATCAAGATAATATAACCATACTAAAAAGACTCACTATCTCTACATAACTAAAATGTACATGGCTAAAACACACATCCACATATTAGATATACTTGCACGATAGACAATTGTAAATTTATTTTACTATTTGATGTACTGCTCCGTGTAGAAGGATACCTGATATTCAACAATTAATGTTGTTTTCTGTCATCCCCAACTACTAAGTACCATTCGAGGCTAATCTACCAACTCGTACATGCTAACCTAATCCATTTTTAAGAAACAAACAAAGTAGTACTGTAGTATCATGAATCATCTCACAGATCAGTAGCTGCTGCTAAGTGCTAATGCAACAGTACTGGTCCCCCTAATCATGTCTAAGCTAATACTGGCAGTTAGGTCAAACAGAAACGGTCAATGGCTTAGCTAGCTGATCCATTTCCAGAAACATAGTACAGCTCCAAAATCCAAAACCATATCTCTGATGCTTCGTCTCGTACTCTCGTGCAGGGGTTGGTTGGAGAACGTGTGTGCGTTATTAGTTAGTTATTAATCCACAAAAATTTGTGCTTTTTCTGCAAAGAATCTCTGTAATAATCCTCCAATTTGTCGGGGCTCATCTCCTGGCCCAGTTCGGTCGGAACAAAATTAAAATCAAATCAGACACCGTGTCCGCGAGGGCACACGCCCCAATTTACAATCAGTGGCTAATTCAAATTAAAATGGTTTAGTGTTGATGCAAGTACATAGTACAGTAGTACTATGAAAATAGATACTGCTCAGGTTTTCCTTGAGAGCATGGATTGAATTATATGAGCGATCGATGATTGACTTGAAGTCAAGATTCCAAGGCTGGAAAAATTTTGAAAAAGGGGATGGATTAATTAGTGGCTAGGAATGCGTATGTTCTGAGTAATTGTGATGGTGAATCCTGCAGTTAGTTCATCAACCAATCGTATCTCTGAAATTTGAGGTTGAAAAATCAGTCTGAGTTGGCCATCTTTATGCTCTGTTCTTGTAGGGACAGAGAGTGAGAAGTTTTTACAAAATCAGGACAGGATTGCTTTCACGTTATCTTTTCACCTTTGATCTCGCTATCTCATGCCTACAATAATTCCTTCTTTTCACTTTAACACCATCCACTTGTTTCCGCATCATGAATAGACAGGCTATTTCCCTGTTTAAAAAGCAAAAATTATATATATATATATATATATATATATATATATATATATATATATATATATATATATATATATATATGAAATAATTCGTTCAACCTAAAAGATTAAAGGTTGTTTTAAAGGGCTTAACGGCTGGGCTACTTTCTCGGTTTCTATTAGCACGTTTTTCAATATACTAACCAGTATGTTTTGTGCGAAAACTTTTTATATAGAAGTTGTTTTAAAAAATCAAATAAATCTATTTTTTAAGTTTATAATAGTTAATACTTAATTAATCATATATTAATAACTTATCTTGTTTTACGTGTCAAAATAAACTAAGCTCTTTTAGCCGATTCAAATGAAACCTAAGTTGATGGTGAAGAGCGACCAACACCTATAAACAAAGTGATTATCTACTTGACCCAGGGGAAAGGAGAGCCAATCAGTGGCCATGCTTCCATCAACCATGCCAAGATTCCTTGACAAACACCCAGTCACACACACATGTGCACCTGAATCGTCGTGAGATTACACATCGTACGATCGAGCTTAGACATGGCTAATCATGCATATGCTGGTCCATTGGCAGCTCCATCATATATCCCCAGTACTGTGATATGGTCGGACAGGTGTCCATCCATCTATATATCTTTTGTTTTTCTCAGGCCAATCGTCCAGCCAGATAGGTAAATCTAACAAAGAGATAGATGAACAGTGCAAGTACAGTGCAGTGGTTGGTTTGGTTGCATGGCTGATTATTGTACTGTTCCTCCTATCAGCTCCTTGCTTTCTTCCAGCCTTCCTGGATTCCCCGTTCCTTGATTCTTCTGCCTGATCGCATGGTGAGCACGAGCGCCATATAGTTTTAGTTCGAAGAAACGCACTATTGCACCAATGCATACATACAAATATACAATGTAATTAAGATGGAACCCTCCCATACAGATACATTTGAACTTCGTTATATATCATCCTACATTTTCGATAAATTGTTTGGTCATATTTATCTTTAGCCAAAAAACACTTGATTAATGAGCTGTATTTTATGCATTGTTTGAAGGACATGTTTGTAAGGGAATTTAGACACTTATGGATCGCCATGGCAAGGATTTTCTATTCCGAGGCTTTACTTTCAGATGCTAAGTTAATTATTATACCTCGGTATATTTTAGGGTGAACTACATCTTGATCTAGCTAAAATAAGACGATACTACTGACATTTTATGACGATACTTCTATTGACATTTCATTGCTACAACACTTCAACATCAATCAATTGATCGTAAACCCTAAATGAATTGGTTCTTGCCTTTTTTTTTTCTTTAGCTACAGATAAGCTATGTTCAATATATAGTTTGAATTTTATTAAGTAATATATTTGGATTAGTTTACTAAGTAAGACTTTATGTATTTACCTATTAGGACTCTTAACTTTCATGTAAGTTGTATAAAAAGGGCGTGACGGTCACCGTTTTTGTGCGTTTGTAACTAAATTGTTAATACTTATTATTTTTGGTTATGTCTGTGGTTTTTTCTTGCAAAAGATTTTTTATGTTAAAATTCATATCTCCGCTAGCATCTATTTTCATAACAAATGTCATTTTTATAACAAATGGTATTGACCTACGTCGCCGCCTCAGCTGTCGTGTAAAATCGCCGAGTCAATCTGCTCAGCGTTCTCGTCAGTGCGCCGCACGCCGTCCCTCTGCGTACGCGCTGCCGCCAGTACGAGGCGGAATTGACGTCAATTCCAAGTCGGCCTATGCTGCCTGTACACGGAGAAGAAAAGGCAAGGAAAAGCAATGAAGCACCAAGGCACATCGGCTCTCTCCAGTGCAAGGTTCCCGAGGCCAAGGCAAAAAGAATTCGTTGTTGCTCCTGTCTAGGCCGAAGGGCGGTGAATTTTTGTTCAAATTTGCTATCGCTACACAGCTTCGTACCAGGAGATCTACATACTTCGCTTGGTGCACACATAAACTGTACCAGATTTCATGTTTTTGCTAGATTTATCCAATTATCATGCTACTACATTTAGGATTCAATTTCTATTGCAAATCAGAAGTATAATCTATCCTTCCTGAATTGAGATTATATTTACGTGAATCTAAATTCATATTCAATTGCTATATCCACAAGGCCAACTTACCAGGAGGTTTAAGACATCTAAGTACTTCGTTTTATGCACATAGGAAGTGAACTAGATTTTGTATTTCTGCTAGGATTTCATAAATTCATACAGCAGATTCAAGATTTTACTCCCAATGGCGAGTTTATAGTATGATCTACCACTCCTGGATTGAGACACAAGATTCTCATTATGGTAATTGATGATGCACTATTTGGATTTTCTACATTCACACAGTTATCTATCCGAAGAATTCTAATACTTCATTTTGTGCACATAGAGATGTATTAAAGTTTCACGTTTCTGCTAGGGTTCCATAATTTTATACCAGCAGATTCAAAATTTAATTCCTATGGAAAGTTTGAAGTATGATATTTTACTCTTGGATCGTGATACGAGATTCTCGTTGTGGCAAATCAAAATGCAAGCAATTGTTTAGTCCTAGAGACTTTGGCGCACGGTGATTTTACCTACATGAGAGGTTCTTCGGTGATGGATGATTTCTATGCTACAAAACAAATTCGTCTCAAGGTAGAGATTGTTGAATATATGATCTGAATTGTATTTAGTAATATATTCGGATTAGTTTACTAGTAAGACTTTATGTCTTTACCTATTAGCATTCTTAGTTTTCCCCTTTATATATCTCTTGTAAGCGCCGTATGGAAAGGGTGCAACGGTCCAGTGTTTTCCTGCGTTTGTAACCTAATTTTCAATACTTATATATTATTTCTGGTTGGCGCCCATAGTTTTCATAACAAGCTAGATATTCTACAATCTGATCATCAGGCCTCTTTAAATTCTACATGCCTAGATGATAAGATCGATAAACACATCGTTAGTTTAGTCACTTTCCCCATAAAAACAAACCATTTTGCATAAAAAAACATAAATGAAGTGGTCTTCTGTAATGCCCAGAAATTCACCACCGAAATTCTGAACATTCATGTGTATTAAATCCCTGTTCAGAAAAGCCAGGGTACACAA
The DNA here is from genome assembly GCA_003991445.1 of Oryza meyeriana var. granulata. NCBI lineage: Eukaryota > Viridiplantae > Streptophyta > Magnoliopsida > Poales > Poaceae > Oryza > Oryza meyeriana. The sequence continues at coordinate 231,219 of RYFJ01000413.1, read as the reverse complement.
TTTTAAGTTACCATACAATGCGTCTTACAAACAGAATAAAATTATATTACATAAATGTAGTGGTAAAAGAAAGAGTAAGCCTATTAACAACTAGCCAAGCGGAGGCTTTCATTCCACAGGCATCTTGACGGTGGATCCAGTCTAGTTCTCTTGACAATTCTCGTCGGACAGGTACTCTACCACTGAGGGAGGAAAAAAAGAGCAAGACTGAGTACCACCCACAGTACTCAACAAATCACACCCGCAAAATGTACCATGCACGGGAATCGAAGGTATGCTAGGGGTTTATTTGCATAAAAGCCTTGGCAAACATTATTAGTTTGCAAACAGTAAAATGTTTGATTTATTAAGCAATATTATTCCTCTGCTGGTCAACGTTACCCCACGTTAACCAGACCCAACCATCCACCCTATCACTAAAGCAAATTTTAAGTCAACTTATTATAATGAGACTAATCACGGTGAGTCTTGACCAATATGCCCATAACCGTGGGCGTGGCTATTCAAATAGTTTTTAACTCTGATCAGAGGTGAATAACTGTACCCACAAGACACAGCCCCACAACGTTCCCGTGCGCCGACGTGTCACCACGACACCTTGCGAGAGGCTGTGATAAAACCGTTCACGCAACCTCTTCCAAACCATCCACACCACGCTGAGATTGCACCTGCCGCCAGGACACCCCACATCGGCCAGGCTACCCCCCTTGCGTCACAATGCATTCGGAAGCCGATCAACCCTACCCCGGGCCGACCCAACTTCATCATGCCCATCCTCACCATCGGTGCCTAGGAGAGGGAGAAGAGACGCTACAAGCTTAGCCGTTGCCCATGCTGGCATGTGGAAAGTACAATTAATTGTCCAAGGGGTTCCGACAAACCGGTCCTCATTTCCATGGGTGCGACCAGCAAAACCATACACCCATAGCCCACCATTTGGGTCAAATTTTAGTAATTTAACAGTAATATGTCCAACGTTACATTTGCCAACATAGAGTCGAACCATGAATGTAAATGATAATATTTAATTCCCAGATGAACTAATAGTTTTTAAGCATGGCTAAGCATCCTAAGAATAATATTCTAATCATGATGTTACCCAGGTGACAAGGAACAAGCTTCAACAACTAAGGCATAATCTTATCTATATAAAGGTCATAATCCATACCACATGAAATAATAAAAACATGCAGCTTTATTTAAATAAACAAAATATTTTAGCAAAAAGTAGGTACAAAATGATCAAGATTACAGTGTGAGTTGCCTTGCTCCGGCTCGACGTACTCGGCTACGACCTCGTAGTACACGGGAGAGTCGACGGCGTCGGATTATATAGCAAACAACGCACAAACAATTAAAAACAGTACATGTGGACATGGAAATAGTGGCTGAAAGTATTTTTAATGGATTCTTGACATTTTTCTAGATTTAATGAAATTTGAATGGACTTAATCAGAGTTCGTATGAATTAGTTATGAATTTTTAAAGTTTTATAGTGATTTCTCATGTAAAATTAATTATTAAACGATTTATTGCGTAATAAAACGAATTAATGGCGTTATTGGACCCCGGGGAGCCATCGCCGATAGGTGGGCCTCACTGACCAGTGACCCCAGGGGGAGCGGCGCATGATGGACCAAGTACACCGCGGCCCAGTGGGAAAATGGCCACGTGGCTGCCACGCGGCAGCCACGACGGGCCAATGAGCCGACACGACGCCCAGGTAGCCTTGACGTGGCAGGGGAGTAGGGCGCCTGCGGCTGCGAGGTGCCACGCGGACGGCCTAGATCTGCCTAGAGGCAGATTAGACGGCCCCGGACGAAAGGGGCTCACCCCCGCCGGTGCAACCGCTCCGCGGCGGGGCGAGCAGCCCAATGGTCGCAGCCGGCAACCATCCGGCATGGCGGAGGATGGCGAGAGGTAGCGGGGAAGATGGGGAAAGACGATGGAATGCTCACCGAGGGCTTATGGCGACCGAAGTGCGACAAACAATGACAAAAAGAGGGAGTTGGCGGCAGCCGAGGTTTGGGATGCCGACACCGACGGAGTTCCGGCGGTGTAGAGGGGCGACGGAGGTGCAGACGATGTCCGGGAGGTCCTAGAGATGATGCGAAAGGGGTTAGTGGAAAGAATAACTGACCGGGGCGACGAGGAAGCACGGCCGAAGGCCCACGGCGGAACTCACCGAGGGGGATGACGAAGAGGATGGGTCCTCGACGGCGTAGGGGTCCTCGAATATGGCGGCCTGGCTTCACAGGCAAGCGGCGGAGTTGGTGGTGGCAAGTTCACAGCCTAGCGGTGGCGGCAAACGACTGGAGACGGTGGAGCGCGGTGGCGGCTCGGGTTTGCGGTGTAGAAGGGGTTTGGGGGCTCGGCAGGCTTCGGTGTTTGAGGAAAAAGAAATAGGAAAGAATGGCGAAGGTTTTTAAGAGCTCGGGCGGGGGAGATCGTGGCTGCAACGGCCCAATTTTGCATGGGATCGAAGGCCGTGGCCATGGCTGCGGCGTCGTGCGCGCGATTCTTGCGTGAGAGTGGGTGAGGGGGCTGGAGATGTGGGGAACGGGCGGGGACCGAGTCCGCGCCGTTTGGACCGAGGACGGGCGCACGGGGAGACGGGACGAGGCATGGATTGAACGGCGGAGGGAAAATTTCCCCTCCGGCCGATTCGGACAGAGGAAGACGAAGATGCTGACAGGCGAGCCCGACCTGTCAGCGGGAGAGCGAGCGAGCGAGGCTGGCAGAGGTCTGACGGGCGAGCCCCACGGGTCAGTGAGAGAGAAGGCGAGACGAGCGACCGACAGTTGGGCTCAAGGGAGAGGGACGGTGTGCGCGGGCCGACACAGTGCTGGGCTGTCGGTCCAGCGGGAGGGAAAAGGAAAGAAACAGAAAAAGGGAGGAAAAAAAGAAAAATGATTTTCTAGTGAGATTTTAATTCCGATATTAGTTTTTGATTTATTAAAAATACTTCCAGTGCTCTAAAAATTTCAATAAAAATCCTGCTAATGTATTTTGGCAAGAGAAATATAAGAAAAATATTTCCAGCCATGATAATTTATTATTTTGTATTTTCATATTTAATTAATTTATTTGACCAATTTAAATTATTTTTTAGACATTTTCTTAGGTATATTTTATGGGACTATATTTAAGGGAGACAATTCAGGATGTGGACATCCTCTAAGAGAAACTTCAAGGAAGGTAAGATGTCGCTATCTTACCGTGACACTGATGCAAAACATAAACAAGAAGACAACCATATCCATGCTTTAATTCCATCCACATTCACAGCCACGTCACCTTCAAATCATTTTACGGCCATCAAAATGCTAGAGATTGACTATCATATATATTTTTCAAATGTGCACAATTCCGACGCTTATTACACCGTCTCAGTTTAAACAACCATATATCGGTGTGGTCCACTGCAAATGCTGCCATAGTTATCCAGAGATGTTGCATTAAAATATTAGTTAATCCCTTACAAACAAGCAAACTGTATGGTTACATGAAGTAACATTACAGACGTGGTAATACTACTCAAAGAGACTATTTATATTTCCCAGAAAGTATCATTACTACACTTTTAGAGTCACGCCCGACATCCTTAGTCATAGGAAGTGCCATTTTTCAAAGGAAAAACAAGGGGCTAAACAATCCGTTATGGCAAGCTAGCTGGATGGACACAGCAACATTGGGGAGAGCTCAGCATCGCATCACCCCCGCGGAAACCACCAAGTTAACCAGCCGGCCGGGCCGCGTGTGGGCATCGCCCAGAACACCAGGTGATCAGGTCAAAACGGCCGTTTCATACGCGCGCGCGCGCGCGACCACCCAACCAACGAACCAACCAACCACTCCGCGCCGCGAACTTCCGCCCGCCTCTTTATATACCCTCAAATCCCACCCGCTCCGTGTCAAACCATCTCCATTCCACCAAATCCCCCTCACCTCGCACACACACACACTCATCGGCTCGCGTCTCATCTCCTCTCCTCTCCCGCGAAAAAAGGTTGTTGTTGTTGCACTACTCGCGGTCGCGGTGGTGCCAGAGATGAGGAGGATGCTGCGCTGCTTCTTCGGCGGCGGAGACGGCGAGGCGGCGGAGGGGGAGAAGACGAAGAACAAGGCGGTGGTGCAGCAGAAGAAGGCGGTGCGGCGGATGCGGAGCGCGACGGGGCGGCTGCGGTCGCTGTCGCTGGAGGACCTGTCGCGGACGCTGGCGGCGTCGGGGCTGCACGCCTTCACGCTGGCGGAGCTCAAGGCCGCCACCCGCAGTTTCTCCGGCAGCAACTTCATCGGCGAGGGCGGCTTCGGCCCCGTCTACAAGGGCTTCGTCGACGCCAAGCTCCGCCCCGGCCTCCTCCAGCCCCAGCACGTCGCCGTCAAGTACCTCGACACCGACGGCCCCCAGGGCCACCGCGAATGGCTGGTACGTACGTTAATTCGCAGGAGTAATTACGTACTTTAGATGAGATTATTGATCAAGTTCGTAGCTGATTAATGTGATTGATGGGTGGTTTGATGGGATGCAACGTGCAGGCGGAGGTGGTGTACCTGGGGATGTTGAGCCATCCGCATCTGGTGAAGCTGATCGGCTACTGCTGCCAAGACGACCACAGGATGCTCGTCTACGAGTACATGGCCAGGGGCAGCCTCGAGCACCACCTCTTCAAGAGTAAGCCACCCTCACTAATTAATTGCACTATCGTTATTAACCCCTAATTTTCTCGACTGTGATGATCCAGTAGCTCAACTTATTTGGTCATTAACTAATTAAGCGGGTGATTAATTATGCAGATTTGCTGTCGAGCTTGCCATGGGCGACGCGGCTGAAGATCGCGGTGGGCGCGGCGAAGGGGCTGGCCTTCCTGCACGATGCCGACACGCCGGTGATCTACCGCGACTTCAAGGCATCCAATATCCTGCTTGACTCGGTGAGTTATATTTGCTTAGTTTTTTTACCAAGTCTATCTTGCACACGTACTATCCGTTGCAATCATTTCGATTTCTCAATCTGCGTTGATGACTACGACCAGTTCGCCTAATCGCCAGTGGTGAATTCTGAATTTTCTGAATCTAAAAGCACAAGCTAGCTAGCTACAGGGCAGCACGTACGTAGAGTACGATTTGAACTAGTAGCAGTTTTGCCAATCTCTGCCGATTCTATGTAGCAGTCTATCCGCACGCCCAATAATGTTCTTATTAATTGTGACGGCCAACTTAAGATATAGAGAATTAATTAAGTATTAGTACATCCAAAACTTAAAGAAATGAACAATTATATACTCCTATGTAGGAGTCTTTCTCCGATTTGTTTATGCCTCCTACCAAATCGGACAAAAATGTCCGTGTTATTCTAAGCGGATATATAAATTATAGAACGTACGTACTTGTCAATTCAGTTTGGTGGTGTCGATCGCCGGCAGGACGATTCAAATTAAAATTGGTTGTTGCAAAGGCTATTTGTAAGCACTGGCTACACAGTCTAGAACAGTAGAATTGTACAGGTCAAGCGTTTTTCCAGGCAATTATAAAGCTAACTACTCTCTTTGACTCGAGCAACCCACGTAATAGCAAACGAGCCTATTAGTACTCCTCCTATATTACCAGTAAAACACACATGCGCCGGAGGCAGCATCGAATTTTGCCACGAAATCGACGTTATGTGTAGTAGAAAAAAACACACGCGAACCTGATCTGGAGTAGTTTTGTAGTAGTATTTTATATTACATTGTAGAGAGAGAAAGAAACATAGACTAGCTGACACGATAGAATGTTAGCTTAGCTAATGACGTTGTGGCTGACGGAGAGATTAATCGATGTGGTGTTGCAGGATTACACGGCGAAGCTCTCGGACTTTGGCCTGGCAAAGGAGGGTCCACAGGGTGACGCCACCCACGTCACCACCCGCGTCATGGGGACGCACGGCTACGCCGCCCCGGAGTACATCCTCACCGGGCACCTGACGGCGAAGAGCGACGTATACAGCTTCGGGGTGGTGCTGCTCGAGCTGCTGACGGGGCGGCGGAGCGTCGACAAGCGGCGCCGCGGGAGGGAGCAGAATCTCGTCGACTGGGCGAGGCCGTACCTCCGGCGACCGGAGCGGCTGCACCGGGTGATGGACCCCAGCCTGGAGGGCGGCTACTCCGACAAGGCGGCGAACAAGGCCGCCATGGTGGCGTACCACTGCCTCCACAGCGTGCCCAAGTCGCGCCCCCACATGCGCGACGTCGTCGACGCGCTCGAGCCGCTGCTGCACATGTGCGGCGACGTGCCGGCCGGGCCATTCGTCTACACCGTCCCGTCACCGCCTCCCGCCGCTGCCAAGGACGATGAGAAGGCCGCCGTGCCCGAGACCGACGTGCCGAAGGCCGCCGCGGCTGAGGACGGCGAGGAGGTGGCCAAGAGGAAGAAGAGGTACGTGGCGTCGGCGGTGCACGCCGAAGGCGCGCTGCGGAAGGGAGAGCACCGGTACGCGAGCTCCGTGTCCGGCTCGCCGAGGCAGAAGCAGAGCAGGGACAGGGGGGCGTAGCTGAACTGAACTGGCAGCTGCATCCATCCCAAAATCTCAGCGATGGATGCAACCGTGGCAGTGCGTGAATTTGCCTGTTACTGTGTGTGTCTACGTTTTGTTTGAGATTGTTTCAAGTGTATATAGTGGTAACTGGTGAGGAGGTATAGTAACATGTTCGTTGATTCTTTTTCTTGGTGATGCTATTTTCGATCCCAAGAGCAAAATGTATTACTGCTTCCGTTTTCTTTCTTAGGGAAAAAGGTGTTGTTCTTTTGCCGCCCCCCCCCCCCCTGTTTTCGGCTGGTACCGCTGACTCCCGGAAAATGATAAAGGCGAAAATTGAAGAGAGGAGGGTTCGATCACAACTATGGGAGACTGGACTATAGTGCAACTGTTGGTTTTTATATTTGCTTCTTAGTTCACATAATGCATGACCATCGATGACCATTTCAACTCTCCGTTAGAAAATAAAACGCTCCATGTTAGGGATTTTCAGCACTAGATAATTCGGAATGTAAACAGTTCTAGTAATTTTCCAGTTTTTCGCATAAATGTTACATTATAGGGGATTGCTAGATTAAAATCTTCAAAAATCGCAACAATTTTTCTCACCTTATGACCCATGCCAAAATTCATGCTCTTCTTAAGCGACGGTGTGGTGGTGGCAGCGACCTTAGGGTTAGGGTTTTGTGATGGAGGGAGACGACAGACCGGCGATGGGCAGCCGTGTCGTGACACTTAGAGCCAATGGCAGGGGCGTTTGATTCAAAGTGGCTAGGAAGAGGAGGTGATAGTGACGTTTCCAGTGGCACGACTTGAAGACAGGGAAGAACAGGATGGGGCGGGCACGTCACCGCCACTCATCTTAGGGAGGAATAGGGAAGGTAGGGAAGAAGGAAGTAGTGAGGAGGCAGATCAGGCAGGCCTCGTCGGTGAAATCAATATCTTGATTTTCATTTTGTGATAAGCAATTAGCTGGTGATGTTCAAAGCGCATACGGTCTCATTGGGAGTTGATAGCTAGTCAAACCAATGGTACTCGATCGGTCCAACTGACTGGGTAGCGGCGGTTTGACCAATGGCATGTGTGCAATCAAACCAAACTCCTCGACGGTCAAACCGGCAAACTAGGTAATTGGAGTCAATTCTTGAGACGTTAATTATTCAATGTTTATGGCTATAAATTGTTTCATATGCATATCGTATACTGAGTTTATGCTAACTTGAGTAAAGTTTGGAAAGAATGTATTCAAACATGATTTCTTTGTTTGTTCATGTGTAAATATGTCTTGAGACCATGAGGGTATTGCCGGTGATAGATTAAGAGTATACTTAATGAAGTTGATGTCGAGAAGATCAAGTAGATCATAAAGGATGCTTAGGCTAAAGGACAATGCACGTGGAGATAAAAATTCCATATAGCATACATGGATCAGGAGTCAACTTGCTAAGTTAATGCCCAAACGACTAAGTAGATCATGTGAAATGCTCAAGCTAAAAGACAGGCACGTGAAAGTGAAGATTCTATATTGCATATGTAGGGATATGTATGTATACAGAAAGGTAGAAAGAGCCTAAGTTTGGAAAAGACGGAGTCCGAATTTGTAAAGGAATAAATTATATATCTATTTGAGAGAGTTCTTTTGGGAACAGGAGTCATATTCCTTAACGCCTATGATATATTTTACCATAGATATATCAGCGCCCTCGCTCCTTAAAACCCATTAGAAGTTCTATTACTACAACCATTATCACAGTTACAAATGCTCTTAATATGATAACAAAATACGGTTAATCGTAAACTGCTTAGCACTAATAGGTAATAGCATAGGTACTATTCTTATCTTTTTTATTTTTATTTTTTTGAATGCCAAAAGGTATTTATCAGCCCAAGTTTTTGCCAACGTTGCATTTGCATCAACCATCAGATTACGAGTACAAACTAATGCTACAGAAGATAAATATTTTTCCATGGCAAATGCTTAACAGTCTCTACAACATTATGTACAGCAGCAGAACATAGGAAAGGTGGACACGATTGTTTAATTTTCACCTAGCAACAATTGTTGCTTTGAAACGACATCCTATCCTTTCTGTTTCAACCTTTTTACCCCCGGATAAACTTCGACTACAAACCTAACAACCATACAAACAGTTCAGAAGATGTAACCCCACTAAAAACTGGGAATAAAAATAAACGAATCTTCAAGGTACCCCCCAAGTCCCCAACCATGACTTACTATTAGACAGGCTGTGGATCATGATGCTTGAGTAGGAGCTGTACTGATGGATAGTGATGAAGAAATTCTGGAAGTTCTACATCTGCATAATCTATTGCAGGGATGGCCATTGACAAATCCTCTGTAGAGAACGGTATACTGAAAGAAAACATCACATATAAGTGCAAATTGACAGCCAGTAAAGCATGTTCTGCGATAAGGATTAGTAGTGCTTTACAAGAAAAAATTGAATCTTCTATCTATAAAAATTTAACCAAGAAAGCACGCATACCTTAGATCATCATCTAATAGAAAGGAATTCGACAAGAGATTCTGAGTATCTTTGTTTGCGATCTCCCTCATTGCAGAAACAACCTATCAGATCTTAAAATTTTCAGAACAAAAAAAGCATAGTGAATCCAAAAAAAATGTAAAGCGTCCAAACCAAAAGTGCATACCTCATTTGATATTCCTTGGGTATTGTATTTGTCATCCCAGTACATTGAACATATCCTGTATATTTGGCGTACACTCAAGGACTACAAAGAACAAGAGCAGAAAAGAACTAGTTAAGGTATGGCATAAACAACGCCTATCCGCAAAATCAGAGGTTATACATTGTTGTCTTACCGGGCAAAGATCTTGCCTAATCTCCTCAAGTGTCTTCTTCCTTTTTTGATGTATGACCTGTGTTATGCAATTAGTGAGATGTTCAACAGGCATATAAAATAAGCACAGAAACATCGAAACAAATACAACATGAACAAGAGATTACCAAAAATCCAACAGCTTGTCTGATATAATTTAGCTCATGCCAAGATGTTCCTGCAAACTGAAAGTACAAGGATAAAAAACCAGTGAAGCAATGTGCAAAAGTCGGCCCCCCAAAAATGATGTACAATAATGCTGCTTGTTCCTAAATTTCTAAAGGTATATCCAAACTAGTAAGCAAATATAGCGGGACAAGCTAAACAATTTCATCAGGGCTTCTCTAGTCCATTCTCAAACCGTAAAACAGCTTCGCAAGCAGAATGTCACCAACCTCATCCGTTACATCAGTAATCCACTTCTCCAGCAATGACAGCCCTGCTTTGACATATTCCCCATTGGAGAAAGTACAGCATTCGCGCCGAAGAAGAAGGCTGGTCGAAAAATGGAAATGGAACTATTAATATCATTACAAAACCATAGTATTTCATCATTTTATTTTTACCTGCAACTTTAACTCAAACATAATACAATAATGAATTTCTCCAAAGTAACTAAACCATCATCGCGTATTATAACTTTCAACCAACAGAATTCCATCACTCCATTGTCAAAGAGGCCCTTTGCTTATATCATAATAAAAGGTGCAATGATCTATGCTATTTGCAAAACTAATGAAGACATAATTCCAAGAAACAACTATACATTCAATATTGATTGGCTACCATGTGTAAATTGTTTGCATGCTTGTATGCATATGTACGAAGGATAAATTTCAAAATTACATGAAATTACCTGTTAAAAAGCTGTATATTGATAAAAGAGAATAGCTGAGTGACAAGTTTGCGTATAAAGAATGATGGCACCTGCGGCAAACACAAAATTAGGTTATTAGACTCACTCGGAGAGCTAGGAAAGCCTCTTCAATAAAGTTTCCACTCCAGGAGATCATAAATCCACTGAAAAAGGAAAAAAGCTTAAGGAAATGCTCACATAATTTTCATGCAACGTGTCCATAAGCAAGTCCAGAAATTTGACAATGTTGTCCCAGTGGGAGTTTGACAGTGGATGGGCGCCAACCCCAGGCAATTTGGATGCTTTTCCAGGCTGTGCACGTGTTGATTTTGGAGCCTGCGTGAAAATTTTCGGAGGGAAGAGAGGGTGTAAGGTATCCAGTGCACCAATATGTTATCCAGATTTTAAGGTGAATAAGTACCTGAATGCAGACACTAAGAAGTGGTGATATTTCCTTTTTCAGATTATCCCTGAGCTGCCCAAAGATCTTTTCAACACATGCAGTTAGTTGCTGTTTGAATAATATGGCTGGATACCGAGCATCCACTTGTGCAAGAGCATCACTGCGTCCCACAAGCTTCGAAGGAGATCTGAGTGTCTGCAAGGAACAAAAAGGAACCATTCCAATAACAAAAGAAAAATAATTTTATCATACACGAATTTTGAAAAGGAAAACAAAAATTGCACAGCAAATTTCAATATTAGCAACACTTGTGCAAATTAAGAAATTTGAAGAGCACGGCATTTCCTTTTGCCCCTTTTGTGGGAAGCAGCATGCTCTCTACTGGCACACATGATTTATCAGATCTGGCCTGGCACAGTGGAGTGTCCTGTTGGAAAAGGGGGGAAAAGAACTAGCACTCTCACCAGAACAGTCCAATCAGACCAGATATGCAGCATGGCCACTTTGAAGTGGCAAACCCCAGGACCTACGTTAAACTGGGTAGTTTTGGTGTGAACTGATGACATAAAAGTGCTGGCTTGCTCTACTGGCTTATAGATTCAAAAAATGTGTGCTGCACTACTGCATCTGCCTGGTCGGTAACCAACTAAGCTCGCTACTGTTTTCACCGCTAAAATGAAACCAGTGACAGACCGCGTCAACCAGTGACCCAAGATGTTCACTGGGTCATGTATGATAATTATGCATAAACATGAGGCATGATAAAATGATATAAGAATTAAATTAGACATGCTTTGGAAATATCACTTTATATGGGTATCAACACACTGAACATAATTCAATACTGATAAGAAAATGATCGGTAATGTTCAAGTTCCTTACTTTCACTATCTTCTCACCTATCCCTAAAGGCCCAGCAGACCGGCGGGATGGTGTAGCAAATAATCCACTTGACCGTAAATTCTTCTGCAGAAGGCATAGCAATGCAGAGGTATTGGACAACCAATAAGGTAATCTACCATCAGCCTCTTCCCCCTGGAATAAAAACAAGAGAAACGCCAAGATTATTTAACATCCGCAAATAAACATCTAGTACAAACAGCAAAATAGATGTGTTTCAAGTGATTTTACCTTGAGAACATTATTTATGGCTTCAATGACATGATCAAAAATAGCAGTCCTCTCAGATTCAAAAGCATGCCAGTGTAAAAGGCAATTGTAGATGATGCATGCGGCAACTGGTTTACCATCCTTGAATCCTAGATTTTCCTTTATGCATCGTAATAAGATTTCGTGATTTTCCTGCATGAAACAAAACTATCATCAAGATATGTATGAAATAAATTGTTTTAAATAATTTCACATGATACAGAACAAATTATTTGAAGTTTTATCTTAAGAAGGTATCAACAGAGCTAGAACAAGAGAAACATAACAAATGAACAATACAATGTGCAATTTACCTCCTGCCTTTCAACAGGCATCCTAGTTCTCCTTGATCCAGTTAAACTCTGTGGAAGTGAAGCGAGATATTTTGTTGGTGGCGGGGTTTCCTACAATTCAAATTTTGAGATCCAATATGTCAGAAGAATCTATTGCAGTTATGTACGTCAATCAAAAGAATAGGCTTACATATCCGTGCTTCTGCTCACCGTTGGGAAGCCCAATTGGTGTAGCGAATTTCTGCATTCAAACAGCATGTCAGTAAACTATTTAGAGATAGATGCAAACTAGATCAGACTCATTGTCCTGAATATGACAACAACAACAACAACAACAACAAAGCCTTTCAATCCCAAGCAAGTTGGGGTAGGCTAGAGTTGAAACCCAATAGAAGCTGCAGATCAAGGTTCAGGCACATAAATGGCTGCTTTCCAAGCACACCTATTCAAAGATAAATCTTTGGGTATATTCCATCCTTTCAAGTCCCTTTTTATTGCCTCCTCCCATGTCAATTTTGGCCTTCCCCTGCCTCTCCTAATATCACTGTCGCGCCTTAGGATTCCACTATACACTGGTGCCTCTGGAGGTCTCCGCTGGACATGTCCAAACCATCTCAACCGGTGTTGGACAAGCTTCTCTTCAATTGGTGCTACCCCTAGCCTATCACGTATATCATCGTTCCGGACTCGATCCATTCTTGTATGACCACAAATCCAACGCAGCATACGCATTTCCGCAACACTTAACTGCTGAACATGCCGTCTTTTTGTAGGCCAACATTCTGCACCATACAACATTGCCGGTCTAATTGCTGTTCTATAGAACTTGCCTTTTAGCTTCTGTGGTACCCTCTTGTCACAGAGAATACCCGATGATTGACGCCACTTCATCCACCCCGCTTTGATTCTATGGCTAACATCTTCATCGATATCCCCATCTCTCTGTAGCATTGATCCCAAATATCGAAAGGTATCCTTCTTGGGCACTATTTGACCATCCAAACTAACACCCCTCTCCTCATGTCTAGCAGTGCCGAAGTCACATGCCATATATTCGGTTTTAGTTCTGCTGAGCCTAAAACCTTTGGACTCTAGAGTCTGCCGCCACAACTCTAGTTTCCTATTTACTCCCGCTCGGCTTTCATCAACTAACACTACATCGTCCGCGAAAAGCATACACCAAGGGACATCCCCTTGTATGTCCCTTGTGACCTCATCCATCACCAAGGCAAATAGATAGGGGCTCAAAGCTGACCCTTGATGTAGTCCTATCTTGATCGGGAAGTCACATGTGTCACCATCAGTTGTTCGAACACTAGTCACAACATTGTTGTACATGTCCTTAATGAGGGAAACGTACTTTGTTGGAACTTTATGTTTGTCCAATGCCCACCACATAACATTCCTTGGTATCTTATCGTAGGCCTTCTCCAAGTCAATAAAAACCATGTGTAGGTCCTTCTTCTACTCCCTATACCGCTCCATAACTTGTCTTACTAAGAAAATTGCTTCTATGGTTGACCTTCCGGGCATGAAACCAAATTGGTTCATAGAGACCCGCGTCACTCCTCTTAGGCGATGCTCGATTACTCGCTCCCATAGCTTCATCGTATGGCTCATCAACTTAATTCCTCGATAATTAGTGCAACTTTGAATGTCTCCCTTATTCTTATAGATCGGTACCAATATACTCCTCCAATCATCAGGCATCCTGTTTGACCGAAAAATGTTGTTGAACAACTCGGTTAGCCATACTATAGCTATATCCCCTAGGCATCTCCACACCTCGATTGGGATACCATCAGGACCCATTGCCTTACCCCCTTTCATCCTTTTCAACGCCTCTCTGACTTCTGATTCTTGGATCCTCCGCACAAAGCGCCTATTGGTGTCATCAAAAGAGTCATCTAACTGAACGGTTGTGTTCCCGTTCTCACCATTGAACAACTTGTCAAAATACTCTTGCCATCTGTGTTTGATCTCATCCTCCTTTACCAAAAGCTGCTCCCTCTCGTCCCTAATGCACTTAACTTGGTTGAGGTCCCTCGTCTTCCTTTCGCGAACCCTAGCCATCCTATAGATATCCTTCTCTCCTTCCTTTGTACCCAATCGTTGGTATAGACCTTCGTAAGCCCGCCCTTTTGCCTCACTCACAGCATGCTTTGCTGCCTTCTTTGCCATCTTATACTTCTCTATATTGTCCGCACTCCTATCATGGTATAAACGCCTATAGCATTCTTCTTCTCCTTAATAGCCTTTTGGACGCCCTCATTCCACCACCAAGTATCTCTAGGTTCGCATCCACTCCCTTTAGTCACTCCAACCACCTCTGAAGCCACCTCCCGGATGCATGTTGCCATCTTCTTCCACATGTTGTTTGCGTCGTCTTCTCCATCCCAAGGGCCCTCTTCGATAACCCTTTTCTTAAAAACCTCTGCCGACTCTCCTTTCAATTTCCACCACTTCGTTTTTGCAATCTTAGCTTGTTTGTCCCTACGAACGCACATCTGGAAGCGCAAGTCAGCCACCAAAAGCTTATGTTGAGAAACCACACACTCTCCAGGTATTACCTTACAATCCAAGCATGCTTGTTTATCCTCTCTTCTTGTGAGGACAAAGTCAATCTGGCTAGAGTGTTGGCCACTACTAAAAGTTATTAAGTGGGATTGTCTCTTCCTAAAGAAAGTGTTGGCTACCATCAGATCAAAAGCTATAGCAAAGTCTAAGACTTCCTCTCCCTCTTGATTCCTACTACCGTACCCAAAACCTCCGTGTGCTGCCTCGAAGCCTGCATTTGTTGCACCTACATGGCCGTTGAGATCTCCACCTATGAAAAGCTTCTCGGTACTAGGTATAGCTCTAACCATACCATCTAAGTCTTCCCAGAACTGCCTCTTATCACTCTCATTGTGGCCTACTTGGGGTGCATACGCACTAATTACATTCAAGACCATGTCACCAATGACAAGCTTGACTAAGATGATCCTATCTCCTTGTCTTCTCACATCCACCACACCGTTCTTGAGGCTCTTGTCAATCAGAACTCCTACCCCATTTCTATTTGCAGTTGTCCCTGTGTACCAAAGCTTGAAGCCAGTATTATCTACCTCCTTCGCTTTCTGACCCTTCCATTTAGTCTCTTGAACGCATAAGATATTAACACGCCTCCTAATCGCTGTATCAACTAACTCTCTCAACTTACCCGTAAGAGACCCTACATTCCAACTACCTAAACGAATCCTAGTTGGCTCGACTAGCTTCCTTACCCTTCGCACCCGTCGAGTCAGATGTGAAGACCCTTGCTCATTTATCACTACACCCGGGCGCCGATGTAGCGCGCCACTAAGGAAGCGACGACCCGATCCTTGCTCACTTAACACCCTGCCCAGATCACGACACGGCGCGTCACGGGGGTGACGACCCGGCCCTTGCCCAT
Source organism: Oryza meyeriana var. granulata (assembly GCA_003991445.1). NCBI lineage: Eukaryota > Viridiplantae > Streptophyta > Magnoliopsida > Poales > Poaceae > Oryza > Oryza meyeriana. The sequence goes on along the minus strand of RYFJ01000413.1, from coordinate 215,703 downwards.
TTAACACCATACCCGGGTTCCGATATGGCGCGTCGCTAAGAGGGTTACGCCCCAACGGTTTTCTTTTGGGTTTCATCTCCATCTGATTGGCTAGGTTTTACATTGGCTCGCCAAGCCTAACACAACCTTATAGGGACAGGGGGCCCTCTCCTCCTCCTTTACCAGGGCTTGGAACCTGCTATGTTGAGACAACATAGGCGGAGAACCGCTTTATAGTTGGGACAACATAGGCGGAGAACCGCTTTATAGTTGGGACAACATTGTCCTGAATATGAGTATCAACAATAAAAGAACCTGAAAATGCTGGATCAAATATTAATAGCAACAAACAAGCAATGAAAGAGCAAAGAAAAGAACCTCAGATAAAGCCTTTGTAGCCATGGGCATATTGTTCAACGGAGACATGTTTAATGCCTTTTGCCTAAGAACATGATTTTCATTTTCCAAGTTCGTAAGTTTTTCCTGCAATCTGAAATTAGCAAGCGAGTAGCTGTTACATGTTTTGCTCTCCAATACAAAAGAGCAGCCGTAAACCTTAGATACTTATACATATTCTTCCAGCCTCTATTGTTTAAGAAACGCAAGGGAAAACATACTTGTCCAAATTTTGCTGGAGATGGTTGCATTTTCCCTCTACGTCTTTCAATTTCTCCATCGTATCATCACTACCTTTACGAGCTGCAGTGAGTTCATTTTCCAGTGACGAATTCTTCTTTGATAATGATTCAACTAAGTTCTGTACAGAGTAAAAAGAGAATTGTTTCAGCCAAAGTACAATTAAGAGAAACACAAAAGCATATTGCCAATTGGCAAATTACAGCAGCAAGAAAAACTAATAGTGCAAACTAAATAAAAAAATGATTTGTGGCGATTTTATCACATTAAAAGTACAACAATTAGACAATGAAAAGTTCATTAAATAAGATATACACAATGAAAGGTGTTAAAAAATGACAAAATAACTGCAAATGGAGTCAACCACACATCATTGTGATTATATTGATAAGGAAACAAGCATTCGAACCTTCAGATTGGAGTTCTCCTTTTCTGCTTCTGCTGTCATAATCTTGTTACTCCGCAACAAAGTTATCTGTCTCAACGAATCATCCAATTGCCTCTGGAGTAGCAGATTTTTGTCATGTTCACTTTGAGCAGCCAACTTGGCTGCAGCACATTCGGCACTTAATGATTCTATCATTTTGTCGCGCTTTAATATTTCTACAGACTTTGCTTCCTCACCAGCAGCCTACATTTTAAAGTTCATGCCCCAGGAGGTGAAATATATTATTAATTATTATTATTATTAAACCGGAATTCTAAAACATCTAGATTAATCTTATGGTGACTTAATGGAATGGAAGTATTAAACACCAAAACAGATATAACTGCCATAATACTGTTAGGAACAAGGATATTAATAACATATATACATGTGCTGTCACCTCTCCACAGTAAGTCTTATTAAGAAGTACTCCCTCTGTCCAACAATTGTTGCATTTCTAGGTTGTTTAGCAGAGACTAAGGTTGAGGAGAAAAGATTTTAGTGCCCCTCATTAAATGAGTGATGAATGGGGGTGGGATGGTAGTTGGGGGTAAGATGGGAAGAAATTTGAATGGGAGGTGATTGATGGGACAAGTAGTAGTGTATGAATGCTTATATTCTTGGACAAAATTCAAATGCTTATATTGTTGGACGGAGTAATAATTAACAAATAGAACACAAAGGTAAAAAAAAAGTGATAACACTTACCCGCAGTCTCCTTTCCAGAGTTAGTCTTAAAGTAAGATCATCTAACTTTTTCTCAAGTTTATTCTTTGCCTCACGCAGTGCACCAGCTTCATTTGCAGCCTATCACATAATCCGAGCATAAGAGTATACACAATGCATAAAAATAACAGGCTAGAAACAAAACAAGTCTGCACACACGGTAACAAAACCTGTCAGATGACACAAAGGGAGCAAATCAGAGTAACTTGAAAGGTAAATTGGACCAGATCATTTCGATTACACAGAAATGTTTATCCCTCATGAGCATGTGGATGAAGAAAGAATAACAGGTAATATAGTAGTATTTAAATGGAAAAAATTGAAATATCGATTATTCAAGTTTTGCAGTACGGCTTGAAACTCGCCAATAGATTATATATAGAATATTACAGAAAAAATTACCATTTTGAGTCTCCTTAGTTCTCTTCTTGCAAGTTTCTGTCTCCAAGCACACTGAATTGCCACAGTGGCTTGCCTGTATTGTTGGAAAAGAATGATAACCTTCCATCTTCTCCACAAGGACTGCAATTGCCAACAGAAATCAGTGCTGAAAATTCAACCATATGAGTCTGCTTTTTCTCGTATAAACAATTGATGGCATCACAAAACAATATAACCTTCCATGCCAAGCTAATATTGTAATTATTCTAGACTTACCACAGCCAACAACAGATCAAGGAACATGCTTATGACTTATAAAGAGACCTTATCAATTATTTTGCTTACTATCTTGGCGCTGTTTCCAGATAACCAAGTTGCAAACATAATTGGAGGGACATACCTGTATCACCAAAGCAGCCTTCTGCTCTCTGATGACTGAGAAACAACAGCGAGCAATAAATCCTCGAATACAGGACTGAATAAGAAGAGCTGATGAACGAGCTTGCTGGTAAGTCCGATGTAGCCGCCATCTCCGGACATACTTCTGAACAATTATAGCAGCCGCTGTTTCTCTTCTCACCATATACATCTTCCTTGCCACACAGCCTGCAAGGTCATTAAAATTAGCAATCAGAATTTAGCAGCAATTTAGTATTGATTATTGAAAGCAGCAAGAAATTATAATTCATGGAGGAATTAAGATAACAAAGCAATAGACACATGTTTACCTCTGCAATATGCTTGTACAAAAATTGAAGCCTCCCTTGTTTTAACAAACTCTTTGCGGGTGATGAATGTTCTGAAACGACCTTGAATGTGGCGTGCAGCATTCTCCAAAACTTCAGCACGACGCATGTCTAATATTGCAATTTGACCAGCTCTAAGGAAAACCTTAGTGCTACCAAGCTATTAAGTAAAGCAAAGTGTCAAACCATCAATAAATTATAGTCAGTTTTTCTAAACTAAACAGTAAACATAGAATAGTATAAGACTGCAACTATCAATCACTTCAAATGTGCATAAAAAAATCACTGGTGGGATCAGGCATGATTCATTTATATAAACAAGAAATATTAGAGAATGGCAATAATATAAAATCTGTTGAGCAGATTACTTGAAAATTTTCAAGCTTCATCTTTTCAAGAATTCCCTTTGTCAACACCCTCTCATCATAACTGCACAGTTAAGCATAACATCACATAAGGTAATGCAGTCAAAAACAAAGAAATAAGCAGCTCCTTTTTGTCAATAGCCCTTGATAAACTCCCAAATTTCACACAAAATCCTACAATTTAAAGCTTATGAATGGCTTGACATTCCAGGATAAGAAAGTGGGTAGCAAACATAGCAATTTAGAATTGAATAGGCACAAGTTGGCAACCATTTGAAAAGATAGGATGTGTTTGAGTTGCTCCAGAATTGTGGCCATATGCCCCTATGTTAATTCAAACTGTTAGCTAGCACTGAACTATACCACAAACTATTAACGGGATTACATAAACTGTCATCAAAATCCATTGATTGGTTTGATCTGCTGTAAATGGTGAGGGAATGCTGGATCAAAGTAGCAGCGTGAATGGCTCGAATACCATTACTGCTGACACACAAACAAGTTGCAGTACAAATAACAGATATCAGCTCCATGATGTTGAGCAAAAAAGTGATGTTTGTTGGAGAACATTCCTCTATCACATCTAATACAAACCTAATTGTTTAGGCCAAAACCGATGAACAAGAATAGCTACAACTTGTACCAACAACAAATGGAATGATTTGCAGCTGTGATTAAGATCACCAAACCCGTAAACAGAAAAGAGGAAAGTTATACACCTTGCGAATTACAAAGTGAAACATGGGACTCAAAACTAATTTAATGAAGTATAAATTGCATACCTTCCAAGCATCAACTCAGGAATTAGAACACCAAACCGGTCAACAAATTCAGAATAAGTCCTTCTGGTAGGATACCCAGCAAGACTAATGCGAACAGCCTCTAAAACACCCTGCCAACAACCAAGTTACAATCCTCAGGGAACATTTATCAGTTCATCATGCATGAAGCAACACATGGAATCAAAAGTGATGAATAGCTCGAGATGAATAGTCACACAATTTAAAGATTTTCTGGTGTATTGCTAGAGATGGCTCTATAAAGCATAAGCATATGATAATGTACAGAGTAATACAATTAAGAAAGACTAAACATATTATTAAGTGATCTTAAGATTGTGCCTCCCGTACATGACCACAAAAGCGTGAATTGCTTGTGACTGTAGCCTACGCAAGTCACATGATAGTTTCATATATGAACAGTACAACACAAGCACAGACAATGAATTTTGCAAGTTGGCATAGGACCAACAAAACATCTGGAATAAGCTTTAGTCATCTATTGCACAAAAGGCATAACTTGAAGCACCAACAATTAACATTAACATTTCAACCTTCATAGTGCCAGCAGCAAAATGAGGTGGCGGTCACCAAAGAGGTGATTTATGATCAGATGTGCTACTGAAGAAATTTATGGAGAAGAAAAAATAAGTACTATTGATTTGGTATTTAATGTTTAAGGTGCATGTCCTTACTCCACAGCGCAGTTGATGAAAGTACTATTGCTTTGGTATTTAATGTTTAAGGCGCATGTTCTTACTCCACAGCGCAGTTGATGAAGGACACTCTGATTTTCAAAGATCTGAGGCCGATTAACAGAGTTAGGCTTCACGCAGCGAACATAGTGAGGCTCTGTCGAGTTGAGGGTTTCCATGAGAGCTTGAAGTTGTTGCTTCAGAAAGAATGAATATAATACACCAGTTAGGAAGATCATAATATTATGGTTTCAATACAATCCAAGGCAATCAATAAGAAATGAAAAATATAGCAAATCAGTGCCTTAATTATAGCCTTGCTATAGGAATGAAAGGAAATAATAAAGTAATTAAAGCTAGTACAATTATGGCTCAAATTTCTGCATGTGGTACAACTGCAAATGAACTTCAAGGAAACATAGAATTTCCAAAAGTGAAGTAATCAGCCTATATATCAACAATGAGCATTTGCGCTGCAAAAATTTTTTTTTGACAAAATAACAATGTTTGGAGGAAAAACACATGCTAAAATATTGCTATGATGGAACAAAATAGCTTAACAAGTGCAATCCCCTCTACATGGAAATCCCATGGAAAAATGGTGTAGTGCAGAGATATTTTTTTTTGTTCCTTTCCTTTACATCAGCCACACTATTCATCACTACTTAAATCGTAATGTGGAAGTAGATGCATATAACCACATTTGTTTCTGGAGTAAACAGTATTTCGATGGCACATGCAACCAAAGAAACCATGTAAGGCAGACGTAAATTTCAAAGACCAAAACAAAACACAGAAGAAATGAAATTTTTACTGATACCTTAAATCTGGAAGCAACTGATGAGAACTTGTACGACGATCTCAAAGATTCTTCTGGCAACGAACCAAAAAGTCCAGAAACTAATGGGCATCTTGACGAAGATAAAAGACTGCAGTGCTCTGCAACAATATAATCTCGATTCTTCTCCAAAAAGGATTCTGTTTGATACGTCACCTGCAAAAGTGGACTGTGTTATTAACTTATTATTGATCCCTGATACAAGAAAAATAATTAAAATTACTTAACATACCTTCCCAGCATAATGGGAGATAGTAAAATCTGTCTCTGAGAATTTTGTCTTCTCAAGCCTATGATGCGAAGAGAAATTTCTGAACATCTTTGTTGCGAAGGTCTCGTGCGTAGATTTTGGGAACATACTGGAAAATAACAGCGATAGATTAGAATTTTTTCAGCTGTTCGTTAATAAAAACAGCTGTTTTCCAGCAGAAATAAAATTAACGATTTACCAAGCTTCATCCAGCAGTGCAATAATTCCAATTGGTTTCTGCAAGGACATACAATTGAATTAGCCTTGGACTGCCAAAAACATGATATAAAAAGCAATTAGGGGATGGGGCAACAGCAAAATAGCATTTCAAAAGCAACACCAATCATAAATTACTGCCCATGAAACTGTCTCACATAAGCATGCACAACTCCCAAACATAACATAGAAATAAGGTAAACGCTAATAAAGCAGGTATTAAAGCTTGCAGAAGGAAATGTATGTTTTGCCATGATAAGCATATTTTGTCAAGGTTTTTACGAAATAGCATCATCACAGAATTAGAATGAATTCTCACCAATGTGCCGTTTTGGCCTATTGGGCTTGTGGACATTTTGCAAGTGCAACAGTTGCACGCATCAATGCATTCTACAATCCAAGCCATATGTTAAATTTTTGTTCTGGTCATTCAAGTCTGTATGTTCCTAGTTATTCAATGATGTATGTTCGAACTGTTAGGAGTAATGGCATGGAATAAATAGAATCTGTCAAGCCTAGCTGATGTTTCTTTCTAATACATCGAAAAGGAATTGGCATCATTATTGTGTGCTTAAAACCCGGTATAATACTATAACTGATGACAATATGTGATAAATCTTTAGTGGGGTGTGAGTGACGTTCCAATGCTAAGGTCGGGTTAGCACTAGCATTTGACAAATGTATCAAACACCCAACAACTACTGCTAATGCCATCGGTAAGTTATACCCAAGTGAGAAGATAGCTAACTAATTCCCCCATCACTGGCACAAAGGGCAAATACAATGCCAGCTCAAAACATGACTTAGTAACTTGTAAAGGTGTCATTAAATGCAAATGCAAGCCATTAAATGCGAGTTGACAATCTGACGCTACAAAACGACATATGAAGACACAAGTTGATCAAGAGAAAAAATAAAAAGGGCAGCTATTACAACATTAAAACAAATTACTCTGTATTAAACTTGGTAAATAAATGCGCCAAGACAACCTTTTCGATCAAATCCAAAACATCTTGATTATCAATAAATTCAATGTAGCTCCAATCAATTTTCTCGCTTTTGTACTCCTCCTGTTCCATCTTGAATACGTGCTGCAGAAAGGGATTTGTAGCATTTAATGATAAGACAGACAAGTTAGATAAATATTTAAATGCAAAGTAATATTGCTTTGTCCGTTCAAGAGCAAATGATGCACTATACCTCATTGAAATGTTGCTGAAGCTTTTCATTGGCAAAGTTGATGCAGAACTGCTCAAAACTGCAGCAATAAATAAAGGACGATTCATCACGAAAAAGGAAGCAGATGAAAATGCAGCAGCTAAATATCCCATACTTCTCCACAATTTTGCGCAGTTGGCAGCACAAACAGTAGTTTATACAAAACGAAATAGCTTGTGGACATTTAACAGACCAGCTTAACTAAACGAGAAAAAAAGCACAAAGAGATCAAGGATCATATGGGAATGGATAACCAGGATGATTTAGAAATACAGGTAAATTGGTGCATTGTCGACAGAAATGCTGAGACAAAACAGTCAGCAAGGACCTTTTATTTGCTAATAATATATTCACGAATCAAACATAATAAAAATATTCCATTATGAAACGTTAAAAAAATACTGTAAGTGAATTAAACTAAATGACAATACTTAATTACCTGTTATTTTTGAAGCTCTCGAAACCATAAATATCCAAGACACCAATTTGTACTTTGGAATCAACATCTTGACCAATGGATTTGTTAATATTCTCAACAAGCCTGGAAACAATTAAAGAATGTTAACTTACAAAAAGGCACAAAATCCTTGAAAAAAATAAGGCAGGTGAAAATACCAGTCAAATAATCTTGCATATACAGTCTTTGCTAGAGCATCACGATTAGCTGGTGCTGCAGAACAGTCTAATGCTTTTATAATTGTTCCTTCAAGAGTGTTAATGGACCGCGTACATAGTGTTGAGACCAACAGATCTGGATCACACCTAATTCAAATAGAAAAAATGAAGCGATAAGGAACAAATGAAGCTGCGGAAAGGTACATTCTTCCACTCCCAGAGTATATGATTCATAGTGACCAAGGACATTTAGGCATAACAAGATTTTATTCATGCATGCATTATCCTTAATGTGCATTATCAACATGTTCACTTAATTTGGTGGTTCTTCCATCACCCTTCTCCAGAAATGCAAGTTAAAACAATAAATGCAGACAGTTCAAAATTGTAATTTTTGCTAATCAGATATTCAAAATTCACCAATCACAAACGTACATAAAATGTCTAAATATATGTAATTATAATATCCATATATATGTATTGCATGTATAGGAGTGTAAACATGCCATTTTTAATTATCAGCCATAGGCTGTAATCCGCATTTACAGTAAGTCACTAACATCGGGTGGAAAGTGTATCCTTTGCTTGTGCCGCGTCTGTAGGAAATCAAAGGTCGAATCATCTACGTCCATAACCTCAATGCTCTAGAGCATCAAAAACTAAACGCTTCAAGAATCAAGAGCTTGGAACTTGATACAGTTTTGGTGTCATAATTATGGACCAATGAGGGCGATGAGGGGAGAAAAACAAAATTGGTCACAATCATATATGTAAATAAAATTCATACATGAATAGTTTGGCTGCCATTTGGAGGTGAAAATTTGATGTTGAATCCTTAATTTTTGAAGAATCAACTTCCTTTCCAGGAGAAAACTCAATGTTGCCAAGATGAAGAATGGCTGCCAGTATCCGAAATATAGCATCCTGAACAAAGTACAACATACACATTCATTTCTGAAATAAGAAAAGGAAAAGTATGCATAATATGCACTGTTTCTCTTTAGGTATTCTTTTTCCAAGTAACATCTAAGCATGTTCACGTTCTGTCGAAACCTGATCATTTCTGCTAATCCCGACAATATCCATTGCCCTTTTTGTCTTCCAGTACTCGTCTTCATTATTTGTTCCTTCCAATTCATATGTCTTACTTTTATTCAAGTAATGGAAACTCCTTGGGTGCCCAAGCTTGTACAGTTCTGCATCCTTCACGAACAAACAAATGCAAAATTCAAAAATAACCTCATAAGTGCATGGAATCAACTGTACAATTAGATAGAATAGACTAAATAGAAACAAATTGTACAACCTCTACAATATTATATTCTCCATGCTTAACTAAGGCTCAATTTGATATTGAGGTGAATTACGATAATCTCATTTGAAGTAATTAAAAAGAATTAGTGTTTGGCTGACTGCTTGTCTTTAAAACTAAGTTGCAAATATTGCAAGCCCGCCATTCTTATAAGTTATAACAGGAATATATCTTTCAGCAAGAAATATATCTTTCACCATTTATTTTCTGATATGTAAAATATTTTGGCAATAAAAATAATTTCGATAATAAAATGCAAGCCCGTCATTCTTATAAGTTATAACAGCAATGGGTGTCATCATAATCACATTCCAGTTGGAACAGGGTATGAGTATAATTTTAACTCTAAGCATATTTTTCAACAATTTTTAATGCAGACTTCATAGATAGCCCAAAACCAAACCATGTGGTGATGCAACTCACACGATTACACACATATAAGTGATACAAATATGCAATAGTAATGGTTGGTACAGGTACCTTTCCAGATGCACATAACTGATAAAAGCAATGAAAATTTCTTTCAGGATCATTGATCTGCACAACACGAGACCTTTCCAAAAGATAGGTCCTAATAGCAGCTCCAGATATTCTACCATTTGCATCAAATTGTATCTCGACAAATTTGCCAAACCGGCTGAAACCAAAAAGTGTTGTAAGTTAAGACTATGCAAAGAAAACATTGACAAAAGTTAAGCCCTATGAATTGGTAAAGCCATAGTATATCACTAATACCTTGTTTACTGTCAAGGAATATATTCCTAATTATTCCATATAATTGAAACAGCAATATACATTTTGAGAGACACTCACCTTGAGTTGTCATTTCTAACTGTTTTTGCATTGCCAAATGCCTCCAGAAGAGGGTTAGACTAGCAAGAAGAAAAAAAAGACTTGTGAGTTCTGAGAAAATACCTTGAAAAGTACCGAACAGAAATCTTTGGACAACCAAATATGCACAACTCTTAATATCCATTTATTACAGTGGAGAAAACAGAGGGTCAAACTTACTTCGAGAACCTGCTGCTCAACAGTCCGATCGTCAATAGCAGCTCTACCACCAACATACGTAAGATACTGCATGATAAGCTTAGTTGTTTCAGTCTTGCCAGCACCACTTTCACCACTAACCAGGATTGACTGGCTCCGGGATTCATTCACCATAGCCCTAGATTAATTCAATAAACATCAAGAAAACAAATCATACATACAAACAGAGGCTAAGGGCACCTTAACTGAATCAAAATGTAATCCAAACCTGTATGATGCATCAGCTACTGCAAAAACATGTGGACTCAACTCCCCTAGTCGGACGCCCTTGTATTGCTCCATCATGTACTCATTGTACAGGTGAGGAAGCCTCGTGAATGGATTAACAGCAATCAAGATGCTTCCAGTGTATGTCTATCTCAAGAAAGGAAAATGAAAAGGCTGTCAGAGAGAAGTTTATAACTGAAGCAGCAAAACAAAAGATGTATTTACTAAGGCAACACATGGTGAAATAAGATCATCATTGATTATTTTAATCATAGGGACAGTCAAAGTGAACTTGTCTCACAGGGAAGTAACACTGATACATACCAGTATGTTGGTGACCACAAATTATCATAAATTGAGACTTACGTGTCAAGTAGGTGTTTACAAAGAAATTTCGACGAGGATTCACATATCAAAATTATGTATTCACATACAGTTCGTTGGACACAAGTCACTCAAAACTACAAAGCCAATAAACAACTTACATATATCTCATTCAATGCATATCTTCTCTTCAAATTGTACAGAACACCTGGTTCATTAAGATAAGTCAGTTTGGTCATGTCATCAACATGTCCCCCGCCTAGATCTTCATCTGTGTCCCTGGGCAGCAACTTCTCTGCCAAAACTGTAATCTGAAAACCAGAAGGGGAAGAATAAACTAACTAAATCAAAATTTAACAGTAAAAACAAACAAGATGTTGATAATTCTGCTACGCAAAAAAAACTGTAACTTCATTTTTCTGTGGAGAAATAAATACTTATTTCAACAAAGTTTGGTTGCAATGTGAAATTACTTCAATATTTTCAACTAGTACGGTATGAAATCCAGAAATCAAGTGCAGGCCCCAAATAGATCAGTTGGTATAAAACTATAAACAGAGGGGATCAGATTTCATTGGTAAAACAAATTTCCAACCATCATTTAATTCTTACAAGATTATAAACAATACCAGGACAACTACAAAATCAACAGCCCACAGAGAATAATCTGGTAAGGCAGGGGATTGCATCAAACCAAAAGGATAACATAACACAGATATAACTCAAAATAGTTTTAAATTTTAACTGATAGCACAGTGATTTCCAAAGTAAATAAAAAAATGTTGATAATTACAGTAATCGATGTCAATGCATTTATATTTCACAGCTCAAGCAATCAGGTAACTTGCAGAGCACAAAGAGTTTAGTTACAAGTTCACACAATTATCTAGAAGTACTCTCACTGAAGCTTCAGGCTAATTCTGCAAAATTACAAATCAAACAAATAGACAAAATCTAAAACCAACCAGCGAAGGATTTCAAACATTTTATCAGATTACAATAGCCCTGGAATGCTCATTTGCACTTCAAATACTCCCGTCAAGCGAACTGGTGCACCACGAGAACCAGGTCGAATTTATTGGATAAATTAGCGATAGATTCAATTAAACATCCGCAGGCATAACTTCCACCATTTCTAATCAGCTTTTTCTCCATGTTTTCTGACATGCGAATTTACACCAGAACAATTCGAAAAATAGCTTAAAATATTTTGAACTACCTCAGTTCACTGGTGCCAACCAATGATCAAACTAACAACAAAAGCAAGCCTCTCTCCCAACGGTCTCGAATCATATTCGAAGCAAACTGATACCGAACGCCCTGTCTGCTCACATCCCACGCTCGCGAAAAATCCCAAACAGCACGACGCAAACTTAAAACCGCACGAAATGGGGGGAGAGCGATAGAGGCAGAGAGGGAGACTGCCGCACCTTCTTCCGCTGGCTGGTGAGCACGACCACGGCCCGGTCCTTCACCTCCACCACCTCCGCCTCCATCCACCCCTCCCCCTTCTCCTCCACCCACACCTTCGACCCCTTCCGGTAGCTCATCTCGCCGAAACCCTAGCCCCGCCGCCTCTCCCAACCCTAGCCTCGCCGGGGGAATCCGGCGGCGGAGGCCAGCACGAGGCGCGCACGCGCGGCGGGTTCGGGCGCCGCGGTGGCCGCGGTGGCAAACCAGGAGGAGGCTCCGGTTAGAGCGAGGCGGCCGCCGCAGCTTGGAGTTGTCGACTCATGGCCGAAATTTTGGCTTTGGCTTGGCGCTTCTTCTCCCGTGCACTTTCTAATGGCCAAAAAAATAAATAAATGAAAACGTGGTCGCGAGGGGTGGTGATTGCAAAATTCTCCCGCCGACGTGGCACGGAATTTGAACGGTAGAGGGGCGGAGGCGTCATTTCCGCCTGCGTGGCAGTGGCGGGCCCGCGAGGATCAAGGTAGCTTGGGGTGTGTGGGGCCCGGAGGGCAGAGGCGTCTTTTTCTGGGTGGGGAGAAATCACATGGGGCCCATCGGTAAGTCAGGTCAGTTCGAATTCGCCGATCTGGCGAACTTAAAACTTTGAATGCACGGGCACATGGGCTGTTTTCTCAGATATAGGTCCCTCATTCTTTCTATATTCACTAATTAGGCACAAAAGCAATAGGAACTCACCGTAACATACGCTGAGGGACTTCGATATGCTATAGTAATATGGTCCTTTTCCATGATAAGTTAGGGCTTGTTTGAACAAACATAAGATCTTATTATCAGTTTTTTTAAGAACTGAGTACCTTAAGAAACTTTCCCTGTTAGGGTGCATTCTAATTAGCTTCTAGCTTAAGCCACTTCCTCGTTTATCATAAGCATATTTTTTCAAACTATTAAACATTATGTTTTTTTTAAAAAATTCTATATGAAAATCTTTTGAAAAATCAAATAAATCTATTTTTCATGTTCGTAATAGCTAATACTTAATTAATCATGCAGTAATGATATTTCTCGTTTTGCTCGTGGTCGATGAGTTGCAGCCACCTGCTCAAACAAATGCAGCTTAATCATAGTCTCATTGTTTCGTCTATAGTTAATTATATGCTTATCATCGACCAAAAATAATATGTAGGTAAAACTTATATATATATATATGTATCCTTAGCCATTTTAAAAAGATATGATAAAAAAGAAACTACAGTAAAAAAAACTCTAAAATCAACTCTAAAGTTAAATTTTAAAGTTCAACTTTTGACAACGGTTTATAAGCTGAAGAGCAAATGATAGGGTTGCATACTCTTTTTTCTATCATTAACTCAAACATCAAAGGTTCTATTTCATAGTATTTTTTAAGAAAATAGATACTCCCTTCATTTCAAAATAATAAAACCTAATACTGTATATTACGAATCTGGATATGAAGTATTAATTAATGATATGAGACAATATCGTGGTTTTTAGTTCAAAAAAGTGCTTAGCACAATAAACACACACCAAAAATGCAATGTGGAGTACGGACACACCTATAACATGCCTCGTGCAAACTTAGGGAGCTACCTTTTTCGTACTATGCCAATCTCGAAATAAACTTCATCAAATGCAACCATAATATCTTTAGCTTTTTAGACCAAATCACGTACCTAGGATCCATAAAATTTATTTGAATGACATGATTAGATACTCCACCGCCAATATTTTTATAACAAGTAACAATATTTTGTCATGTGACAAATGACCATTGCAGGAGAGCAATCGAGGATGCTAGAGGGAGGGCCTATTGGAGACTTAGGGAAATGCCAAAGCTACTTGAACATCCTCATAAACTGTTGATGTAGCCCAATTTATTTATACGATGAAAATGTTCCTGTCACTAAACTTGTACAAGTTATTGTAGTATAAGAAATCTTCAGAAAAAAATCATAACAACCCAAGTGATGAAAACATGTTGGTAAACTGAACAGTTCGTGTACAACAAGCACCTCATAATGCTTCCAGAATATGCTTTCCTTCATGGCCCAGAAAACACGAGAAAGAGGAGAAAACCTGATTCGATAAGTTTGTTCATTATTATACTTTCATGCGCTCCAATGTTTCAGTGATAAAAATGGCAATCTCAATAGTGCGACTCGCGAACAAACACTTCACAGAAAAAGGTCAGATTGAACGTAATAAAATTTGCCAGCAAATTAAACACAGAAAACCCATTAAGGCACTGTTCAAAATTACCGAATGGAGGATGGATTATCTGATTTCATAACAATATTTGAGGGCACAAACGGATCAATTAACCACTATAAAGTTGAAAGTTGTCTTAAAAAATATTCTAAACAACTTACATATAAAAAGTTTTTATAAAAATCAGACTGTTTGGAAAGCGTATCGTTCATGATAATATGATATTCTTCTAGTAATAAGATCACAAACCTAAGACCAGGCAAATAAACCCTACAAAAGTCTAGAATTACAAAACTTACAATATTATTTTTCTATACAAAACACCACATGCCTTACCCTAACCATCGGTCGTAACACAATTCTTAATCCAACGGTTTAGATATGCTCAAAGCGTAAAACCGAACCATAAAACACACCGAGATTCGCTGTGAGTCACTTTGCCAGTGTGCTTGCGAGGCCTTTGAAATCTGACAGTTATTTTTCTACTAGTACCAAATAGGTCATCTTCAACGCAATGCTTGTATGGACGTTTCGCTAAAAAAAACTGAATTTTTTTAACATAATTGAAATCACTGCTCCACGTGGCGTCGATGCCTGCCGGTGCTTAAATCAGTGACGAGTTAACTTTTGTGAAAGGCGTTGGACGCCAACCATTTTAAACACCTGTATCAGTTTGTTGCATTAACTAAGGTGTTTAACTTTAATCTTCTCTAAGCACCTATTCGCATTTAGGACAGGAGATGGCCTTACGCTTTTGCCCTTGAGGCCTTGACACAATGACACCCTCCCTTAAAGACGGTTGGTCCTCTCACGAGGCGTGGCCGCGTGACTCAGCGGCCGAGGCCACGTAGGACCAGGAGACGGCCATCATCCACTGACCTCGGGTCCCACGATTGTCGTGAGCTTGCGCGAGCTGGACTCGATCGATGTGGTGTACTCTGTCGATGTGCAGCCGTGACAGTTTCGCAGCTGGGCTTTGGACTTTGGAGAAGCTGTGCACGCCAAGGAAACCTTTCTTTTCATTTTTGGCTACGCCTTTCGTTTTCTTCGCTTGCTGGTAACTCCTGTATTTTCCGTGGGGTTTTAGGAACCTTCCTTGGCACGGTAAGTAAAGGGCCGATTTGGTTTCTAGTCTAACCTTATCAATATTTGGTAAATTTAATAGTGGTTAATGTCTTCTTATTAAAGACAATTTTTGACAAACTAAAAAAAAAGACCATTTTAATAATTAACATAAGCTATTTTGGCTACAATCTAAACATAACTTTACTTTATCAAAATTGGCCATGACAAAATTTAGCATTAATAAAAATTGATAAAATTAATTTAGGCCCAAAACCAAACGAGCCCAAAATATTCGTTTTTTCCCCTCTACAACCATGTACGTGCTTGGAGTTGGGAGTAACCATACTACGGAGTACCATGTGAGAACTCGACGAATATTTGCGCAGAGGTCCAAAAGGCTTAGGAAAATTGCTGCTACGATCTCTCGTCCTCTATACCGAACATGGGTCGTGCCCGATCCAATCAATGGTACACGGTACACCACATTACAGAGAGTTTATACTGTTACTAATTTAATTTTTTTTAAAATTTACAAAACTAATTTTCGGTTTGAATCAATTGCAAAACTAGTCTCTTGCCGCCCTGGGCCACGGCGGGATTTAAAAACCGCCGTGGCCCAGGGCGGCGAATGGCATCCCCGTCACCCGGGACTAACGGCGCGGCGCGTTAGCCCGGGACGCCACGTGGATTCGCGCCTGGGAACGGCGGCGAATGCCCCCAGGGGGCGAATGCAAATTACATTCGCCGCCTGGGGGACGGCGGCGAATGCAATTTTGGGCATTCGCCGCCGTCCCCCAGGGCGGTAAATTACTGGACCGTCCGCCTGGCAATCGGACGGTCCGTTCGCACAGGGATCGGGCCGTCGATCAAACCGTTCCCTCCGATCGGACCATTGCCCAGCCCAGGCACTCGGCCCCCTGGAGCCATTTGTAAATTACCAATTTGAAAATTTTGTTGCTAATTTTTCACCCCAATTTTTGAAAATTTATTTGTCAAAATTAAATTCTTTAATTCAATTTATTGTGCCATTGCATTTATTGAGTCGATGTTTTAAAAAAAACCAAATATCATATACTGTTCACGTCGTAAAAGAACTTGTCAAACTGAGGGTATTCCCGGATCGCCACTCGCATTCCACTCCTCGTATGTCTGGATCGGCACTCGCAATCCACTCCTCCCCGTCTTTCGCCTACACGCTTAAACAAAATTTAGTTTTAATCGTGGTTTAGGGTATGTTTTTTGACAGTTTTTTTTATAATCCGACGATGGTGGGCGTTGGTTTGTAAAATCGTGCTGATCATTTTTTCAAGTTTTATTTTTGGTAAAACTTAATTATGACATGGTAATAGGCCCGGTCCGTTTTAATGACATGATAATAGGTCGATGCGAGCCATTCGCATTGCGGCATGATGAATGCGACACCCATAGTACGAAATACAACAAGCGAGACTACATTGTTAGCAGTACATGTATCTGAAGGATGGGATCGAGTCTACAGGAGGTGAATATGGACATGAAAATTTAAACAAGTAATGCGATACTATAAATAAATAAATACAACATAGCCCCTAGGTCATACGCCTCCTCGTCCTCCCTAGGCTGCGCTCGCACGTGCCGCGCGAGTACGTCAGGCGGTCCGCTGGTACCCACGGGTAGCTCGGACCGCCTGAGCAGCAGGGGAAGCACCGGCGTCGTGCGGCTGTGTGTGCGGTGCACCTCCGAGCTGTGACGACCCGATCACGTCCTGCTCCGGAAGGAGGTCGTCCTCGGTAGAGATCCAAGCAGAGGTGCTCGGGGCAGATCCCCGCCCAGTGTCCCCCAGGTGGAGGTGAGATCCGGTGCGTGGGTCTGGTAAAGAAAATCTCGCGTTAGCCGCATAAAAAGTGCAATTAGTTATGTAGAATAGGGTCAATCCTGACGTACCTGACAATCCTCGCCCGATCGTGGAGGCTGCCGACCTCGATCCTCCGGCGGTACCAGAAGGACCTGCTCCCCACGACGTACTGGCCCCTGCAGAACCCGCCACTCCTGCTGATGTCTCTTCACCATGGGGACCTCGCATAGGTATCTGCATTGGTGGGACTGCATCGGGACGGCGACAACTCAGAGCACGGACGACCGAGCGCATCGTGTTGCACATCCGGTCGAACGTGATCGTCTGCTCCTGCTGCGTGAGAGGGATGCCAGCCTGTAGGCGCTGCCGCAGTAGGTCCAGCTCCGTGTGGACCTGCCTAGCATCGTCCGCCTGTTCAGCAGGACATACATGGTTAGTTGCGCGTGGCACCTACCATTGAAAATAGTATGAAAACCATTGACTCACCGCGCGGAAGTAGTCCTGGTCGCGGTGCGTCGGGTATGCGTCTCGCACCCCCGCGACGTGCGCCTGTGGAGCCTCGGGAGTGTACGTCACCCGTAGTCTGGTACGGGCCTGGTACCAGGAAAGGTACTGCTCGTACCTGGCGGCTGTGTAGGGGTGCAGCTCCGTGATGACGTCCTCCGTGGCTATGAGCCAGTCGTTGATGTAGTCGACGACGGTGGGTCTCCACAGCCTACCGGCGGCCTGGCCACGCCGACTTAACCTGCAGAGCACAACCGGTGACACAATGCATAACAATACGGAATATTCATTTCCACATATACCTGTGAACGTGTTGCGGTACGCCCCTATGTTGATGATGGCCAAAGGTCTGTCGCATACCGAACTGCCGCATCACACTCTGCGGGCAGTGCGGCTCGACAGAAATGTCGAACAGCATCGGCGTCATCGTCAGCCAGTACGCCTGGTCCCTGGTGCAGAGGGACGACAGCCCGTGCGGCGCACGCGCGTGCCTCGCCTCGGCGCTGTACGGCTCCCAGACAACGTCGTCGTCCGTGATCCTGTCGAACTCCATGACGAAGTCTGGGTACGACTTCTGCGTCTGCACGTGAGCGTACCGACGCTACAAACAGGAAAAGAGTTCTCGTTAGTCCAAGTACATAAAAAACCATTACCGTTCTAAACCGAACATACCTCACGACGACACACACCGTCCCCATCGTCGGATAGTCTCCGGTAGGACACCCACGTACAGGCTCGCTCGTACGGGCTGTGGTCCACAACGGGGCGTCCGATCGCGAACTGCTCTGCCGCAGAGCTGTAGGAGGAGTGGACAACCCGTGAAGACCGCTTTCTGGCTTGGGTCTTCCTGCAGCCGTCGCACAGACCCCTCTACGTGGCGGCAAGGACTGCCGATCCCCAACTGTACTGGGGAACAGCACCGTCCTCGGCGTCGGCTATCTCCCTCGCGTAAGGGATCAAGCCCTTGTCGACTGCGTGGCCGTGCGAGTTGGTGAACATCACCCACCCGAACACCACAACAGGTACGCCTCAGGCTCCTCTGCAGTGAGTACGCGTCGGCCTCGGTGCTAGCTGATCAGGCTGCGTTAACATATAACGAAGTTGACACTGTAATTCTAGTACGGACTGAAGGACGAACATAAAACAACAATAAACATTCTTACGTGTAGCTCAATACCCAAGCCTCTGAGGGGGCCCGCATGCGTGTACGGGGAGATGTCGCCGACGAGGGAAGCCCCGGAGCACGGTGAACCGGGGCGAACCGCTGTAGGATCTCCTCTCGCCACGCCTGGAGCCGTCAACTGGCCCCACCGCATCGCCTGCTAGAGGCAGCCCAAGGAGGAAGCTGACGTCCTGCAGCGTGGGGGCCATCTCACCGCATGGGAGGTGGAAGGTGTGCGTCTCCGGTCTCCACCGGTCCACAAGAGCTGTGAGGAGCGACCGGTCGATACCCCACTTCTTCGTCGGGTCATTCGGCTCCACAGCGGCTGCTACAGCCTACACAGCGGCAGAAGGCCTGCCTCCCGCAACCTGACAATCAAAACAAAGCAAGTTAGTAAGTTGATATATACAGATTCACAGTACAACGTTCGTACGTACCTAGTCGTGAACCTGTCGTCCACGGGAAGTAGTCGCCTGGAAGGTCGAGGACGTAAGGTACCGAGCTCGAGGTTCTGCACCGCCGAGAGAAACGACCGGTGGGACTGATCGGTGGCGTGATCTAGCAGCTCAGGCGTCTGGTAGTCCATACCTGCAAGGAAAGAAGCGAAACGGATTAGCTCATTTAACATAGTGCATTATAGTCAGAAAATTAACAGAAAATTAACACATTACATGGAGATTACATCATCAACGAGTGGCTATACTAGACAACATAACCGAAGGTGCACGAGGACGCTGCGACGACGCTGCTATCAGTGGTGCTTCCCCAGTTGGCCGCTTCCGTCGGCGCCTGATCCTTCCATAGGACTTCCGCTGCAGCTTGGGGCTCGGCGTCTTTCGTGCACTTCTTGTAGGTATGTCCCTCCTCTCCACACCTACTACAACGTTGAGCGCTAACGCGGCCTCGGATTCGTCATATCATTGCGTATCCTCCGTGTCCGACGTCGGCTCCTTGTTCCTTGCCTTCGTCGGATCAGGGATGTAATAAACTGGACTTGTGTCTTCAGTGAAGTGCCGACGATGCCGAAACAAAAGATCTCGGTACTCCATGTATGCATGATTGCTTCCTTTTTGAAGTACGGAGACACATATTGGCGTTCATCAATGCCGCACTCCCGCAAGCGCAATGACATGAGAACAAGGCTTGTGGTACAAGCTTGGTTTCCGGCAGGAGCACGTGCATGTCCCATCTTCCTTTAGTACACACTCTTTGTATAGGCTTCTTGCGAATATGCCACGCCTGGACCTGTCGGCCACACAATATCTCAATCTACGCTCTCGTGTGCCTGCACTCGGACTCGGTGCTCTCTTGCCTTCTTGCATTTGTCCTCAAGGTACTGTGTCATTTTGGTGCCGACCAAAGGTTTCCATCGGCCATAGATGGGCCATTCTGTCTGCACTGTCGTGGAAGTACGTCTGTGTTTTATGTAGGATGAACTCCACGATGGCAACAAGGGGGAGTTGCCGAACACCACGCATGACCCCAGTTGTACACCTCTGCAAGGTTCGTGGTCATTATGCCGTACCTTGCTCCACCTTCATCGTACAGCAATGCCCATTTCTCCTTCGGCTCGTGCTCGATCCACTGCGAAAATCTGCTAACCGAGGAACGGGCCTCCTTCTGAATGTACCGTCATCGGTGGGAAGTGCTTCTAGAGCTTCAGGGCCGTCAACACCTCTAGCTGGGGGTCTTGTAGAACTCTCGCGTCTATATTTGGCTGTCAGCTCATCAAGTCTCCTCCACAGCTCATTGAACTTCTTCTGTTGATTCTGGGCGCACAAACGTTTGAACATGGCCATCAGCTCCTTGTTTCTGAACTGCTTATAAAAGTTTGCGCCATGTGACGCATGCACCATCTGTCTTCACATCTTCCCACACCGGAGGGTATCCTTGTCTGCGCAGCCGTTTCGCAGCTCCTGAATTGCACGCAGCATCCCTGGATGACGGTCATGTATGAGACATACATCTGGCTCATCCCCACACCTTTTCCTTAACCAGCTTCAGAACCAGTACCAACTCTCTGTATTCTCGCCCTCGACGAAGGCAAAGGCCACTGGCAACACTTGGTTGTTCCCGTCTACTCCGATTGCCGTCAACATTTGCCCTCTGTATTTTCCAGTTAGGAATGTGCCGTCGATGCAGAGAATGGGCCTGCAATGAACAAATGCAAACATGCATGCCTGCAGAGAGAGGAAGGCCCGCTGAAGGACACTCTGCCCAGGACTTGATAACGATGGGGAAACTTTTGATTTCGGAGTAGCTACCAGGATTTCTCGCACAGATGGTTTGCAGTAGACGAGGCAAATTATTGTACGAAGCTTCAAAACTACCGAATTCATTTCAATTATCTTCTGTTTGGCCCTCCAAGCCTTGGCATATGTAATAGTGTACTTGTACTTCTCCTCGATGCGGCTGATAATTGACTTCGGCTCGAACCGGAGGTTCTCCACAACAGCATAATACAGCTCTGAAGCGATGAATGCAGATGATATGTTCTTGTGGTACTTCTGAACACCCGGAAGATGGCAGTTGTGCTCCGTCACGATTGACACGGACAACAGTCGTCATATTCTTTCTGGATGCGTACTCCTCCATGGACATCCATCGCTTGAACTTGCACATTTCACTTCGTACACCGATCTTGTGGACTTTGTTACCCAGAATCCTCCCAAGTGACACGGCCACATCTTCACAGCCTCTGTCAACTGTGCTTTTTCGGCGTATCTAGCGCCTTGCACCACTTCATTCTGCCGATACTCCATGCCACGGTGTCCCTCTGAGACAACGAGACGGAGAAGTCCTCGTTGTCCCATTCTGCCGGGTGTACATCGTCTCCGAAGAATCATCATCCTCCATATGCTCAGGTTCTGAGTCTTCAATTTCCATCTCCTGTATAGACTGGGTGTCTCTCCCCTTCATCTGCAAACCCCCCCCGGTCCATGTCTTCTTGGCCTCCTTCTCTCCGGCACCCTCGTCTTCTGCCTCATTTTGCTCCCCTGTTTCATCGGGCTTCCGCTGTACTCGGACCAGCCTGATCAATGCTGACCACGTCATGCACTACCACTAGGATGCTCGGTGCCCATCCTCGCTGCAGTGCACTCTCCACAAAAATACCCAGCTGTCCGTTGAATCTATTGGCATCAATTCCCACCAAAAACTTCCACAGCCCAGCTAACCAGTGCGTACACCGTAATTACATTTACTTGAGGATCTACTCCGAATCCCTCATTAACCAATTGTAACTCCAGGAAACTTCTCTCAGCTGGAGCTATAATTCCTTTTGTGCTACGTTGAACTCCGATAAATCTACCCATATTGTCCTTGTCTGACATTTCCTTCACCGTGATATATCGCGAATACAACTCTATTTGCCATTTCTGTTCACAAAAAAGATTTTATTAATCTGTACTAATCAATATTCGTTCCATAAAAAGGCTATACGTATGAGTCAAACCATTACCGTTTCTATATTTTATAAACTGACCCAGCGGCGCTAATAAAGTTATACGCTAGGTTTATCTAACGTGTCAAAATGACGTATACCAACGATGGCCATGGCAGAGCATTTATTTTTTAAAATATCTACAATTTACTACTTTCTCGCTATGTTTTTTCTAGTACGGTCAAATAATTTAGCACTAACGATGGTTACACCAAACCGCTAATATTTTCATACTATATTGGACATTACACTACAAGTCTACTACTAATTAACATTTGTTTAAAAAATTGAGTACATAACAGAGGAAGATCAAAAAATACCTGGATTCGGCTAAAAAATCTGCGAGGGCTTCGCCCTGTACTTCTCCTCCTTTCTCTCAGCTCTATTGGACGAACGCTGGAGGCAGAAGGGAGAAATGAGGCGCGGCGACTGCAGGAAGGGATTTTATAGGGGCCGGCAAAAAACCGCCCTCCCCCAGGGCGGCGAATGGCTATAACCCGCCCCTGGGGGACGGCGGCGAATGTAATTTTGCATTCGGGCCCTGGGGGCATTCGCCGCCGTCCCCCAGGGCGGCGAATCCACGTGGCCTCCCCGGGGCTAACGGCGGCCGGCGCCGTTAGGCCGGGCGACGGGGATGCCATTCGCCGCCCTGGGCCACGGCGGTTTTTAAATCCCGCCGTTGCCCAGGGCGGCAAGAGGGTAGTTTTGCAATTGATCCCAATCGAAAATTAGTTTTGTAAATTTAAAAAAAAATTAAATTAGTAACAGTAAAAATTCACATTACAGACGTCCCGCGGTCTGGCCCAACAAAAATTACTGCCTTGTTGGAGAGGGAGAAGTGGCCCAACCAGCAGATAGACACTATCCTGTCCCGGGCATTTTTTCGGCCCAGGAGAACGAGAAGGTTGTCGCTGCGACACGCAGCCGGAAGAAAGGCCACGGCGTCACACTAACGCAGAATTTTTACTGTTACTAATTTAATTTTTTTTAATTTATAAAACTAATTTTTGATTTGGGCTTTTGGCAGAAATAGCCTCTTGCCGCCGTGGGGCACGGCGGTATTTAAAAACCGCCATGGCCCAGGGCGGCGAATGGCATCCCCATCAGGCGCGGCTAACGGCGCCGGCCGCCGTTAGCCCGGGGAGGCCACGTGGCCTTTCGCCCTGGGGGACGGCGGCGAATGCCCCCAGGGGGCTGAATGTATAGGACCGTCCATACAGCGATCGGACGGTCCGAATCCTCCGAATGCTAATTTTTAACCCCAAAATTTTTGAAAATTTATTTATCAAAATTAAATTCTTAAATTCTATTTATTGTGCCATTGCATTTATTGGGTCGATGTTTAAAAAAAAAGACCGAGCCAGAAGCTGTCTTCACGGGTTGTCCACTCCTCCTACAGCTCTGGGCGGCAGAGCGGTTCGCGATCGGCCGCCCCGTTGCTCGTACCTGGCGGCTGTGTAGGGGTGCAGCTCCGTGATGACGTCCTCCGTGGCTATGAGCCAGTCGTACGGACTGTGGTCCACAACGGGGCGGCCGATCGCGAACCGCTCTGCCGCCTAGAGCTGTAGGAGGAGTGGACAACCCGTGAAGACCGCTTCTGGCTCGGTCTTTTTTTTTAAACATCGACCCAATAAATACAATGGCACAATAAATAGAATTTAAGAATTTAATTTTGACAAATAAATTTTCAAAAATTTTAGGGTTAAAAATTAGCATTCGGAGGATTCGGAGATGCATTCGCCGTCCTGGGAGACGGCGGCGAATGCACGTGGCCTCCTCGGGCGCCGTTAGCCGTGCCTGACGGGGATGTCATTCGCCGCCCTGGGCCACGGCGGTTTTTAAATACCGCCGTGCCCCACGGCGGCAAGAGGCTATTTCTGCAAAAAGCCCAAATTAAAAATTAGTTTTATAAATTAAAAAAAAATTAAATTAGTAACAGTGAAAATTCCACTAACGCATCAGTCACCGCTCGCTCGACGCCACCGCGAAAAAATCCACCGCGAAACCGCATCAAAAGCCCGCATCCCAGCGCCGGCCCCCACCACCTCCGCGCGTTGCGTTGCGTCGCGTCGCGGTCGCGGTCGCGGTCGCGGCACATGTAGCCGGATGGAAACGCTTCCGGCCTCGCCCATGCGCTCGCGCCGCGCGCAGCGCCATTACTCCACGAGCCCGCACGTCACGAGGAGCTCGCCGGCCCCCGCGCCCTGCACGCCTGGCTGGCTTTTAGCCCCACGGCGCTGTGCTTGCACGACACCGCTTGCTTCTATACCATCATCAATCATCAGTCAGGGTCAGGGAGAGAGGGGCCCTACAAAGGGCAGAAAATTTGTACTACTCGTTTGTGAACACTTCATGGACATGGCATGGCCCAGCTTCAATACTCAATGCTGAACCAAGAAGAGGGGAGGGGGGTGTTACTGAACACAGTGCTCCAATTTTTTCTTTAACGGGTCACTGACCATTAACTAGGAGTACAATGCAGCTAGTTGGTAGTACTATTACTGTTAACTCTGTTACTACTAGTCATCGGGGGAATCACAGTTAGTGGCATGAACTGTGACTGTGCCATACATCGACAGCGCTGGACAAAGCTCTGCGGCAAAGCCTATCACCGAGAATGATTCCTCAGACCAAAACAGCAATCTGATTGAGCAGACTATGCTTCCACACGGATCATAATTATCAGGACCCATTTTGCCAAATGGATGTCCCAGCTGAACAAGTCAGTAGAACTGTAAGAGCAGCACTTTTTACCTGCATTACGTTACTGAAAATCTGCGATTGCCAAAGAAACTCATTTTAGACCTTCGGAAGCGATGGATTTTTACCATCACCGCGGAAATTTAACTGAATCTCGTGCTAACAAAATTCACACGTTCCCAGGAGGCCTTAGTACAGTTCACCTCATTCCAAACCCCACTAACAAAGAATCAAAGGAGCAAAAGTGATCAAAACAGGAAGGCCAAATAGCTTTCCGAAGGCCTAACAAACCAGAAGAGAGCATATTTACAGCAGCAAATAACCAGCCGTTCATCAGTGCCCCTTCTTATTCCAGGACACACCAGCTGGCAACTTAGCCAGAATGCCACAAAGCCAACAGATGGTCACTCTACTCTGTGTTCTGTGAGATCACCTCGCCGAACTTCAGGAAGAGCTCCGCATCCGATGCGCTCGATGAATTTTCGCAGGAGAGCGTGCTACCGCCTCGTAGGCTTGCATACTCGTTGACATAGCTCGGAACCGTGGACGACTGTGGCAATGCCGGTGGCAGTGCCGGCTTTGAGGGCAGGTCAGGGTAGACGAGGCAGTCCAGGACACGCACGACCTCGTGCATCGTCGGCCGATCAGAAGGCTGCCTCTTGCTGCAAAGGAGAGCCAACTGGAACACCTTCTTCACCTCGCCAAGATCTTTGCATGTGTCGGCGATGTCTGGGTCGACCATATCCATGACCGTGTTGTCTGCAGCTTTGGATAGGATCTGCAGCAAAGCAACCAATGAGCATAAACAGCTTTCATGCAAACCAGGAAGTTCGTTGCTAAAATCAACTATTCACGTTGCAGTATTCCACAATGTGAGGACCAATGGGCTAGAATACAAATTTTAATTCACCTTTTGCCATTTTCTTTCAAAATGAGATGTTCAGGTTTGACAGGGTAAATGCTTCAGATAAGTTACCAGCGTATCAGTGATCAAAATGGCAGGTACTACTTAGCTACAGTTTTTGACAGTGGAGTGGCACCTTGCCTGTAAATGTTCACCCACATGATTGAAGGCAGGGGACAAATATGGCAGGCTTTATGGGACACTGGCTAGTTATGATAGAGCTTTCACCAGCCATACAATGAATCACATTACCAGGTCCGCCACAGTGTCTATAGATCTACTCACATGATAGGATTCATGCCTGGTCCCCTTGAAGGAACACAGACCTGATAACGGCCATGATTGTGCACTTATTGAACCTCAAATGCAAGGATATATGGTGAAGGAAAGGAACAGGTTTTCAAATAAACAGTAGCAAGCGAATGAAAAAATAGTTACCAAGTGATGGAGATTGCACTCATTATCGACAGGCTTTTTGCCGGTAAGTAGCTCCAGGAGGACAATGCCATAGCTGTAAACATCCAATTTCTCGTTGAGGCGGGATGTGCGTGCATACTCAGGGTCAATATAGCCAATAGTGCCCATCACGTAGGTTGATGTGTGTGTCTTCGAGGTACACAAACTCTTGGCGATACCAAAGTCGGCAAGATGCGCTTCATAGTCCTTGTCTAGGAGGATATTCTTCGACTTTACATCCCTATGAATTATTCGTGGGTTACAGTCATGATGAAGATAAGACAGACCTTGCGCAGCACCAAGAGCAATCCGGAGCCTAGCCTCCCAATCTAGTTTGTGCTTCTTGGATGAACCTGCTAAAATAATAAAGGATTTGCTAATTAGGATATAGTTGCAGAAATCTTACCGGCAAACATGTTGATATGAAAGTGCCTAGAAGGTGCTTGTTGACAGATGAACAGGCAATGGCTATACAAATCAAAAGGCAATCATTCTGAGTACTGAGCTCTGTCGAACTACACTGCTTTCAGCACTCCTTACGTATTCATTTGCATGTTTCACGTTTTCAACAAATTCACTTACCATGTAGAACATCCCAGAGACTGCCGTTTTCCAAGTAGTCATAGAAGAGAAGATTCCCAGCAGGTGATAGGGAATACCCCTGAAGGCTGACAAGATTCCGGTGCTTGATACTTCCAACAGTCTCAAGTTCAGTCTCGAATTCCTTCAGGCTCTGTGGGTAGTGAGCATACAGTTTTTTTATTGCCACCGGTTTGCAGTTCTTCAGTACACATTTGTAAACAGTGCTTGATGCCCCACACCCGATAATGTACTTCTCGCTCAAATTTTCAGTCATCCTCATTATATCTTCGTAGACAAGGAATGCCATATTCATGTGAAGGATCACAAGCTTCGGAGGAACATTGCTCGACGGTAGGGCATGGATATCTATCACAGAAATTTAGTAATATCATTCTGTTAACACCAAGTGCATATATAAAGTTGAGAGCCAAGATATGCAATAGTCTGAGACATGTACTAAATCATTTGCAAGGTTGAGTGTGACAAGATGACACTTGCCAAACAGCTACCAAAATTGATGGGTTAAAGTAACAGAGATGGACCTCCGCAAATGTATCACCTGGTTTGCTTAAAGATACATCTTTGGGAACTTGTGGCCTGTGTGGCCACCAAGCAGCTCCTAGGATCATCAGCAGGATAACAAGCCCAACGGAAGCAATTCCAAGAATTGCAGACCTTGAGATTGAGGCTACATACAGAATCCAGGAAAAAAATTAGAAGTTTTATCAGTGGTGAGGTTATATTTCAGAGCAACTCAATGAAGATAGCATTTTACTGACATCTCTGCACATGACTGGAGGAATAGCACGAAGAACCAAGCCAATAGCCACAGAGTCCAGGATTACCCAAGAAGCTGAATTAAATATCAGATTATTAATGAGAAGGATGCCTAAGGATTACAAGTAGTTCTTTTTTAAGGGATTGATTAATTCCCAATGACAATACCTGTCAGGTGAAAATCGTGAGAAGTTATTGTCTGTTGGTACAATGCCAGCCAGGTTGTTGTATGATACGTTTCTGCAGCAACCCTCAGGGAGAAAAGAGACTATCAGTGTAAAGTTTACATGTGAAATCAGTTCAAATAGCTTTTCAAGTGTATAACTTACAAGACATTGAGACTGAAGCAGTTAATAAGTGAAGATACATCCCCAGTTATATTGTTACTTTCTAGTTTTCTTAAAAAAAGAGACAAAAATACATCAACCAATATGCAGTAACCAGAAACTGAATTACACAAATTAATATGAAGTCCAATGGAAACAACCTTTTCAACTGTGCAATACTAGTTCATAGAATAGAGGACAAAACATAGACTTACAGCAGTATCAGGTTTTGCAGCATGCCAACCTCTTGTGGAATCAAGCCACCAAGGTGATTACTAGACAAATCACTGAAATAAAGCAAGAGAAATCTGCATTACCCCCAAAGGACCAGATCAGAGAACACATTTAAGTGAGAAGGTGCTTACATCTCCATGACACTCCTCAAGTTTCCAAACTCAGCAGGAATGTATCCAACCAAATTATTATTGCTCAAATTGCTATAGGAAAAAGAGAATACTGTCATCACATGATACATACATTTTATTTTTTAAAAAAGGTAGATTATAAGACTTACAGTCTCAAAAGATGCTCTAAGCTCCCAATGGCTGAGGGAATTGAACCATCAACCATGTTACAGGATAAGTCCCTTCAAATATATTCAGCTAACACGTCATATCATCAAAATCACTATCTTAAAAGCAATTGCAGATAACTTCCGGTACTTACAGTGTGTCCAAGTTTTTCATTCTTGCTAGCTCAGTGGGAATGGCTCCACTAAGATAGTTTGATGACAAATTCCTAAAAGTTATGGATGAACACAAATCATTAGGCACTATGGCTAGAACCATTTTTTTATGGCACACTTGCAGAAAAATCACCTACACGACATAAAAATTAGAAAAACTAGTAACACTTACAGATATGTTATACTCTCGAGCTTGTGCAACGAACGTGGAATGGTCCCCTTTAATTTATTGCCATAAGCATTGCTGTTACAAAACTAACAGTTAAGTACCCTGCGATCAGAGAGGATATAGAACTTTGGAAAAACAAATGGAACTTACAAGCTGATGAGATTTATGCATGAGCTTATATTATCAGGGATTGGTCCATCAAGGTTGTTGTTTGCAAGGTTCCTGTGAAAAACAAATGACATGAACCACTGACTGATTTAGCATCCCAGGTAAGCATCAATAGACAAAGGATGAGTAGAGTTATACAAATCAAATAAGTCTGTCAACTTTCCAAGCTCGGGTGGAATGAATCCGGTCAGCTTATTGTCATTCAGTTCCCTGAAATCAGATATTGTGTCAAAAGAGGGTAGTGTGCTAATCAATTAACAATCAAGAAGCAAAGAAATATAAAGCTACATGCTTACATGTAATGAAGTGTCGACATATTACCAAGCTCGGGTGGTATTGATCCAGTTAGCATATTGCCTTGGAGGTATCTAACAAAAGAAGATACTATGATGTTAATTCTATAAATAATATAAAATTTCTCAAATGCTAGAATTTTATGCCAGTAAAAAGCAAGAGCATCAATCAACCACAGAACAGATGTGTCAAGAAAACACACACAAAAGGGAAGGCTTACAATTTCTCAGTGTATGTCAAGTTGCCTAATATTGATGGAATTGGCCCAGACAATTGGTTGAAACTCAGATCACTGGATAAAAAAAAAATCAGTACAGGTGAAAACAGTGTCCTTTTCCCGCATTTGAGGACTAACGTAATAGCCCATAAATAAATACAAGCATATCAATTATCACTGGACTTACAGCACTGCAAGCGCCTGCATAAGGCCAATTACTGATGGAATAGGGCCAGAGAAATTGTTCCCTTGCAAAGACCTGGTACAAAATAGCATAATAGTTCAATTGATTAGTTTAGACAGGACAAATACTCTTTTTTGTTGGTAAAAAGACTACCACATACAACGTAGCCACTTGCAGGAACCCAATGTTGAATGGGATTTCTCCTGTGAGCCGATTGTAAGACAGATCCCTAAAAATACCATAAGGTCAGCAATGATTGACATGTCAAAAGAAGGAAGCCACATTATTCTTATTCAAAAGGAGTAGAACGTATATACATACAAGACCTGAAAGCTTGTACAGTTCCCAATAGTATCTGGTATTATACCCGTTAAGCTATTGTTCTTCACGTCACTAATTCAAGCAAAATCAACTTTGTGAAAAGAACAAAGGAAACAAAGCATATTAAACTGGAGTAATAAACAAAGGGAAGCAGAACACTCACAAGTACCACAGGCCAGTCAACTGGCACATCTCCGGAGAGAGCCTTCCTTCTAAATTATTGCTCCGTAATCCCCTATTATATATGCAAAATTTAGATTAGCACAACTGAATATGACAATATGATCTGCTTGCACTACATTATGTATGTACAATCGCTATACCTGATCCCAGCACTATAATTTACAAAATTAGATCTGATTAGCATTCATAGCTTCTTAAATATTACATGCAGTTTAAGTACTGGAACAAAAAAAATTGAAGCTTTTGAAAGTAGGGAACAGAGTCAATGACTACTTAGTACTCACAAGTACTGAAGAACCTCATTCCAGTAGATTAACCTCGGAATTTCACCATTTAGCTTGTTTTGAGCCAAGTCCCTGGGGTATATATCACATTAGAATTTACCCAAATTAAGCCCTCAGAACAGTTCAGCCGCAACTTACAAAATCTTCAAATTTGGTAGCTGAGAGAGTGTCGATGGGATCATCCCCACCAACTGGTTGTTCTTCAAGATCCTATATATTCAAGTAACAGCAGAGCCACAATGAAATAAATGCTGCATAATACTTCTCTACCATGTTTCAGCAGGATAAACAAGCCTTACAAGTTCTCAAGGTGCTTCAGCTTAGATATGGAAAATGGTATATCTCCTCCAAGATTGTTTGAGGACAGGTCCCTTCAATATAAAAACACTAATTGCTTATGCATCCTCAAAACAACAGTGGGAACCAAAACTAACCCCGCTTACAGAGTTTTAAGCGATGTACAATCTCCAATCTCATCAGGGATCTGGCCAGAAAGTTCATTCGACTTCAAGTCGCTGCATATAATCAAACAAACAGGGAGAAAGAGTTGAGCAGATTAATTAGGCAGCTGAAAAACATTTCATTACAGGAGACAATATGCCACCATACATCGACATGACGTTTTTCAGATTCCCGATCGCTGGGGAGATTTCGCCCCCAAGATTGAGCCCGGAGAGGTTGCTGCATTGCACGCATGAACGCACGTCAGTAACCACGGCACTGCAGCCAGCCAGCCAGCAATAGACTGACAGGAAACTCACAGCGCCGCGACGGCGAAGGTGACGTTGTCGCAGAGCACGCCGCGCCACGAGCAGTAGCGCCGCGGCGCGCCGTCGCCGGACCAATCGTACAGCACGTTGTCCACATTGCGGAAGGACTTCTTGATCTCCAGTAGTGTTCGTCCTAGAAAACACGCATGAGCAAACCAGATTAATAGCAGCAGAATCTAAGTATCAAACATCGCGAGGAATCTGGTTTCGGGGAGAAACCGGAGAATAACTTCCAAATGATTTAAAACTATACTTCTGGATCCAAAAATCGATAGGCAAACCCCACCAAAAATCTTCACTGCCAAAATAGTCTCTTCCACAAGCAGCGCAGCATTTCATAAACGAGCACTTGATCTCCAAGAACAATATAGAACCAGCGAACCGCATACAAAAACGAAACAGAACTGAAAAAAATGCAAAATAAAAGTTTAAAAACAAGCCGCATTTAAAAAAAAACTACAGGAACTGTCCCCTGGATAGGGACGAAGAACAGAAGAAGAGATGCGACGAACAGGAGGCTCGGATTAATCTAGTATTAGGCCATTCTTAGGCGGCGCGACCAATACGGAGCAAGCCATAAACAAAGACCAAAAGGCACGCACTTGCAGCACTAAAAAAACACCAACACTAACCAACCCAACCCAAACCCCACTAGAATCCATCCTTTCTCTCGCCTCGCCAACGCAGGCTCCAGCACCCCGGGCGCGCGCGAGCAAAAGCAAGGACACCAACCGTCGTCGTCGGCGCCGGTGACCGCGAGGAGAATGGCGGCGACGACGGCCGGGAGCAGCAGGAGGAGGTGGAGGATGCCGCGGGTCGTCATGGCGGCGGAGCGAAGCGTCCACGCGGGGGCGTCAGCGAACGCGACCGTGGTTTTAACCAACCAACCCGGGGGTTTTGCCGTTCTGGGTTGGCTACTGCAAGCTGGGAGCAATCAGCAATGGGCGCAGCGGAGAGAGAGAGAGAGGGGGAGAGGGAGAGAAGCTTTGGCGTGAAGGTGATGGGTGATGGTGAGGTGGTGACGAACTGGGGGCACGTCCATGTGGATGACTGCAACTTTCGCTCTCGTGGTTGTTATGGTACGAATGTACTTGTTCCCCCTTTCTGGCCTCTTCGGATCTTCTGGCTTTTACATCGACTTCGCTGATAACGTAGTATAGTACTGTAGAGTTTAATCTTCTTGCATTGGCATTGTTTTGAGGACGATTTGCTTGGTAGCATAATAGCCAGCGCAGTAAAATTTAAAATTAGCAAACGTGAAGATCTTATTTGACTTTTTTTCCTAAAAAAAATACCAAGATCTCATTTGAGATAGCTGAAATTGATGGTTTAATGGATTATCTGTTTTTTCAATAGTATCCAAGGATATAAACGAATGAATTGTGCAAAGCTGAAAAAATGTTTTAAAAAAAGTATTTCAATAGTTTGAAAGTTTAGAAAGCGTGAGAAAGAAAATCTACAGTACCATGTGTTTCCCAAATTTTATGTTATATGGGTTACGGTGCGTGTTTGATTTGTTTGCCTACCAAAATCTAGAGATAGTGGACTTGTGGTCCGTAGTACGTGCATGATGAAGGGCATGGAGAGCCTAGTAGTAGCATGCTTTGTGGGCCACGCCCCAAATGCATCCGAAAGGTGACATTAATTAGACAGGCCTATGGCCACAAGCACCAGCCGCAGCGCAGGGCCCATGCCACGTCCACCTCTCTGACAAAATCCCATCCATCTTGAGCGCAAGCGCAACAGATCCCTTCGGCCTGGGCCGAAATGGGATCGGTGATTCTCCGCGGTACAACTCTTGTGGCTCGCCGTGTGGCCGGACATGAAAAACAGAAAACTCTCACGTCATTGCCTATGAGTCTATGACCAGATATAAACAAACAGATTCATTATTGTCCATAGCGACAAGCAGGTGGTACATTGGCAAACTGGGCCTTGATTCTGTGGACCTGTGTGACACAAACACACGGTGCTGTTACGTGTCACCAATGTTTAAACGCCATGGAGTTAGGGCTCTTATGGCTTGTAGGAAATCCAAAGAAAATTTAGAGGATCGCAATCCTTAGAAAGTTTTTTCTATGAGCTTTCTAAAGGAATATCATTGGCAACAATTATATGGATTTGCTTCCTACATCTCTATTCCAAGGAATCTAAATATGAGCTCATATCTTATGGTTTTATTTTTCTTTGAGAAGTCTCATGCACTCTCTCCCTTTATCTCTCTAG
The DNA here is from genome assembly GCA_003991445.1 of Oryza meyeriana var. granulata. NCBI lineage: Eukaryota > Viridiplantae > Streptophyta > Magnoliopsida > Poales > Poaceae > Oryza > Oryza meyeriana. The sequence continues at coordinate 182,047 of RYFJ01000413.1, read as the reverse complement.
TATCTCTTCCACAAAACAATTTACTCCATAATTTCTATGTTTTATTTTCTATGAACTGCTAAACACATGAACTTTTAAATTCCTGTGTTTGAAAACCCTATAGAAATCCAAGGTGTGCGACGTTCTATTACTGTGTTTTTTCTGTTCTCATGTTTTAAAAATCATGTGTTCCAAAGAAACCCTTACTGATTACTAACATGCAATTTTTTTTTACCAAGCAACCGATGGAAAACGATGGATTAATTTTGTTCTTTGAGTTTCAGGTAGTACTCACTTCGGTTTTTAAAGTATGGCGTCGTTAACTTTTAGACATATGTTTAACCATTCGTCTTATTTCAAAAATTATGTAATTATTATTTGTTTTGTTGTAATTTATTTTATAATTAAAGGTGCTTTTAGCATAATTTATATTTTTACATATTTGTGTAGAAATTTTAAATAAAATAAACAGTGAAACTTATATCCAAAAGTGAACACGTCAAACACTACAAATCATTGGGAGTAAAATGTTAATAGGAGTAGCTACCAACACACACACACACACATATATATATACAGGAAAATGGTCCTATACTCCTTAGAGTACATACTCCTGTTTGCATCTACCGTCCATCTGTAGCTATATACCGCTACCAAATAAAAAAATATATATACCGCTACCAAATAAAAAAAGTATATACCGCTACTAAATAAAAAAGTATATACCGCTACCAAATAAAAAAAGGTATATACCCCTACCAAATAAAAAAGGTATATACTGTTACCAATTAAAAAATAAGTATATACCGCTACTAAATAAAAAAGGTATATACTATACTGCTACTAAATAAAAAATAGTAGATGCCACCCCCTATAAAAAGTGTGTGCATGCAAGTGAGAGTACATGCTCCTAAGAGTAAAAGGGGTTCATATATATATATATATATATATATATATATAAAACTTTTTCTTATTACTCCTAATTTTAATAATTCTTTCATATGCATTTTAAACTCTTCTATATCCTTTGGGGTTGTGTCTATTGGGCATGTTTTAATTATATAATCTGGATTTATTATATTAATTTTACAGGCAATTAAATTTTTAAATAAAATAAACAGTGAAACTTATATCCAAAAGTGAACAACGTCAAACACTACAAATCATTGGGAGTAAAATGTTAATAGGAGTAGCTACCAACACACACACACATATATATATATATACAGGAAAATGGTCCTATACTCCTTAGAGTACATACTTCTGTTTGCATCTACCGTCCATCTGTAGCTATATACCGCTACCAAAAAAATATATATATATACCGCTACCAAATAAAAAAAGTATATACCACTACTACATAAATAAAGTATATACCGCTATCAAATAAAAAAGGTATATAGTGTTACCAATTAAAAAATAAGTATATACCGCTATTAAATAAAAAAGGTATATACTATACTGCTACTAAATAAAAAAATAGTACATGCCACCCCCTATAAAAAGTGTATGCATGTAAGTGAGAGTACATGCTCCTGAGAGTAAAAGGGGTTCACACACACACACACACACACACACACACACACACACACACACACATATATATATATATATATATATATATATAACTTTTTCTTATTACTCCTAATTTTAATAATTCTTCCATATGCATTTTAAACTTTTCTATATCCTTTGGGGTTGTGTCTATTGGACATGTTTTAATTATATAGTCTGGGTTTATTATATTAATTTTACAGATAATTGAATTTTTCTCTCAGTATTTCATCGGGATTTCTCCTATTATTTGAATGTCCTCTAATCTTTGGATAATTCTTTTGATATCCTTTTTGGATTTAATATCTCTCTACCAATTTAGTGTAAATGACTGTAGTCCTATGTGTCGGTGAAACGGGACTGGGGGCCCCACATACCCCGGGGACGCGTGGATCTTCGGCCACGTCAGCTCCTCCGGGGCTCACATTCTGCACCGGTGACGGCCGGCTACAGTCGTTTTCCCGCTAAGTACCTAGGCACGAGCACCGCCTTGGCCCGGGTGCGCACTCCCTGGGCGAGTTGCGACGACGGCTCGCAGCCACCTCCTCGGGCCCCGCGTCCCGGGGACCTTCCCGGGCCCGGGCCTCGCCTCCTGGTCCCGGGAGCCACCTCCTCGATCCCGGGCATGTCCTCAGAGAACATGTTGGACTTCCCGTGCCCGGGCCTCGCCCCCTGGTGCCGGGACCCACAGCTCCAGCCCCAGGTCGCGTCCCCGGGGCACATTACTGGGACTTCCCGTGCCCGGGCCTCGCCCCCCGATCCCGGGACCCACAGCTCCAGCCTCGGGTCGCGTCCCCGGGGCACATTACTGGGGGATTCCCGGGCCCGGGATGCGCTCCCCGGGCCCGAGGCCCACAGCTTCGTCCCCGAAGAACTCGGTGCCTTGTGCGCGCGGAGGGCTCGACGAGCTCTCTGCCCCGGGCCCGAGCTTGACTCGAGCGGACCAACTGTTCCAACCACCCGCATTAATGGCGAGGTGACGGGGCACGTCGCCCCTGTCGCCCGCTCTGCCACGCGTGACGGCTCGTGATGGCCTCCCGTGGGCTGGCTCCCTGTGCAGTCAGAGAACTTTTGACTAAGAGGGCTTCATTTTTCCACGCTCTGACAGCGAAGGCGTGCACTGTCACATCTTCATGACCTAGCCGCCCCGCAGAGCCGAGTAACATGGCGACCCGACGTGCCGAACTTACTTCGGCGCCATACTGAGAAAAGCATTCTCCTTGCATGTGAGCTAGGCACTATGGACTCCCCTTGTATTATGAAAGGAGGATCCATGCCTGCGAGGGCTAAGGACTGGGGTTCGATCGGCTTCTGCGTTGAGCTCAGCTTCGAGAGAGACTGAGTTCGTCCCCAAGTTAGAGCTAGCCTCTTGAGCATCCCTCAAGAACACCTTGTAAGAACAACCCACATTCATCTCCCACATAGCAACCACACACAGGAGTAGGGTATTACGCCTCCGCGCGGTCCGAACCTCTATACTTCTCCTGTCTCCCTTGCGTGCCATCTCAGCCCGGGCCCCCGGCGCCCGAGCATCTTTCATCTCCCAGACGCCGCTGCCGTCCTGTGAACAACTCCCCTGGCCGAACCTCAAAGGAGGATCCCCAGACTCTCCGCGGTTGGAGTTCCCTCCTTCAACACTATGCATTCTATAAAAACTGTAAATAATACAGATAGAGAGATACTTGTAATAATTAATGCGATAAATGTTTTTAGACTTTATTTAGATTTCAAAGAATTTATAGTTATGACAGATTATGAAGCAATATACAAATATTATAATCAGTTTAATATCAAGAAGTTCTAAAGGTGGATATATATATATATACACACACATACCCAGGAGTATGGAAGTACACAACCACAACAACACAAAAAGGACGGGATATGAAGACCTTAAGTGAGCTGTCATGCTTCTTTGGCCAACGAAAGAGGCAGCCTTTTCATCAGAAGGTTTGATTGAGAAAACGCCCTGCATTGCTTAGCAGCTCCACGATCTTTAAAAGACTCGCCGTGCAAATCTTCCACGGGTTAATGATGGCGATTCTTCAGCCGTATGATCCTCAAAGCTGAAACTCCAAAGGCTGCATCAGGACAGAATGCGTGATAAGCTTTCGAGCTGTGTTTTGCTGTTTAAATTTCTTTGTCAGATTGACATTACCTGCTGGATAAATTGACAACACATTGGTTCACAGACACATATAAACTTCATCTGAATTCAAAAGATAAAAAGTCATAGTTGCAATTTAGGGGTTGTTTAGTTGCTTGCTTTAATTTACCAAACTTTTATAGCTAAGGTGTGTCATGCCATAATTTATATAGCTAGAAAATCCTTGATTACACGCTAGACAAGTTTTGGCAATAATATGTGCCTATGATAAATAGGGGCAATCAAAAAAGTAGCACGATAAATATATGGCAATAAAACAATCACTAGACTAAATTAATTAAAATTACTTGTCAAATTTATGGTAAAATGTGGCCACCATCCGAACACCCTTGAATTAGAAACCATGGGCGGTTGCCTTTTGTTTTTCCACCCTAGGCTAAAGAACTGTACACAGTTAAAAATGTGTTTCTAATATGTTACATTCTAACTATAAATCTTAATAAGTATTTCAGATCATAGTTCTTAAGATATGTCATATTTATTATTAGATTTTTTTATTTTAAGATGGAGGTAATTATCGGTGAAACGGGACTGGGGGCCCCACATACCCCGGGGACGCGTGGATCTTCGGCCACGTCAGCTCCTCCAGGGCCCACATTCTGTACCGGTGACGACCGGCTACGGCCGTTTTCCCGCTAAGTACCTGGGCACGAGCACTGTCTTGGCCCGGGTGCGTACTCCCCGGGCGAGTCGCGACGACGGCTCGCACCACCTTCTCGGGCCTGGGCCTCGCCCCACGGTCCCAGGAGCCCTCTCCTCGGCCCCAGGGCATGTCCCCGGGAACATTACTGGAACTTCCCGTGCCCGGCCTCGTCCCTTGGTCCAGACCCACAGCTCCAGCCCCGGTCGCGTCCCCGGCACATTACTGGACTTCCGTGCCCGGCCTCGCCCCCGTCCGGGACCCATAACTTCAGCCCCGGTTGCGTCCCCGGGCACATTATGGGCTTCCGGCCGGGGTGCGCTCCCCGGGCCCGGGGCCCACAGCTTCGTCCCCGAGGAACTCGGCGCCTTGTGCGCGCGGAGGGCTCGACGAGCTCTCTGCCCCGGGCCCGAGCTTGACTCGAGCGGACCAACTGTTCCAACCACCCGTATTAATGGCGAGGCGACGGGGCGCGTCGCCCTTGTCGCCGACTCTGCCACGCGTGGACTCTCATGATGGCCCCCCGTAGGCCGGCTCCCTGTGCAGTCAGAGAACTTTTGATTGAGAGGGTTTCAGTTTTCCACACTGGCAGCGATGGCGTGCGCTGTCACATCTCCACGACCAAGCCGTCCGCAGCAGCCGAGCGACGTGACGACAAGACGTCCGAGCTGACTCCGGCGTGGCTCAGCAGGCAGCCGCGTGCGTGCGACAAGACATATCATACCTAGAAAAGCTTTCTCCTCACATATGAGCTAGGCGCTGTGGACTCCCCTTGGACTATGAAAGGAGGATCCATGCCAAGCAGAAAGAGGATCCCCGGTTCCAGAGACTGGCTCTCTCTCTTGCTCGCTCCGGCTCTCTCTCTCTTTCCTGGAGGGAGGCTTCTGGAGGTGTACAGCTTCTAGAGAGGCTTCGTCCCCAAGCGAGGGCGAGCTCCTGAGCACCCCACTCCAGAACACCTTGTAAGAGCAAACCGCATTCATTTCCCACATAGCAAACATACACAGGAGTAGGGTATTACGCCTCCGCGCGGCCCGAACCTGTATACTTCTCCTGCCTCCCTTGCGTGCCATCTCAGCCCGGGCCCCCGGCGCCCAAGCATCTACCATCTCCCAGACGCCGCTGCCGTCCTGTGAACAACTCCCCTGGCCGAACCTCAAAGGGGGGTCCCCAGACTCCCCGCGGTTGGAGCTCACTCCTCCGACAGCTAGCACACCAGGTAGGGGGAGTTTCACTTCCAGGCAGCATGCCGGCATCCCCAACGCCGGCACGCTCCATGGCAGGAGGTCATCGTCCGCGGGACTCCGACGAAGAGTCCGGCGGCTTCACCCCGCCGGGTGACGTTAGCCCGGTGGCGAGCCCGCCGCGCTCCCCCTCCCCGTCTTCCTAGGGGCGCGCGGCGCGTGCCTGGCGGGTCGAGCTCGTCCCTTAGCAGCCTGGTTGTGCGGCCTCGGCCCCTTCCCTTGCGGAGGGAGCCGGCAAGTGCCCCGCAGGGTCTGCCGCGGCCTCATCCTTGAGGCGAGAGCGGACGCGCCGCTCCACGGCGCGCCGCCATCTCAACTCCTAGTCGGCGACGCCGCAGGGAGCCCTCTTGGCGGCGGAAGACCACCTACGCCACCCCCCAGCATTTACCGGGGACAGAGGCCGGGAGCGGCGGTGGCTCAACGAAGTTGCCGACTTGGTAGGCGCGGCCCATCGCCAGGTAGCCGCCGACAGTAGTGCAAGGGCCGGGAGTGCCGACCGCGCGACATCTAGCGCGGGCCGGCTCCCCGCCCCGAAGCAGAACCAAGCCCGGAACGCGGCGCCTCGCGCCACGCCCCCGGCCAAGAATGGCCATGGTGACCTCCGTGGCCGGCTAAACCGGATGCGGTCCCATGAGGACGCCCGGGTCACGTTGGAGCGACAGCGCGAACGGCGCGCGAGCGCCGTCGGGCTTCCCGAGGCCCAGGCCTTCAGCTCTAACCCCCCGGCGGGAAACCGTCGTCCGTCGTCTGAGCCCGCTCAGTACGGCTCGGGCTGCCTAGCGCTCTCCCCAGGCCTCCGGCAGGTGCGCTGGCCGGCCAAGTTCCGGCCCAGCTTGCCAGAGAAGTATGACGGCTCCGTCGACCCCACAAAGTACCTGCAGATCTACACCACCACCATCCAGGCAGTGGGCGGCGATGAGAAGGTGATGGCAAACTACTCTCCCATCGCCCTCAAGGCCCAGGCTCGCTCCTCGATGATGAACCTCCCTGAGGGGTCGATCTCCTCGTGGGAAAACCTCTGCCACCAGTTCGTGGCGAACTTCCAGGGCACTTTCTCACGCCCTGGGACCGAGGCAGATCTCCACGCCCTACGTCAGGGCAGGGACGAGTCGCTGAGGCGTTTCTTGTAGCGCTTCAGCCAGGTACGCAACACTATTCCCCACATCGCTCATCATGCGATTATTCATGCATTTCGCTCGGGTGTGCGCGACAAGCGCATGCTCGAGAAGCTGGGCATAATCGGGCTGCGTCCGTGCGGCGGCTGGGTTTTGCGCATAATTATTGGTTCCTTACCAGCGAGCTACCGTATCCCATCCTGCTAAACCCCGGACATTGTCCAAGCCCCGGGGCCGTGGGTGCGCCCCTCTGCGCGGCGCCCCGGGCCCCCGCTGGCTTGCGGTGTCCCGCCTGGTTGGCTTCGGGCTCGTTTTTTCCACTGCTAGGGGGCAAAATACTTATGCGCAATCATTTCCTCCGCACGGTCGCGACTCCGGTGTCGAGATCCTCGCCAACACCTCTCCCGATTCGGAGCAACCTCTCGAGTTCTAAGAACAGGGCGCACGCCCGCTCCTCGCGCCGTGTAACAGCCTGCCCTCCAGAACCGCGTAGCCCAGCCCAACCGACGGGCGGGCCCACTTACACATAGCACCCCACTTATACTTTCGTCCTCGCTTCGTGTAAAAGGGTTAACCCGGAAGTACTATGGTTGGAGGGACAAGGCCTTATAAGTTGGTTCAACTCTTGCTCAACTAGCAAGGTGGTACTATTCATGTGCACACCGCACTCATGGGCCACATAGGCCCAAATCCTAATTAGGCCAGGATGTCACACACACCCCCCCTCAAAGGACCTGGCGTCCCCGCCAGTCCAACTTACCCGCATAGCCACACAGGCATATAGGCAAATGTCCAGGAACGCGCCCCCTCTTAGCGCACGTCCGTACGTCCAGTGCCGGCGCCATATGCCATGCCATGTGCCTCACACCGAGCCCACATGCGCCATGCGCCATATGCCCGCACACTGACCCGTACGCGCAACCGTGAGGGTCGGCTCTGATACCATTTGTAACAGCCTGCCCTCCAGAACCGCGTAGCCCAGCCCAACCGACGGGCGGGCCCACTTACACATAGCACCCCACTTACACTTTCGTCGTCGCTTCGTGTAAAAGGGTTAACCCGGAAGTACTATGGTTGGAGGGACAAGGCCTTATAAGTTGGTTCAACTCTTGCTCAACTAGCAAGGTGGTACTATTCATGTGCACACCGCACTCATGGGCCACATAGGCCCAAATCCTAATTGGGCCAGGATGTCACACGCCGCGGCTTCAAAGCCATGAAGCGCGAGTTGCTGGCCGCGGCACCGAGCCCAGCGGTAGCCCGGAGGCTGAAGTGGTCGCACACCCAGATCACTTTCGGCCCCGAGGACCATCCAGCCCGGGTACCCGGGGAGGGACAGCTCGCTCAGAGAGGTTCAAAAGCTAACCGGGTGTGTGCCTACACTCAGCCGCTTCATCTCCAAGCTAGGGGAGCGTGCCCTCCCCCTCTTCAAGCTTCTCAGGAAGACCGGGCAGTTCACTTGGACGGATGAGGCTGATCAAGCCCTTGACGAGCTCAAGAGGTGCCTGACAGCTCCCCCTGTCCTCGTGGCACCGGCTCAAGATGAGCCCCTGTTGCTCTACATAGCGGCAACCCCGCAAGTGGTGAGTGCGGCGCTCGTCGTCGAGCGCCCCTTGCCCGACAAACACACGGCCTGGGACCCGCCTCCCGGGCCCGACTCTGGGGAGCCCGAACCCGGGCAGCCTCGCCAAGGTGAGTGCGAGTCTGGGGACGCGGCACTCGGAACAAATTCAACCACATTCCAGATAGGGCGCGATCACCCGGACAGCATCGCCCTGGCAAGAGCGGGTCCGGGGAGGTCGTCCTGATTCATTCCACATTCCAGACAGGGCGCGATCACCCGGACAGCATCGCCCTGGCGAGAGCGGGTCCGGGGAGATCGTCCCGATTCATTCTACATTCCAGACAGGGCGCGATAACCCGGACAGCATCGCCCTGGCAAGAGCGGGTCCAGGGAGGTCGTCCTGATACATTCCACATCTCAGCCCGGGTCCCTGGGCCCGAGCATATTCCTGCCGGGGCTCTGGGTCCCTGGGCCATATTTGTCCCCGACCACGAGAGCTCGCTCCCTCCCGAGGGAGCTGAGCCCATGCTCCCGGCCCCCGTCAGGCCGGGGTAGGGGCGCACACAACAGAAGCCGGCGGCGCGCCTCGCCCTGCGACACTCATTACCAGCAGAGCCTTAAGCGCTTTCATCAGCGTAAGGTTCGGGCCCGATCACTCCAAGTCGGGGACTTAGTCCTCCGCCGTGTCCTCACACGTGCCGGAAAGAAATAAACTTTCCCCCCTGTGGGAAGGCCCCTTCCTGGTGATTGGTGTCTCCCGACCGGGCTCGGTAAGACTGGGACAGGAGGATGGGACCCGCTTCCCAATCCCTGGCACATCGAGCATCTTCACAAATTTTATCTGAAAACACATTCTGTAAGTTGCGGGGTGCTCGGGCCAGCGCCAGATTTCTCTGAATCTCAGCGCTGGCCGGGGGCCCCCATATGCATCCCCTAAGTAGCTCTTTCAGTATGCTTTATGTTCTCATGCCCTTTGTCCTTTTCTGTGTGTTGCGTTCGTAGCGGTCTCCCCCTGGGGGCATAATCGGGCCGCACCCGTGTGGTGGCTGGGTTTTGCGCATAATTATTGGTTCCCTACCAGCGAGCTACCATATCCCATCCTGCTAAACCCCGGACATTGTCCAAGCCCCGGGGCCGTGGGTGCGCCCCTCTGCGCGGCGCCCCGGGCCCCCGCTGGCTTGCGGTGTCTTGCCTGGTTGGCTTCGGCTCAGTTTTTCCGCTGCTAGGGGGCAAAATACTTATGCGCAATCCTTTCCTCCGCACTGTCGCGACTGCAAAGAGGCCCTTGGGAGGTGGTAGACGCCAGGACTCGTAGCATGGAATGGACAAGGAGCGAGCCAAGTACTCTCACGGTTCATCGTGTGCAGATTAGACCCATTTTTGGCTTGCGCCGGTTTTCTTTCCAAACCTGGACGCGGGCCGGGGGCCCATCCCAGATTCATCTCCGGTGCAATTCTTGTCCGGTCGCTGGTAGCGCTCCTGGCCCCGGGATTGTGCTCGCGGAGCCACACCACCCTTTTCAACATCCAGATACGTAATCTTATCCCACTTTAAACATTGCTCAATTTCTATTCTTCCCCCGTTTGTATGGCCATGTGTTTCGTTCTCCTCGGCCCCGGGGGCAAAGCGGAATCTACCAGGGCCTGGTGCGAGGGCCGCTGGGTTAGCGCTGCCCCGGTTGCTGAGGCCTGATGGTCGGGTCGTGGACCGCGCCCCGGGCACTGTCGATGCTCCGGGGTCTCGGGCATAACCCCCCATCGGGCTAGCCTAGATTCCCGGGGCGGGCTGCGGTGCCCGGCCTGGCCAGCTCCTCCCCGGCCACCGCCGAGGCGCTGGGTGCTTTGTTGCCTGGCGACCCCGTGCCCGGTCAAGGTTGGTTCTCGAGGGGCTCCCGGCGAGTCAAAAGGTACGAGCTTAGCACTTTGGCCACACCTAACCCACGCGGGGCTCTTTTCATATGTTCTCTCTTCTAGCAGTCTTTTCCCGCGACCTCGCTACGCTCCCCAGGCCGAACGCGCTCGGGGGCATGGAGGGCCCCCGGGCCCGAAAGACGGCCGCGGGCGGTGTCAGAAGGGAATTGACGTCTTCCTCGGACTCCTCGCCGGCCATCGGCTCCACGAGGTGCTCGCTGCGGACGAGGAACCCTGCCACCCTTGCAGCGGTCTCGACCACGGCTCTCCGTGCCTCCTTGCGAACCACCACGGCTTCCTCGCGTGCGGTGAACTCACACTCCCGGGACGCGAGCCCGGCCTCTTGGTTCGACACGTTCCTCCCGGGAGGATATTTCCTTCTCCCGCGCCTCCATCTCGGACCGGGCGCGGGAGGCCTCGTCGGCGGTAGATTTGGCGGCAGCCTCCGATCGGACGACGCGCCTCTCTGCTGCCTCGATCTCCGGCCGGTGGGTCGCCACGAAGATCTCTGTGGCGACTATACGGGTGGTGAGCTGCTGTATCGCCATTGCGATCGCTGCCCACCCGCTCTCGAGGTCCGCCCGGACCCGGACGGACTCCCGCCACTACCGTCGGGCTGCCGCTTGCACTTGGCCGGCGGCGCTCGCCATCTGCTCCAGCACGGAGTGTAGCGTCGCTTGTCCGCGCGCCGCTCCTGTTCGCCGGGTAGCAAAAAAGTACCAGGGCCCGCTCTTCTGTTTGGGCCTCAATATTCTTTCCTGGCCTCTTGAAATCGGCTTTCATGAGCCGATACCTTTTGTACTAGGTGTGCTAGGCTCTTGAAATCTTCTGATGAAAATCTTTCCTTGATCGGAGCCACCAACCCTTGGAATGCTAACTCGGCCAGCTGTGCATCATCCAGACTTAAACTATAACATCGGCTTCTAACATCACGAAACCGCTGGATATATTCTGTGACTGATTCCTCCGGCTTCTGTATTACCGATGTTAAATCTATCAAACTCATCTCCTGAATCCCAGTAAAGAAATATTTGTGGAACTGCTTTTCCAGATCGGCCCAACCCCGAACTGAGTTAAGTGGCAATGAAGAAAACCATGTAAACGCCGATCCGGACAGCGACAATGGGAAAAACCTAACTCTCAAAGCTTCTTCAGCCGATGCTTCTCCGCATTGTGCCAGGAATCGACTGACATGCTCCACTGTAGACACATCATCTTGCCCTGAGAATTTGGAGAAGTCTGGTACTTTGTATCGGCGCGGCAAAGAAACTCTATCAAACCAATCTGGATATGGAGGCCGATACATAAATATCTCTTCCTTCGGTCTTAGACCGAATTGCTCTCTTATCACCTCTGTGACTCTTGCTGATAAATCTTCTTTTGGATCTTCACCGTAATAACGCAGAGGTGGAGTTGATAGCCGATTCTGATTCTGATATTCCCTCGGATAATTGTACTCAGGAACAGCTTCTGGATAACTCTGTTGATGCCCCCCATAGTACGCAGTTTGATATCCTTGAGGAATCCCATCTTGTTGCCCCCCGGGTATTTGAATCGGCTCCACTGCCTTCTTGATCAAGCTCTGTAATGTGTTCACCAATATCCCAGATTGATCGGTCAACGCATGATGAACTGCTTCATTAAACATGTCTTGAATTGGCTTTTGTGAACTCGCAGGCGATGTATGGCTCGATTCACCAACCAGAACAGGCTTTGGAAATTGGGATTTTTGAATCGGCCCTTGATCTGTCATACCGAAGGATTTTAGACAAAGCTTTTGAAATTCAGCAATGTTCTGCTCCACTTGTTGTCTTTGTTCTTCGGTCAAGTCTTCCATTGTGACTGGAATCATATTATTTGTGCTGACCTCCTTTCCAGCCATGTTGAAGTTCTGGTCCCACCGGGTCAAAAACGTGTTGGTTCAGCTGATAGGGTATATTGTGATGATATGAAGATCGTGTCCCACCGGGCGTGCCAAAAACGTGTTGACGCCGAAAACCGCCGGGTGTGCCAAAAAGCTCGCTGACGATCTGGTTCGGCGCCTAGAGACACGCGAAGGCCTGGGAGATCTGCTTAGCTCCAGTGCAGGTCCTAAATTATTGAGGTTCGTAGGCGTGCCAGTCAATTTGACCCAGCAATTGACAAGGAGATAGAAAATATTAGCCAACAACCCAATCGGCCGACAGACTGATGTAGACTCCTTCCAAACGATTGCCGATAACTCCTGTATCGAATTCCCCTGAGCCGACTGCCCGACTTGCCCGGGCTCTCGCCTGTGTCCGCGCCCGGGTCTTCGCCTGTTGCCCACGCTCGGGTTCTCATCTGTTGCCCGAGCCCGGGACCTCGTGCCCGCGCCCGAATCTCTGTGCCCGCACCCGGGTCTTCGTGCCCGCGTCCGGCTACCAGCAGCGATCGACCGATAAGCCGATAAAATCTTCCTTCAGCCGATGGCGCCAACAGTGCTCGCACATCGGCTACGCCTGTGCCCGGGCCCTCGTCCTCGGCGTGCTCGCGTCCGGGTCCTTGTTGGTCCTCGTGCTCGGGTCCTCGCTTGTGCTCGTGCCCGGGTCAGCAACAATTGCACATCGGCTATCGGCCGATACGGTCTGATGTAGGCCCCTTGTAGCCGATGGCCGATGGCACCTGTGTATCGGCTAGGAAACCGATAACGCTATAAGCAAATAGATAAGCTGTCAGTATAACATGTGCATCGACTAGAAGCCGATGATAAAATAGATAGGCAGAATAGTAAGCTAGCCGACTGCCAAGGAAACACATGTGCATCGGCTAGAAAACCGATGATAATATAGATGACCAAAATAGTAAAGATAATACAGTCGGCTTTATAAACAGATAACCTATCGGCTAAGCACTCCAATAGAACGTCGCATATACACCGATCGGCTCGACAAGGATAAATCTATTATTATCAATCTAGTAGTTCAGACCTAACTGATGCAGCACAGATTAATAATAATAAAGGAACCTCAACAAGCCGATAGACCTAATGCAACTGTGATGTAATAAGATAACTTATCGGCTATACATTCCGATAAGACACTTGCGCAAAAACCATCAACCTAGCAGGAACGATTTATCGCTGGCAGCTCAGTAGGTCGGACCCAACTGATGCAGCACGAACTGATGATAAATCGCCCCCAGTAAGCTGATAAGATCTACGCACGCGTGATGTGGTATACCTGATCGGCCTAAGAGGTCGGACCGAACCGATGCAGTCGTAGACAGGGCAGATACACCTGGGTAAGGGGTGACGAGTCTTACCCTCTCGCAGGAGTTCGGACCTAACCGATGCAGCCCCGCTCGAGAAGCAAGAACCCGTCGAAAGGGTGGCGATGCGCCGAATTTGATTGATCTGTGTGGATCATTTACAAGGTACCCGGGCATACGTATATATACCTCGAGTTGATACAGTCCTGATCGGACACGAAACAGGAGTTTCCTAACTATAAAAGGAAAACTAACAAGCCCTGATCGAACACGAGATCAGGTTTATCTAAAAAGTATTAAAACTACCTAATTTATAGATAAGGTAATTGACTGTCATGTCGTGGTCTTCACGATTCCTTCCCGAATCCGACTTCTTCTGGATTAGCTCCCAACGGCTGATATCACTTCTTTCCTTAACCGAGTCCGACGCGAACCGTGCCAAATTTTGGCGTTAACACATGCCCCCAGCTTCGTCCCCGAGGAACTCGGTGCCTTGTGCGCGCGGAGGGTTCGACGAGCTCTCTGCCCCGGGCCCGAGCTTGACTCGAGCGGACCAACTGTTCCAACCATCCGCATTAATGGCGAGGCGACTGTCATGACGGCCCCCTGTAGGCCGGCTCCCTGTGCAGTCAGAGAACTTTTGACTAGAGGGCTTCAGTTTTTCACACTGGCAGCGATGGCGTGCACTGTCACACCTCCACGACCAAGCCGCTCGCAGCAGCCAAGTGACGTGACGACAAGGCGTCCCGAGCTGACTCCGGCGTGGCTCAGCAGGCAGCCGCGTGCGTGCGACAAGACATATCATACCTAGAAAAGCTTTCTCCTCAGATGTGAGCTAGGCGCTGTGGACTCCCCTTGGACTATAAAAGGAGGATCCATGCCAAGCAGAAAGAGGATCCCCGGTTCCAGAGGCTGGCTCTCTCGCTCTCTCTCTCGCTCGCTCCGGCTCTCTCTCTTTCCCGGAGGGAGGCTTCTGGAGGTGTACAGCTTCTAGAGAGGCTTCGTCCTCAAGCGAGGGCGAGCTCCTGAGCACCCCGCTCCAGAACACCTTGTAAGAGCAAACCACATTCGTCTCCCACATAGCAAACATACACAGGAGTAGGGTATTACGCCTCCCTGCGGCCCGAACCTGTATACTTCTCCTGTCTTCCTTGCGTGCCATCTCAGCCTGGGCCCCCGGCGTCCGAGCATCTATCATCTCTCAGACGCCGCTGCCGTTCTGTGAATAACTCCTCTGGCCGAATCTCAAAGAGAGATGCTCAGACTCTCCGCGATTGAAGCTCACTTCTCTGATAGTAATAGTTTAAAGTTACAACTGAAGACTACAGATACTTTACACGATCTGCATTATGTACGTGAGTGACCTCCCGTCCCATCAAGGTACAGCACCCAGATCCCAGTCTACGAACTGGCCAGTACAGACGCACAAATACTTGTTGTACAGTCAAATGTCCTTATAGAAACGAGATGAACTTATTGTTACGTACGTGGTCTAAGATCCCGGTCAGATCCTTCACCGAAATCGTAGACTAACAGCCTCCATTAAAACGTCGCCAGGTACGTACAGATGTACAGTACTTGCGAGTGTTGACTAATCTGGACCTGATGATCCACTGTTAGTTAGTACTTTTTTCTATTAAAAATACTTTAATTTATATTATTTTTTTTTAAAAATAAGATTATAATTAAAAAATAATTGTGATTGGTTGAGGTAACAAAGCAGGTGAAAAAATTAAATAGATGAAGGTTGTGATTAGTTAAGATAGAAAGATAGATGAAATAGTATTATTGTTATATAAATTTAAATTATTTTGGAACGGAAGGAGTGCCTGCCATGCTCCACAGACACAATTTCTACGCCGTCCGAACCGCCCAGAGCACGCAATGAATGAGAAGAAGAGGTGCAAAGCTGCAGCCGCTTCAAGATGAGTTGCTTCCTTCCTTCGCCTGCCCATACTTGCATTACCCAATACCCATACATACAGCAAGCCATTGCACAGGGGCTGTGTGGCACTCTCGCTGTCGCCGGCAGCAGGTACGAGCACGATCCGACGAGCCGTGAGGCAACAAGCGTGAAACCGCCAAACGGTAGCAGACTAGTACAGCACTAGCGAGCAAGCAGGGCGACACGATTAGCTGATGAGCAATAACGAGGCATGGGCTGCGTGGGTGCAAAGATGGTCTCCGAGCGTTTGCCCATCTTTCGCTTGCGCGTCCGTAAAAGCATGGGGCTCGCATTGCACACGCGCGCACATGGCAACCGAACTGTTCCGATCGGGCATTCGATCGGAGAGTCGCCTTTTGCAACGTTGCCATCAACGCGCCGTGCGCTGTGTGGCACGGTGTACTGTTCTTCTGTGCAGAGTGGCATGGCGCGCGGCGGATGGGCCTAATCTAGAGGACAAAACGATTGGGGTTTGGGCTGGGGGTGACTCGTCGTTGCCGATGGCCGCGGCCCGCGGCGATGGAATCGTGAGGATTTGGTCCATCTTTGCACACCGATAATTTGGTTTTTTACTGTTACTAATTTAATTTTTTTTATTTATAAAACTAATTTTTGATTTGGTTAATTTACAGAAATAGCCTCTTGCCGCCGTGGCCCAGAGCGGCGAATGGCCTCTCCGTCAGGCGCGGCTAACGGCGGACCTCGCCGTTAGCCGAAGGGGCCACGTGGCGTTGCCGCCCTCGGGGACGGCGGCGAATGCCTCCAGGGGGCCGAATGCAAAAATGCATTCGTTGCCGTCCCCCAGGGCGGTTTTTAGCCCAATCGCCGCCCTGGGGGACAGCGGTTTTTAGGCCTCCCCTATATAATCCCTTCGTACACTCACTGGCGTGTCATTTTCCCTTTCCGCCTCCAGCGTTCGTCCAATAGAGCTGAGGCAAAGGAGGAGCAGTACAGCGGCGAAGCCCTCACGGATTTTTGAGCCGAATCTAGGTATTTTTTTTGCTCTCTCCCTGTTATGTAGTCAATTTTTTAGACAAGTGTTAATTAGTACTAGACGCGTAGTGTAATACCCGACATATTATGAAAATATTAACGGTTTGACATAACCATCGTTAGTGTTAAATTTATTTGACCGTACTAAAAGAACATAGCGGACATGTAGTAAATTGTAGATATTTTAGAAATAAATATGCTCCGCCATGACCATCGTTGGTATACGTCATTTTGACACGTTAAATAAACCTAGCGTATAATTTTATTAGCGCTGCTGGGTTAGTTTGTAAAATATAGAAACGGTAATGGTTTGACTCATACCTATAGCCTTTTTATGGAACGAATATTGATTAGTACAGATTAATAACTGTAGTGAAAATCTGCATTCATCGCTTCAGAGCTGTATTATGCTGTTGTGGAGAACCTCCGGTTCGAGCCCAAGTCAATTATCAGGCGCATCGAGGAGAAGTACAAGTACACCATTACATATGCCAAGGCATGGAGGGCCAAACAGAAGATAATTGAAAGGAGATTCTGCAGTTTTGAAGTTTCGTACAATAATTTGCCTCGTCTACTGGAAACCATCTGTGCGAGGAATCCTGGCAGCTACTCCGAAATCAAAAGTTTCCCATTGTTACCAAATCCTGGGCAGAATGTCCTTCAGCGGGCCTTCCTCTCTCTGCAGGCGTGCATGTTTGCATTTCTTCATTACAGGCCCATTCTCTGCATCAACGGCACGTTCCTAACTGGAAAATACAGAGGCCAAATGTTGACGGCAATCGGAGTAGACGGGAACAACCAAGTGTTGCTCGTGGCCTTTGCCTTCGTCGAGAGCGAGAACACAGAGAGTTGGTACTGGTTTCTGAAGCTGGTTAAGGAAAAGGTGGTGGGAATGAGGCCAGATGTATGTCTCATACATGACCGTCATACAGGGATGCTGCGTGCAATTGAGGAGCTGCGAAACGGATGCGCAGACAAGGGATACCCTCCAGTGTGGGAAGATGTAAAGAGCAGATGGTGCATGCGTCACATGGACGCAAACTTTTATAAGCAGTTCAGAAACAAGGAGCTGATGGCCATGTTCAAACGTTTGTGCGCCCAGAATCAACAGAAGAAGTTCAATGAGCTGTGGAGGAGACTTGATGAGCTGACAGTCAAACATAGAGGCGAGAGTTCTGCAAGACACGCAGCTAGAGGTGTTGGCGGCCCTGAAGCTCTAGGTGCACTTCCTACCGATGACGGTACATTCAGAAGGAGGCCCGGTTCCTCGGTTAGCAGATTTTCGCAGTGGATCGAGCACGAGCCGAAGGAGAAATGGGCATTGTTGTACGATGAAGGTGGAGCAAGGTACGGCATAATGACCACGAACCTTGCAGAGGTCTACAACTGGGTCATGCGTGGTGTGAGGCAACTCCCCCTTATTGCCATTGTGAAGTTCATCCTACATGGAACACAGACGTACTTCCACGACAGGTGCAGACAGAATGGCCCATCTATGGCTGATGCAAACCTTTGGTTCGGCACAAAAATGACAGAATACCTTGAGGAGAAATGCAAGAAGGCAAGAGAGCACCTAGTCCGAGTGCAGGGCACACGAGAGCATAGATTTGAGATATTGTGTGCCGACAAGTCCAAGCGTGGCATATTCGCAAGGAAACCTCGGCAAGAGTGTATCCTAAAGGAAGATGGGACATGCAAGTGCTCCTGTCGGAAACCAAGGTTATACCACAAGCCCTGTTCTCATGTCATTGCCGGTTACGGGGAGTGCGGCATTGATGAACGCCAATATGTGTCTCCGTACTTTAAAAAGGAAGCAATCATGCATACATGGAGTACCGAGATTTTTGGTTTCGGCATCGTCGGCACTTTCACTGAAGACACAAGTCCAGTTTATTTCATCTCTGACCCGACGAAGGCAAGGAACAAGGTAGGCCGCCGTCGGACACGGAGGATTTGCAATGATATGGACGAATCCGAGGCCGGCGTTAGCGCTCAACGTTGCAGTAGGTGTGGAGAGGATGAACATACCTACAAGAAGTGCACGAAAGACGCCGAGGCCCTAAGTGTAGCGGAAGTTCCTATGGAAGGATCAGGCGCCGACGGAAGGCGGCCAACTGGGGAAGGCACCATTGATAGGCAGCGTCATCGCAGGCGTCCTCGTGCACCTTCGGGTTATGTTGTGTAGTATAGCCGCTGGTTGCTAATGTAATGTCCCTGTAATGTGTACCAATATGCATGTATTGCTATCTGATTTTCGTTTTAGTGTGGGCCTTTTAAAGGTACTTTGCTGTCTGTTAATTTTCTGACTGTAATGCACTATATTTAATTAAGCTAATCTGTTCCGCTTCTTTTTCCTTGCAGGTATGGAGTACTAGACGCCTGAGCTGCTGGATCACGCCACCGATCAGTCCCATCGGTTGTTTCTCTCGGCGGTGAAGAACCTCGAGCTTGGTACCTTACGTCCTCGACCTTCTAGGCGACTCCTTCCCGTGGACGACAGGTTCATGACTAGGTACGTACGAACGTTGTACTATGAAGCTGTATATGTCAACTTACTAACTTGCTTTATTTTGATTGTCAGGTTGCGAGAGGCAGGCCTTCTGCCGCTGTGTAGGCTGGTAGCAGCCGCAGCGGACCCGACTGACCCGGCGAAGAAGTGGGGTATCGATCGGTCGCTGATCACAGCTCTTGTGGACCGGTGGAGACTGGAGACGCACACCTTCCACCTCCCATGCGGTGAGATGGCCCCCACGCTGTAGGACGTCAGCCTCCTCCTTGGGCTGCCTCTAGCCGGTGATGCGGTGGGCCCAGTTGACGGGCTCCAGGCGTGGCGAGAGGACATCCTGTAGCGGTTCGCCCCGGTTCACCGTGCTCCGGGGCTTCCCCTCGTTGGCGAGATCTTCCCGTACACGCATGCGGCCCCCTCAGGCTTGGGTACTGAGCTACACGGTAAGAATGCTTTCTTGTTGTTTTATGTTCATCCTTCAGTCCGTACTAGAATTACAGTGTCAACTTCTTTATATGTTACTGCAGTCTAATCAGCTAGACCCGGAGGCCGACGCGTACTCACTGCAGAGGAGCCTAGAGGCGTACCTGTTGTGGCTGTTCGGGTGAGTGATATTCACCAACTCGCATGGCCACGCAGTCGACAAGGACTTGATCCCTTACGCGAGGGAGATAGCCGACGCCGAGGACGGTGCTGTTCCCCAGTACAGTTGGGGATCGACAGTCCTTGCCGCCACGTACAGGGGTCTGTGCGACGGCTGCAGGAAGACCGAGCCAGAAGCGGTCTTCACGGGTTGTCCACTCCTCCTACAGCTCTGGGCGGCAGAGCGGTTCGCGATCGGCCGCCCCGTGGTGGACCACAGTCCGTACGAGTCCACCCTGTACGTGGATGTCCCACCGGAGGACTATCCGACGATGGGAACGGTGTGGTGTCATCGTGAGGTATGTTCGGTGTTAGAACCGTCTCGGTTTTTTATGTTACTTGGACTAACGAGAACTCTTTTCTTGTTTGTAGCGTCGGTACGCTCACGTGCAGGTGCAGAAGTCGTACCCAGACTTCGTCATGGAGTTCGACAGGATCACGGACGACGACGTTGTCTGGGAGTCGTACAGCGCCGAGGTGGTGAACGTGCGTGCGCCGCGTGGGCTGTCGTCCCTCTGCAATAGGGACCAGGCGTACTGGCTGACGATGACGCCGATGCTGTTCGACATTTCTGTCGAGCCGCACTGCCCGCAGCGTGTGATGCGGCAGTTCGGTATGCGACTGTTGACGCCGAAAACCGCCGGGTGTGCCAAAAAGCTTGCTGACGATCTGGTTCGGCATCTGGTGACACGCGAAGGCCTGGGAGATCTGCTTAGCTCCAGTGCAGGTCCTAAAATCTTGAGGTTCGCAGGCGTGCCAGTCAATTTGACCCCGTAATTGACAAGGAGATGAAGAAATTTGATTACTGATCCAATCGGCCAGTAAGCCGATACGGATTCCTTCCAGCCGATCGCCGCTATGCTCGTGCCCGGGCCCTCGCCTGTACTCGCGCTCTCGCTCCCGGGTCCTCGCTTGTGCTCGCGCCCGGGTCAGCAGCAACTGCACATCAGCTATCGGCCGATACGGGCTGATGTAGGCTCCTTGTAGCCGATGGCCGATGGCACCTGTGTATCGGCTAGGAAACCGATAGCGTTATAAACAAATAGATAAGCTGTTAGTACAACATGTGCATCGGCTAGAAGCCGATGATAAAATAGATATGCAGGATAGTAAGCCAGCCGACTGCCGAGGAAACACATGTGCATCGGTTAGAAAACCGATGATAATATAGATGACAAACAGTAAGGATAATACAGTCGGCTTTATAAAAGGATAACCTATCGGCTAAGCACTCCGATAGAACGTCGCATATACACCGATCGGCTCGGCAAGGATAAATCTATTATTATCGATCTAGTAGTTCAAACCTAACTGATGCAGCACAGATCGATAATAGTAAAGGAACCTCAACGAGCCGATAGACCTAATGTAACTGTGATGAAAATAACTTACCGGCTATACATTCCGATAAGACGCTTGCACAAAGGATATCAGCCTAACAGGAATAATTTATCGCTAGCAGTTTAGTAGGTCGACCCAACCGATGCAGCACAAACTGATGATAAACTACCCCCGATAAACTGATAAAAACTATGCACGCGTGATGTGATATACCTGACCAGCCTAAGAGGTCGGACCGAACCGATGCAGCCGTAGACAGATCCGATACACCGTGGTAAGCCGACTACCATAGACCGACTAGAATATCGGACCTAACCGAGAAAGTCCTAGCCGATTGGTAGTCGGGGTAACGAGACTTACCCTCTCGCAGGAGTTCGGACCTAACCGATGCAGCCCCGCTCGAGAAGCAAGAACCCGTTGGTAAAGGGTGGCGATGCGCCGAATTGTATTGATCGATTAGATAATTTACAAGGTGCCCGGGCATACGTATATATACCCCGAGTTACAAGAGTCCTTATAGGACACGGAACAGGACTTTCCTAACTAGAAAAGGAAAACTAACAGACCTGATCAGACAAGAGATCAGGTTTCCTAAAAGATAAAACTATCTAATAGATAAGATAAATAACTGCCATAACGTGGTCTTCACGATTCCTTCCCAAGCTCGGACTCTACTGGATTAGTTTCCAATGGCTGATATCGCTTCTTTCCTTAACCGAACATGGTAACGACCCGTACCAAATTTTGGCGTTAACAGCGACAGACCTTCGGCCATCCACAACGCCCGGGCGTACCGCAACACGTTCACAGGTATATGTGGAAATGAATATTCCGTATTGTTATGCATTGTGTCACCGGTTGTGCTCTACAGGTTAAATCGGCGTGGCCAGGCCGCTGGTAAGTTGTGGAGACCCATTGTCATCGAGTACATCAACGACTGGCTCATAGCCACGGAGGACATCATCACGGAGATGCACCCCTACACAGCCGCCAGGTACGAGCAGTACCTTTCCTGGTACCAGCCCCGTACCAGACTACGAGTGACGTTCACTCCCGAGGCTCCACTGGCGCACGTCACGAGGGTGCGAGACGCATACCCAACACACTGCGACCAGGACTACTTCCGCGCGGTGAGTCAATGGTTTTCATACTATTTTCAACGGTAGTTATCACGCGCAACTAACCACGCATGTCCTGCTGAACAGGCGGACGATGCTAGGCAGGTCCACACGGAGCTCGGCCTACTGCGGCAGCGCCTCGAGGATGGCATCCCTCTCACGCAACAGGAGCAGACAATCACGTTCGGCCAGATGTGCAACACGATGCGCTCGGTCGTCCGTGCTCTGACTTGTCGCCGTTCCGATGCAGCCCCACCGATGCAGATACATATGCGAGGTCCCCATGGTGAAGGGTCATCGGCAGGAGCGGCGGGTTCTGTAGGGGCCAGTACATCATGGGGAGCAGGTCCTTCTGGTACTGCCGGAGGATCGAGGTTGGCAGGCTCCACGATCGGGCGAGGATTGTCAGGTACGTCAGGTTTGAACCTATTCTCCATAACTAACTGCACTTTTTATTCGGCTGACACGAACTTTTCTTTACCAGACCCACGCGGCGGATCTCACCACCACCTGGGGGACATTGGACGGGGATCTGCCCCGAGCACCTCTGCTTGGATCTCTACCGAGGACGACCTCCTTTCGGAGCAGGACGTGATCGGGTCGTCACAGCTCGGAGGTGCACCGCACACACAGCCGCACGACGCCGGTGCTTCCCCTGCTGCTCAGGCGGTTAGAGCCACCCGTGGGGTACCAGCGGACCGCCTGACGTACTCGCGCGGGCACGTGGAGCGCAGCCTAGGAGGACGAGGAGGCGTATGACCTAGGGGCTATTGTTATATTTATTTATTTATAGGTCTCGCATAACTTGTTTAAATTTTTCATGTCCATATTCACCCCCTCTAGGCTCGATCCCACCCTTCAGATCTGACCTTTCACAAATATTTACAACGGTACTCCGTCCTGTCTGTACCATTTTAAAAGGAGAAACCACTTTCGGCGCATACCATGCGCGAGTACGGACCACCTTTACTTGCATAATATAGGCCGCGCGTGCACCACATTGCGACAAGCGACCTTTCGGTGCATCGCTTTAGTCATGCGTCGTCACGGGCATTCTGAATACATGGTCAGCCACTTCAACCGCTTTTTGCATATGCATGTCCCTTTTATTTTGACCTGTACGTCTCATAGGAAAATAGACGCACAACAACCTATATAAAAGCACCATCATAGTAGCAGAGGGCCTTCACCCAGGCCCTCGGGCAAACTTCGCACCGTTTATGAACTACGGCCACTACCTGCCTCACTAGTTTTCTTTTCTTCTTGTAGCAGCATCGAACAATGTCTCCTACACCTCTTTTCGTGGAGGATTGCAACTGGCGATATTTAGGTTTCGCTTTGGTACTGCCACCTTGGGCTGAATGCTCGATATGCCTTTGTGGTGACCGTTGCCGGCTACGTGTATCTCATCAGGAGAAGACTTACGGCTGGAGATACTTCGAGTGCGTGCACCAGAGTCCCCAGGTACGTGTTTCAGTCAAGTCTTTGTCATATTCGTTTTTACGCCTACGACTCTTATACCAGGATATTTACCTTAACAGACCGAGGGAAGATATTGCGGTTTTATCGAGTGGATTGACAACGGCAACCCGGAATATGACTACCTCCCGTTAGACGAAAGCATGGCGCAATACATGGCCAGGAGGGCGGAGCACGAACAACGTCTAGAGCTAGAAGGGGCAGACTGGAGAAATAGACCTCTCGGACTACCGCGATGGGAGGACCGTCCAACGTGCGCTTATGGTGATCGTTGCCAGGTCGTCAGGTCGAGAAGGCCAGGAACTCTGCGACGCAGAAGCTTTGTTTGTCCGAACATTCTTGACAACGATATCGATGTAAGTTCAAGCCGCACCTTACTTCCTGCAGATAGTTTACCTTCACCAAATGTGACGAATTTACTAATCAAACTTGTCCCACAGGATCCTCCAAGGAGGTGTCAATTCAGACAATGGATTGACAATTTCACGCCGTCATATCTATCACGGCACTGAAACATGCAACCAGAATCACCAGCCGACTACAGCCTGTCTAGATCGTACCATGAACGAATCACCCGCTTTTCTAGGAACCGGTGACTAGAACGAGCGGATACATTGTACTGCTAACAATGTAGTATCCCTTGTTGTATTTCGTACTATGGGTGTCGCATTCATCATGCCGCAATGCGAACGGCTCGCATCTAGCTAATATCACTATGCTATTGTACGTGCACTGCGTAAGTATCGACCGAGTGGATGACGAATAATACAATATATCGTCTTCCAATGTCAAATTAAAAATTATTTAGTACATACATTTTTGGGGTTAAAAATTAGCAACAAAATTTTTAAATTTGGTAATTTGCAAATGGCTCCAGGGGGCCGAGGCCTGGGCTGGGCAATGGTCCGATCGGGAGGGGGCAACGGTCCGATCGGGGGTATTCGGACGGTCCGATCCCTAGACGGACGGTCCGATCCCTAGACGGACGGTCCGATCTGGGGCAACGGTCAGTCCGATCAACGGTCTGATCGTGTGCATTCTGATGGCTCGATCCCTGGGCGGATGGTCTGATCTTAGGCAATGGTCAGTTCGATCAACGGTCCGATTCGAGGGGCAACGGTCCGATCGGACGATTCGGATGGTCCGATACCTAAGCGGATGGTCCGCACAGGGATCGGACCGTCCGAATCGCCAGACGGTACGCTAACATTCGCCGCCCTGGGGGACGGCGGCGGATGCAAAGGCATTCGCCGCCGTCCCCGAGGGCGGCAACGCCACGTGGCCCCCCCGGCTAACGGCGGGGGGCCGCCGTTAGCCGCGCCTGACGGGAAGGCCATTCGCCGCCCCGTGGCCCACGGCGGCAAGAGGCTATTTCTGCAAAATAACCAAATCAAAAATTAGTTTTATAAATTTAAAAAAAATTAAATTAGTAACAGTAAAAAAACCCTCCACAATTTGATGAGCCGGTCCAGTATGGGTATGCACCGTTTCTAGCCCATACATGTAATTGGGCCTCATTTAGGGCCATCATAACGATCGCTTATGGATTATGGACCAACACTGCACTAACTGGTCTGCCACACCCTTGTTTTTTCGTTTCTTCCTCGCGAAGTGCTCAGTGGCACAGTGCAATGGTTGGTTAGCTTGACGATACTCACAAGCTTGGTGGCATCAGATGATATGTGGCCTTAAAAAATGGGAAAATTTACATCAGATTAGTCCAGAGGTTCCATATCTGCCTTACGTTTTGTTGGCAGAACTCCCCGGTTTCGTCGCTCAGCTCCTGTCCGCTAGCCAAACAGAAAGTCTCAATGAACCTATCTCTTCTGTATCCATCGAACTGTCCGGCCATATCCACTATGATCTCACGTACTGCATTTATGCAATATTGCAGTCAGACACCATGATACTCAACAGGCGATTTTCTTTTCTCTCGTACTCTCCTGAAGTTGTTGGTCGTTGAAGCCTGAAGCCACACGAGAGAACACAAGGATAGAGAGGGTCTTAAGGCAGTGCAAGTGGGAGTAGTATTCAGATAAAAGCAGCGCCAGTGTTCGACCGGAAACCAGTGGTAAAGACTAAAGAATGCGTCAAGTATTCAACTAGGAGTACTGCTTGTATATAGGAAGGCTTTGATTAATTGTCCGGTTTGGTACAGCATCAATGTCAGTGTCTGACATCAAAGTCGGGCAAGCTTTTTAAGTGCAACGCTTGTTCTTTTGCAGAGAGAACTTGTTCTCTGTTTAACCTACCAGCAAGGGCCTGCAGCAAGTGGCCTTTGCCATAGACTATCACTGACCTTAAAAAACTTTTTTTTATACCATCTTATTTATATCATTATAAAGCTAAAAGACTAAAATGTCTTTCATTTTAGCAAACTTCAATATATTTTTATCTACTTTAATAAACTTTAATATCTGTAAAATCATTGTCATGATTAATATTTTATGATGAACAATTAGCTTTGTAATTATTTATTTAACGAAAATTTGTTAAAAAATATAAGTTGATGTTAGTGTGAGTGCGTATGACTAATAAGGGTCAGGTTACGATATCTGTGCCTAGAAATGTTTGTTTTGTCTATTTACGTATAGGTAACTTGAGATCTAACCTTGGTCAATGATGAGAACCGGAACTACGCTCAGGGAGAAGCCGAGATCTAGTACGGTCGGAATGTCATCTAACAAGATTGGATTAAAGTCACTTTATCTTAGGGTTACATCGGTCAACGATAGGATCGGAACAGAACTCAGGGAGAAGTTGAGGTTCAGAATGGCTAAGGATGCTGGATGACGAAATTGGACACTAGGTGGTACGCGATGGTTGGACACTGTGTAGAAGGTCTTCACAATAGGCTTTACAAATTAGATATATAAGCGTCAGAAAAATCGGTGAGAAATTTGAAGTAAAATTGAAGAAGAAAATTAGAAGCACGATTTAGTTACAGTACTGCTACAGTAATCAAGGTGTTGTAGTGTGGCTGTTAGCTACAGTAGAACAGGCAATCAGCGAATTTTTACTGTTACTAATTTAATTTTTTTTTTAATTTACAAAACTAATTTTTGATTTGGATCATTTGCAAAACTAGCCTCTTGCCGCCCTGGGCCACGGCGGGGTTTAAAAACCGCCATGGCCTAGGGCGGCGAATGGACCAGGGCACCGCACCGTCACCAGACCGTGACGGCGGCGGTGAATGGCCCCGGGCCAAGAGCAAAAATGCCCGTGCCCGCACGGAAGACGAGCGCGGGCGCGGGGTGCGGCGACGGCGCGGACGCGGGGCACGGGGTGCGGCGACGGGCGCGGGGCGCGGGGACGAGCGCGAGCGCGGGGACGGGACGGGCGCGGGGTGCGGGCGCGGGCGCGGGCACGGAAGACAAGCGCGGGCGCGGGGACGGGCGCGGACGCGGGGACGGGACGGGCGCGGACGCGGGACGGGCACGGGCAACGCAACCCCTGGCCGGCTGACGCCGTCGGCAGGCTGTGCCGGCGCCGTGGGCCTAGGCCATTCGCCGCCCTGGGCCACGGCGGTTTTTAAATACCGCCGTGACCCAGGGCGGCAAGAGGGTAGTTTTGCAAATGATCCAAATCGAAAATTAGTTTTATAAATTAAAAAAAAATTAAATTAGAAACAGTAAAAATTCGGCGATCAGCATCAACCAGCCAGGGGCAAGCCCGATTGGCTGCACAGGCACTGGAGCACTGCAGGCCCAGCAGGTGTCGGCAGGCTCTGGACACAGAGTCCGATTCTGTTTTTCGGTTAGCTACGGTTGCTAATTGAAAAAGAGAGTAATTTAATTTTGGTAGATTGTATTTGTTTAGAAAATTGAGGATTTTAGTCATAATGGAACTAGAAGTTCTACTCTTACTTTGTGTAGAAGGTTTTAGGTATAAATAGATAAGGGGCTGAGATTCTAAAGTAATAACTTTTGAAAGAGAGAAAAACTAGAGTTTAGTTTTGAGAGAAAGGAATGCTTTGTATGCGCTTTGTAAACATATTTTGATGTAATAAAGTTAATCTACTTTGAAGAGTATCTTTGGTATATATTCTTCTGAATTTCAACGGTTCATCCGACAAGAGCGTGACGGTCAGGCGGTGTTTCTACCGGCGGACATACGGCGGTCAGACTAGAGCAATAGAGACGATCTGACCGGTGCACTCTGTCTAGGTTTGAGAGTTTCTTTTATTCTGCAAAAGATTTTGGTTTTTAGTGGTTCTACCATTCACCTCCTCTGGTAGGTTTGTTTCTTGTGTTCGATCCTATAATATTTAATGCATTCGTCCCATTGTAATAGATTTCAATGTATTTGTCTTATATTTTTATAAACTCTAATATATTAATTGCTCTATAAATTATTTTTTTATATAAATGAGATAAATAAGAGATGAAGTTATTTTGGGAGCTGAGCGAGTACTAACTGTGCTGGATCGGTGCTAGGACATGTTTGTGTCCTCGAGTTCTTGCATCTAGCAGCATGGGCAAATGATGCCATCAGACGGGGCATGACGCGGCGCTCTTCATCAGTCTAGTGAATCTGTTGATAAGGCAACGGCTGATTGGAGATGCATGCAGAGGCCCCGAAAGATATCCAATTATCTAGTCTACAAATCGATCAGTGACTCTGCTTGACAGCTATGACAGGTTCTAAATAATCATGATGCTAACCTTTCCCCCTTTCTCTTTCTTTCTTTTATTGGTGACGGCGTGATGCATTGATGCTAACAACTCGTGGATAAAGAAATGCGGTCCTTTTCAAGAGAAAAGAAAGTCCCTGAAATTTTTTTTTTTCTCTCATTTGGATAACAATCGTAAAGACGGGGCACTGAACTCTATCCAATTCAGATTAGGCACGCGAGGTCGTGTCGTCTCGCCATCCTCTTCTCCTCTCGCAAAATTAATTGCATTGTCGTGTATGGATACCACGTAATGGAAAGAACATTCTTTCTTTCTGCATCGTCACACTTTGCCAATGCTACCATATACACCCCTCCCCTTTGATTTTGTTCATCTCATGTTTGCTTAATACTCTGGTGAAGCTTCATGTGCCAACGTCAGAGTAAGCCCAATCCTGCATCAAGCATAGTTCAGACATGCTTACTTAATTCTGAACCTGAGAAGTATATGATGTTTTGTGCTTGTGCAATGCAGAGAGCTGGGTTTGCATACTACCAGCAATTGGAATCAGAAATTCAGAATAGTGCCCACTGCCTGTCTGCTTGAGGCACCCGTCGTTTTCTTGCGTGCTACAATTCGCATATCCGGCTCCCCACCATGCAGGCATGTGCTGATGCAACTGACACCCATGCATTCTGAGATTTTTCGCCGAACAATTCCAGACCAATGTCTAGGCTAAAATTGGCCTTATCAATATTTGCAAATATCAAATTTTAGTAACTTTTAGCTTGGTCAATTTTGTCAAAAAAACAAAGCTGCGGTAGGATTGAAACCAAAATAGCATAAGTTAACTATTGAAGTGGCCTATTTTTTATAAGTTCGCTAAAATTTAGCTTTAATACAAATAGATACTAGACACTGTTAAAATTATCAAATATCAACAAGTGCAATTTTAAACACAAATCAAACTGACTCTAAAATACAATAAATGGAACCATTTACTATTTTCGCAATGGCCAGTCTCAGGATATGCTGGTTGAAGACTACAACGAAAGTTCAGGTATTCAGGTAGAGAAAAATCTGCTGGATATAAAGTAAACTACAGACTTGAATGCTAACATTGGAAACCATGGCCGTCTTCAGGGTCGGCCAAAGTTGAAAGGGGTGGCATGGTTAGTTCTCAAAGAAATGAAATGATTGATTTCCGAGCTGGTTTGTTGGTTAGGCTGGTAGTGGGCCCGTCGATCACGCAACGGGCCCAGGTGGCTTTCTCGCCACGCGGGCGTGGCCCGGACAGGGAAAAAGATGGAGATCGGGCGAGTCGAGTTCGCGTCGCTGTAGCCGTCCATCTCTCCACGCCACCGTCCGTGATCTTATGCGGCAATGTGATGATCAACACGGCATTCACTGACGTCAAAATCGTTTGTCGTATATAAGCAATTGTTAAAATCAACACTTTTTTTTAAAATAATAGATAATTCCGTTCTTTACTTTAACTGAGGTTATAACCGATTATTATTTCACGAGGTGCGTTGCTGCTTGATCGGCGGGGAGACGTGAAAAGAACGTGGGTAAAGGTGGAGCGAAGGTTGCTTTATGGGAAGATAGTATAAGCATAAGCAAGATTCGAAAGAATCGAATCCTAGCACATGTTACAGCTACAAATAAAATAGTAAATGGATTGTACTTTGCATATGTAGGTAATATATGTGTCGGCAAAACGGGACTGGGGTACCCACAGTCACCGGGGACGCGTGGGTCTTCGGCCACGTCAGTTCCCCGGGGCCACATCCTGCACGACTGACGACCGGCTGCGACCGTGTCTCCCGCACGGTGTCCGGGCCTAGGGCGCGCCTCCCCGCGCCCGGATACGCCGCCCCCGGCCCCAGGTCTACCTCTCCGTGCCCGGGGACACCGCCCCCAGACCCGGGTGACAGGCGACGGGGCGCGCCGCGCCCCGTCGCCCGGTCGGACGCGCGTGGATTCCCAAGACGGCCCCCCGTGGGCCTGCTCTCTGCACTCCGAGACACCGCGACATGCACTGACACTTCTCAACAGGGTGCGCTGCTGTAGTCGTACACAGCGGCCCGGCAAAGACCCGACCAGGCCAGCCGCCCGCAGGGTGCGACCGGGCGACCCGGCGTGCCTCCCGCACGGCTCAGCAAGCGGGCGTGGGCGAATAGACGTCCCTCCGGCGCGGCGCGGCAGGCGGCGGCGTGCGTACGAGCGGCAGGGCGGATGACAGAGCTTCCTCTCCCTCTTCATGTATTGGCACTGTGGACTCCCCTCACCTATAAAGGAGGATCCATGCCTCTCTCTCAAGGGGACTGGGTTCCAGCCTCAGGCGACCCAGGCCAGCTCTTGTTCTCGGCTCTCTCTCTCTCTCTCTCGAAGTCTCAAGTCCCCGGGCTAGCTTCCGAGCTCCCGTAGGGTCCATTTGTAACCGCAATCCCACATTCATCCACCTAATAGCATACACACAGGAGTAGGGTTTTATGCTCCGGCGGCCCGAACCTGTATAAATCCCGTGCTGTTCATCGTCTTCCCCACGTGATCTCCACAGTTCGGACGGTCCGGACCGTGTTCGGACGGTCCGGACCCCTACCTTTCAGCTCGGGCCCCTCTGTTTCTACCCCGAGCACTGATCTCTCTTCTTCCGCTTGACGCCGGCTTCACCTGAGAACCACTCCCCTGGCCGAATCTCAAAGGGGGGTCTCCTGACTTCCTGCCGTCGGAGTTTCGTCCTCCGACAGCTGGCGCGCCAGGTAGGGGGAGTTTCCTTTTCAGGTGGTACGCCGGCAGCACCGGCGCGCTCCATGGCGACCGGCCATCATCATCAGCAGGATTCCGACGACGAGTCCGGCGGCTTCACCCCGCCGGACAATGCTAGCCCTCTGGCTAGCTCACCGCGTTCCCCCACGTCTTCCTGGGGGCGCGCGGTGCGCGCTGCACGGGCCGACTTCACCCAGTGGCGGCCCGGCCGAGCGGCCTCGGCACCTCCCTCCGCGGAGGGAGCCGGTAAGTGCCCGGCTGGGTCCGCCACGGCCTCATTCGTAAGGCGCGAACAGGCGCGCCGCTCCACGGCGCGCCACCATCAAGACATCCAGCCGGCGACGCCGCAGGAAGCCCTCCTGGCAGCGAAGGCTCTCCTGCGCCACCCCCCGGCTTCCACCGGGGGCAACGGCCGGGAAAGGCGGTGGCTCGGTGAAGTCGCCGACCTCGTAGGTACGGCCCATCGCCTGATCACCGCCGGCAATCATGCAGGAGCCGGCGAGTCCTCGCGTTCCGCCTCGCGCCGGGACAGGAGGAAGCGCCAGAAAGCCAAGGCGGCCGCTGAGAGCTCCGCCTTGGCCGCTGCGGCCAGCCCCCAGGGCGACATCGCCCACGAGGACGACGACGGCGGCGGTAAGCGGCAAAGGGCCGCACGTGCGCCGCCGCCGCCGGAAATGGCCCGGGGATGGTGCGCCTTCCACCAGACGGACCGGCACGACCTGACGGAGTGCCGCGCCGTCGAACGCTTGGCAAAACGCCTCAAGGAGCGGCAGTAGGCCGAGCCCGGTCGAAGCCCTTGGCTCCCGGGCGCGCATATTAAGCCCCGGTCGAAGCCCTTGGCTCCCGGGTGCGTATCTAGCCCCGGTCGGAGCCTGGCTCCCAGGGAGCGTCGACTGTACCGGTCCTGGTTCTTTGTTTGGCTTTTGGTTTAAAATCTCTGCTCTCCTCCTTTATTAGAGGAACCGACTCAGTCCGGGGCCTCCGGGCCCGGACGCGCCTGGGCTACAACTACCCGGACTCCATCGGACGCGATGGCAAGCCCGGGCGGTTCGAGTCCGAACAGTCCGGGGCCTCCGGGCCCGGACGCGCGTAGGGTACAACTACCCGGACTCCATCGGACGCGATGGCGAGTCCGGGCGGTTCGTCCCGACACAGTCCGGGGCCTCCGGGCCCGGACGCGCCTGGGCTACAACTACCCGGACTCCATCGGACGCGATGGCAAGCCCGGGCGGTTCGAGTCCGAACAGTCCGGGGCCTCCGGGCCCGGACGCGCATGGGCTACAACTACCCGGACTCCATCGGACGCGATGGCAAGCCCGGGCGGTTCGAGTCCGAACAGTCCGGGGCCTCCGGGCCCGGACGCGCATAGGGTACAACTACCCGGACTCCATCGGACGCGATGGCGATTCCGGGCGGTTCGTCCCGACACAGTCCGGGGCCTCCGGGCCCGGACGCGCATAGGGTACAACTACCCGGACTCCATCGGACGCGATGGTGAGTCCGGGCGGTTCGTCCCGACACAGTCCGGGGCCTCCGGGTCCCAGTGTGATGGTCCGGACCACGCCGCCATGTCGAGCGCAGGTCCGGGCAGGCCGCTCCCGGTTGAGGATCTTCTCCCGGTGTCTAGAGCTCGCACCCTCGCGAGGGAAGCTGAGCCCGAACACGGCCCCTAACGGGCCAGAACCAAAGAGCATCCTCGCTGCCCTCGGTAGCGGGGCTCGTGCCCGCTCCTCGCGCCATGGCCTCAGGTCATGACACGCGAGTTGACGGTTGGGCACGTACCAATCATATTCTACAGACAGCAATCGTGGCGTGCGTCGCAGAGCGCCCCTCGCCGGCAAACGTACGGCCTGGGACTTGCCTCCCGGGCACGACTCTGAGGAGCCCGACCCGGGGCGGCATCGCTAAGGCGAGTGCGCGCCTAGGAACGTGGCACCCGGAATGACCAACACAGGGCGCGAGTATCCGGACAGCATCGCCTCGGCAAGGGCGGGTCCGGGGAAGTCGTCCCGACGCGGTCCATGTCCTTACCCAGGCCTCTGTGCCCGGGCACATGGCAACAATACATATCAAGTCGCATTTCAGTCCGGGGCTCCCTGGGTCCCAGACACATATTTGAGCCGAGGCACGGATTCCTGAATCCGTGCCCCGGGTCCGACACCGAGGAGCCGAACCAGGGCGGCATCGCCAAGGCGAGTGCAGGCCTAGGAACGCGACACCCGGAATAGGGCGCGAAGCCCGGACAGCACCGCCCCGGCGAGAATGCGTCCGGAAGGTCGTCTCACATCCCATATTCAAGCCCGGGCCCCCGGAACCCGGCTTATATCAAAACCGTATTTCAGTCCGGGGCCCCCGGGTCCCGGACACGTATCCGCATGACAGCCGGGGCCCCCGGGTCCCAAGCACATGCCGGACTCGGGCTCGCGAGGGAAGCGAGTCCGAGCTCCGTCCCCCGAACACCAGCAACCTCCGAACAACACAATAAACCAAGGTACGAAAATATAAACATGATCATATACATATACAAATGTCTCTGTTTGTACAAGACAGGTAAACCCGGGACGCAAGCACGAGCGAGGCCCCGATCGTACGGGGGGCGTCACCGGAGTACTTCTGACACGGTCCCGGGTGATGTCGGATGGGGAGCACTCGGGGGCATGGAGGGCCCCCGGGCCCCGAAGGCGCCTGCGTATGGCGTCTGAAGGAAACCGGCGTCTTCATCAACCTCTTCGTCAGGCATCGGCCCTACAAGATGTTCGCCGCGGACGAAGAACCCTGCCTCCGGGGCAGCGGATTCGACCACGGCCTCCCGCACCTCCTCGCGAACAACCGCATCTGCCGCGAACACCTCGCGAACCACCGCGACTTCATCCTGAACTGCCGCGACTTCCTCGCGCACGGCGAACTCTCACCCCCGGGACGCGAGCTCGGCATCCTGGGCCCGGACGCGTTCTCCCCGGGAGAGTGCTTCCTTCTCCCGCGCCTCCATCTCGGGCCAGCCACGAGAGAACTCATCGGCGGCAGATTTGGTGGCGGCCTCCAAGCAGACGACGCGCCTCATTCCCGCCGCCGTCTCCGGCCAGCGGTCGCCACGAAGAACTCGCTGGCGACAGTACGGGCGGCAAGCTGCCGCATCACCATCGTGACCACTGCCGCCGGCCTTCCTCAACACTCGTTCCATGTTTTCAGCTCGGGTCCCGGGTACGTATCGCATCTAAATCAACAAATCGTCAAGCTACGTCAGTACATGACGAACCAGGCGGACCCAGCGTCCCCTCGTTTCTTCAAGACATGGCCCTGTTCCTGCCCGGAGTTGTTCCCGGCCGAGCAACAGGGCCAGGGGCCACTGTCGGCAAAACGGGACTGGGGTACCCACAGTCACCGGGGACGCGTGGGTCTTCGGCCACGTCAGTTCCCCGGGGCCACATCCTGCACGACTGACGACCGGCTGCGACCGTGTCTCCCGCACGGTGTCCGGGCCTAGGGCGCGCCTCCCCGCGCCCGGATACGCCGCCCCCGGCCCAGGTCTACCTCTCCGTGCCCGGGGACACCGCCCCCAGACCCGGGTGACAGGCGACGGGGCGCGCCGCGCCCCGTCGCCCGGTCGGACGCGCGTGGATTCCCAAGACGGCCCCCCGTGGGCCTGCTCCCTGCACTCCGAGACACCGCGACATGCACTGACACTTCTCAACAGGGTGCGCTGCTGTAGTCGTACACAGCGGCCCGGCAAAGACCCGACCAGGCCAGCCGCCCGCAGGGTGCGACCGGGCGACCCGGCGTGCCTGCCGCACGGCTCAGCAAGCGGGCGTGGGCGAATAGACGTCCCTCCGGCGCGGCGCGGCAGGCGGCGGCGTGCGTACGAGCGGCAGGGCGGATGACAGAGCTTCCTCTCCCTCTTCATGTATTGGCACTGTGGACTCCCCTCACCTATAAAGGAGGATCCATGTCTCTCTCTCAAGGGGACTGGGTTCCAGCCTCAGGCGACCCAGGCCAGCTCTTGTTCTCGGCTCTCTCTCTCTCTCTCGAAGTCTCAAGTCCCCGGGCTAGCTTCCGAGCTCCCGTAGGGTCCATTTGTAACCGCAATCCCACATTCATCCACCTGATAGCATACACACAGGAGTAGGGTTTTACGCTCCGGCGGCCCGAACCTGTATAAATCCCGTGCTGTTCATCGTCTTCCCCACGTGATCTCCACAGTTCGGACGGTCCGGACCGTGTTCGGACGGTCCGGACCCCTACCTTCCAGCTCGGGCCCCTCTGTTTCTGCCCCGAGCACTGATCTCTCTTCTTCCGCTTGACGC
Source organism: Oryza meyeriana var. granulata (assembly GCA_003991445.1). NCBI lineage: Eukaryota > Viridiplantae > Streptophyta > Magnoliopsida > Poales > Poaceae > Oryza > Oryza meyeriana. Next base: position 146,936 of record RYFJ01000413.1, on the reverse strand, counting down.
CGGCTTCACCTGAGAACCACTCCCCTGGCCGAATCTCAAAGGAGGTCTCCTGACTTCCCGCCGTCGGAGTTTCGTCCTCCGACAATATGCGTCTACCTAAATTTTTTCAGCTATGGCCAAACGGCTGAACCACTTCATTGATGGCTATGGATACTGACTTTAAAACATCACACTGTACATGTGTTGTACTGCCAGTACCTTTAGAATTGTACTAGAATCTTTGATATCTGGATTCTGGAAGTTTGAGGCTCATATTCGTGCATTAGATGTTCACATTCCTCTACCTTCCTTTCGTGCATTTTCATTGGTCATTTCTTGCCACTGCAACGAGAATTTTCCTCTCAAGGTAGAAATGGTTTTGCAGAATAAACAGTCTTGAAGATAGGGAGGGATTAAGAGTACCTTATCGAGCATATCCACAACTAGCTGTCAAGAATAAAAAAAAACAGAGAAAAACACAATGTAATACTCGGTAGGAGCCAAGCAGAAAACGACTGCATCAATATTAAAACAATCGACTCAACCGAGAGGAAAGAAAAAAGTTGATTGTTAAGACTAAACTTGTTGGACTTTTCCAAGTACGCCTAAACAGCTCAAAACCGTACAATTATTGTTACAAAACGTTTGATTTATACTACGATGTCATGTATGCCTGCCTGCTGGCTGCTGCCGTGTGCTTCTACTGCTTTTTTTTTCCTTGAAAAGAAAAACACTACTCCGAAAAGAAAGAACTCTTCTTCCCTGTTGGCATGTTGGCTCCGCCCAAAGCAGTCCACGCGTCGCGAGACGTGGCGGCAAGCGGCATCGGGCCACACGGAGGGCCACACGGCTAGGGTCAACTCAGGCAGCCGCGGCACGGGCCCCACGCGCAGCGAAAGATCGCGCCCCAGTCCCAGCAGAGTCCCACTCGTCCACGAAAAACTCGCTCTCGAAAATCTCTCCTGTCCAGGGCCGAACCAAATCACGCCACTTAATTTTTTTTTCGCGACGAATCGCCTCTGGTTTAATCGAACGGATCGAGGGCATTAAACCACAAATCCGAAGGGGAAAAGGGGGAGGGAAAAAAAGGAGAGGAGGAGGAGGAGGAAGCGAGAGGGGAGGCCGCAATCCCATTCGTTGCTAATCTGGGGGTGACGAGGGGTCCATTTTGGTGGCGGCGGGCGCACGCAGCGGGAAGAGCCGAGGAGATCTTCGCGGCGCGAAGCTTCAAAACCCTCTCCGCCGCCGCCGCCGCGTCAGGTGAGGTGAGCCGATTCGAAACGCTTTTCCCTACCTTTTTGGGTGTTTTTTGGGGATTTTTTTTGGATGTTTCATCGACCGTAGACTCGCAGTGGAGTATGGGTTTCTGCTGTTAAATTCCGAGACCGAGAGCATCTGTCTCTTCTTGGAGGGTGCGGTTTCCCTATCGATTTGGCACTCTGAGGTTACTGTCGCCTGTGTGATGGGTTTGGAGTAGTCAAACAGTATGTTGGGTATGGTATTTTCGCGAATTTTAGGTCAAAACACTGAGATCGAGTGGTTGGTCTGTACGATTCTGCTAGATTTTTTGTTTATCCAGAATGCTTCGGTCGCTTATGTTGTATTTTCTTACTTTGTTACTATACAAATCGATAATAGTAGTATCGGATTATGTGGTATTGTTTGATTTGTTGCAACCTTTTGGATTCCACCATGCATTCAGTGATTATTCCGGAAAAGTTGATGATTACTCAAGTGGAGCGCTTTTTAGTTAGTTAGGTAAAGTGCACACAGTTTGTTGTTAGGTGGCTTTTGGTTGGATATCAGAGTGAGGCACAAGCTGATTTGTTGTTCTGATTTACTTGCTATCAGGAGCACAGTACAGGTTGTGTAGACAGGTTCAGTAGAATTGAATTTAAGTGGTTCAAAGCTGAGAACATGATTTACTTGTTCGATAGATCCTACCAGTGTATCATGATCATGTTGGAATCTGAAGTTTTGTTTGTTACTGTAAGTGCTTCCATGATATAGGTTCTACATCCTGATTTTGTCTGACTGATATGCCCATGCTCAATCACACTACTGGAATTACAGTCTCCTTCCTTGCATGAATAGGAAGCATTTAGAATGGTGGACAAGAACGACGGATCTGAAGGGCTCAAATTCAACACATCACACCTGATGCAAACAACTGAAGAGGTAGCAAGAGCATTTATTGCTGCGGCTTCTGCAGCCACTGTACAGTCAACACGGCCATCTGTGGTGTACTCTTCCAGAGAAGAGAGTGGCAGCCCAATGCAGAAGCTGCAACAGCAATTTTCGAAAATCCTGAAGGGGTTTTCAACGTCGCCTGAAGTGTCTGGATCTTACAATCCGGAGGTTCTCACAACGCAAAAGCGCCAGTGGTCCAGGTTCCAACTAAAGTCGCTGGTATGTATCTCTCATTTTTAATCTATCTGTTGTTGGATATACTTCTGCAGAGTGCAGATTAAGTTGGGTCTTTAAGCCAGAGCTGTAATTTATGAGTGGATGTGATCATGTGAAACCTGGATCCTCTAACTGCTAGGAAAGAGTACATTAGTACACAAAACAGAGTTAAATATGCTATTTTTGTACTAGTTGTTCAACTGTGTATCTTCATTGGCAGTTGCTGTTCAAGCATAACACTCAAGCTTGCAGTTCATCCTAGGGATGTTATTGTTTTAATGCCTTCCCATTAGAATCTATGCAGGTCATAGCATGGTCAGAGGACAAGATAACAGTCGCTTCAATGTCTATGCTGTTCTAGTGTCCCAAACTTGTCATCTCTGATAGCCATTTACACGAACTGTATGTATTTTTTGATTAACATTGTTGTCTTGGGGTTTTACTTATAAAAAACACCAGAACTCATTTACTATCGCTTGTCAGGCCCAATGATCTATTACGCATTGGGTTTGTTTTTCAATTAAGTTTTACTTTGGTTCTTACACCTTGTTCATGTATCTATCATGTAGTGACTTATGAGCATTTTGCTGAATTATTTATAACTATTTAAGAAGGTTTACACCAGTTGTGACAGTATTATACTAGTCATCTCTTGGACAGAGTCACATTCGGTACGTTATAAATAGTGGTTACCTTTGTTCTGTCATGGTTGAATTTTTACCTGCCTAACACCTTGTGAGCATCAGAACAAAAAGATGTATCTCCATTTGATCATATACTTTTGTACATGTTCACAATGCTTCTGAGTACGTATTCCAGTGCAATAGATGAATTTAACCAAGTACAGTAAGAACTCAATAATATGTGGATAACACGAGTGTTGAATGACATAGCATGTTTTAAACTAGTAAGACTGGTAATTTGTGGCAAGTGCTCTAGAATTAGATGCACTATGGTTATCATAGATGATTATCGTGAGTCATTTTGCTTCAGCACACAAGCAGCTGTAGACCTGTTCCTGAAAAGTATTTTGAAGAGTATGCAGTTGTATTTCTCATTTCTTTCTTATATGGTGGTACCCTTTCTGGTCTAGCTCAAAACTGTCAAAATTCTTTCCTGAACCAGGGCAATAGGTGCATCAGAGAACCATCACATCTTTTTGAGAGCATTGTGATTGTTGGACTCCCTCCTCAGGCAGATATGCATGAGCTAGAAAACATTGCACTAGGGAGCAATGAGGAAGATGTTAAGAAACCGAGAAATATATTCAGCAACAATCACCACCAAGTTCATGCATTATCAAACTTGGAACCTCGGGTTATAGCTCACCTCACCCCATTTGTTGCTTCTTTCATGCACTTGAAACTTTTGCTGATTACTTCTGCCTGCATTATTCCATAGGTTCTTTTTGCATACCCTTCGGAGAGGCCTCTACCACTCAAGTACAAGGATATCCTCTCGTTTTGCCTTCCTGGAGGTGTACAGGTCTGTCACACTTGGGCTACATACTACCAATGGTCTTCACCTTTCTTGTTTTTGCAGCAGGCTGCAACCAGAACTCATATTCTTTGTTTCTTCTGCATGAAAACACATATGCATTGATTACTTAACATCCAATCCTCCATCTGTAGTTTTGTCAGATCATGCACTGTATACCCTCAAAAACAATATACCTATGTTTATGTTTGTATTAGGTTCATGCGGTTGAACGGACCCCCTCATTCAGTGAGCTGAATGAAATCCTCCTAGGACAGGTGACTGTTTCTCCTCACTAATTTTGTCTTTATTTATTTGTTTTTTTAATCAATACCATATAACAGGTTTCTAAGGATTTACAGCTTGTGTAATATAGTCCTGTATCATGATTTTTTACCCATAATCTTATATCATAAATTGCCCATTTCAGGAACAACTTAAAGAGAGCAACCAGTCTTTCGTGTTTCGTTTACAGGTAAATGTATTCCTTTCTCCATTGTATCATTCCACTTCAATAGGTTGCTGATTATCGGAAGAGTGCAGGTTGCTGATGACTCTACACTATATGGATGCTGCGTGTTAGTTGAAGAGATTGTACAGAGACCTTCGAAGCTGGTTTCTATGCTCACAAGTGAAAAACCTATCTTTCCACGCCGGAGTCGTTATGTAATAACTACACCGCGATGCTATTGCATTCTTTCCAGGCTCCCATTCTTCGAGCTGCACTTTGGGGTGCTACAGAGGTACAGTATAGTGATCGCCATTATCGCTTGTTATCTTGCTGAATTGTAAATATTCATTATTTTTTAGGAAGTATTTTGCTTTGCCACGTTTTAAGTCTGCACTCAGCAGAAGTGGAAGCCTCATCCTTGTGTACCATTTATGTGTTCTAATTTTGGTTACGAGTTCATGTACAAAAAATATTAATTGGCTGCCTTCGGTCCTTATTAGCTGTAGAGTGCTTTTACAGTTTTAATTGCACTGCTGGCTTTATAAAACATATACAAGTTCATTCTTCTTTTGCTTCTGCAAGTAACATTTTTTACATCCCAGCGACTAGAATAGGCATCCATATCTTAGACAAGAATAGTGAGGGGGGTCTAAGAAAGATTAGGGGCATAGTTCCAACCACCTGCCCCCTATATGCTCCACACTTGGCATAGTGTTTCTATATTTCTAGTTATTATTTTTAACTTAACATTGGAGTCAATCATCTGCTTTATTATGTGTATTATCTGCTTTATTTAGATTTCTAGTTTTTTTGATTGTTTCTTTGTGTGCTTCGAATGCAAAGTGCTTCAAGATCTTAGGATGAGGATGTACTGATCTAAGGTTCAGGATTTCTATCTATGGCATAACAATATTTTAGTGCTGCATCCTGAAAGTTCCTGTGATTGGCCCGGCTCAATTTGCTAGTGTCTATGTTTAACTTTGCTGTATGAGTCCCTTTGATGCTATCCAGATCTATACTCAATATTGATATTCTCCTTGATGTCACTTCTTTTGCATATGACTTCAAACAGTATTCTTATGGAAGAGCGGCTCGAATGGCTCATTGATGGGGTTAGCATGCTTACATCATTATCACCTGAGGAAACCTGCGAGGATGATGATGTCTGCGAAGGAACCGAAGTTACAACAGATAAACAATATTTTGATGGTCATGCAGTAGATCTGGAAAAATCCTCTGAATCAAGTGTGGGAGTTTGTTCAAAGGAGCTGTCTGACATTGACAGCAGTTCTGGATGTAGAGATAACCAACTGGACTTAAACTGCAAAGAAGTCCTACAGGAATGTGGAGTACAGGATGATCTTGTAACAGGAACAGTTCCTCAATGTGATACTCTTGAAAGGCCCAACAATTGTTTATCAGAAGATAAAACTTCCGATCAATCTGGATTTAAGCTTCATGAACTGGATTCTGTACCAGTTATCCTGAATGAATCTGGTATAACAAAAAATTGTGGCGATTCTTTACAGGATGATGTGGATGATGAACAGCTTGATATCTTTATTAATGATACTATTCTACCTCTCATGCGCTCTCGCCTTTGTGAAGGTTCTGAATCATCTCCAAGGTATGTTATTCTCCACATAAATAAAGAACTAGTATGCTATGTACATAAACTATTCCTATGTTTCTTGAATTGTGACATTCTCACTTGAAATCATCTTGGTACTTCTAAATTCTGAGCATCAATAGCTGAATAAAATCATAATGTAGTTAGCACTATTTACTGCAGTTCCCAGGACTCCCCTTCTGAAGGCATGAATTTCAGAAGTGATACCCATGAATCGGATTTGGAGGAGCCATCATCCATTGGTCATGGAGACTTAGTTGGCCACAACAATATATTGCAATGGGCTAAGGTTCTATAAGCATAAAATGACACAAGTTTTTGCTCAGTTGCCTCTTTTTTGTGGATATGTTTTGTAACTTGCTGTTTTCTCCAGGCAAAAAAATATGGATCTCTGCAAGTTGTTTCTCAGTACTATCAGCTGCAGTGTCCTGCCAGAGGTTCATTGCTTACTTTTCACCCATTGGATCACCTTCATCCTCTAAGGTTTCAACGACCGGGTGAAACAGTTCTTCATATTGCTGGTTCTACTATTGATCTCCGGTCATGTGATACAAGTTTAGAGGTGTCTGAGGTGAGATATAGTGATGCTTTGCAATATAGTGCATCTAACATTGACCACTCTGGTGTTATAAGCTATTTGATGTTTATAGCTTCATGAAATACAGGAATACTATGTCTAAGCTTTTCCCACACCTTTTCAGATGCGTAATGCACTATTTGCCGAGGAGGAATCGACTGCTTTATCAACATGGGCTGTGGCATCCATATGTGGATGCCTCAGGTTGGAGCATGTAAGATCCTTCGCGTGTTGCGGAACCTAATAAATTATTTAACACTTATTTCCTTTGCAGAACCTAAATATTTAACACTGCTAGTTGCTTGGTGCTGTCATTTTCAGAAGACCCTCGTCATACTTTCAAAATATGCAACTGCTCCTACCCATTGCGAACTTATTTTCTTTTCCATGCTCGAGTGCTTGACTGCAAACTATTTGCAGGTGGCCAATTTGCATCACAGTGGTACCTGTCTTGATTTGTCTTTAATGTGCTTAGAATCATGTCAATAGGATAAAGCTTTAGCGATGCCACCTTGTTACTGGCTTACTGCAGATGTGATTTTGAGAACTTTCTTACGAGTGAGTTTTTAAAAGAAAGAACAAGATGAAATTGTAGTCAGTTGATGTTGTGCATGGAATGTGTGGTGCACTTTACTACATTCAATGACATGAAATTGTGCGTGCTTTACACTGTGAGCTAATGCCTTTTTGTATTGCCTGTTTGTTCCTTGACAATGATTCAATAGTAAGATACAAACTGATGTCTGTCTCTATGACCCATCCATTGCACTAGATCAGACTTTTTTAAACATAATGGATGATCTGGTGTTTCACATCCTTGTGCATGTTCTTTATTCGTGTCGGCCCAAAAACTGAAGCTGTCTATAAATTGCTTTGGAGTACCTACCTTACATTGGCCTGTATTTTCTCATTTTGAAATGATGTTGTTGGCAGGTAATGACACTTTTTGCTGCAGCACTGCTGGAGAAACAAATTGTTACTGTTTGTTCTAATTTGGTAAGCCTCCAAAGCTTTTAAATTGTGGCATTATCTTATTTTATATTTTTTGTTGTTACAATGATGATTGGCTAATCCGTTGCTTGTCTTTATCTGGGCATCATATAAGTATTTCCTGTTATAACAATTGTTACTCGGTAAAATCATTAATATAACTTGCTGTGTGCTTTACCTCTAGCAACACTTCTGATGCTCTTTTATGAGTTTGTTTGTTATTCATTATGTCCCTTCCAAGTACAATATTTTCATGTAGAACCTTGATTGGTTCTTTGCTGATGAATAACAAGAATTCAGCATTAATTAAATTGTTCCTTACATTCTATGTCAACTTCTCGTCATTTCCAATGGCCAGGGAACGCTTTCTGCTTCAGTTTTGTCCATCATACCTCTTATACGCCCATATCAGTGGCAGAGTCTACTCATACCGGTACGTTGACGTTGTGACTTTGGATGAATCAGATTTGAGCACAGCTAAGCAATGTATTTACTCTTATATTCTACATTATTTGTCTCCAGGTCTTGCCAAACGACATGATGGACTTTCTTGATGCACCTGTTCCATACATAGTGAGTTCTTTCAACCTTGTTTATCTTGATCAAAGCAAAGATGACAAGGGATAAAGGTTATACAGGTGCCGTTAGTGTGTACATTTAACAGGGTGGGATGAGACCTAGATTTATAGACCTCACATTCATTTACCACTCAAGAGTATGTGGATATTGGTCTAGGAGATTGTGATTGATACACCACCAATTATGTCAATTGTTTCAAATAAATTTAAATTGAGTTAATGTGGACTGTCTGATCCAGAATTAATAACAGTTATCATCCTTAGGTTGGTGTGCAGAATAAGACATCTGATGTACATTCCAGACTAGCAAACGCCGTGGTTATTGATGCCAACAAGAATCAGGTGCACATTATTCTGTTAATATTCCAAAGTTAATCTGTTGCTTTTTGGAGATTCAATTCATCACACAATTGTGCATACATGCAAATGGATCAATTGTCTTTCTTTTCAAGTCAATCTGTTTTTGGGACCTTGTGATGATGACTATCTGTTCCCTGCTATTCATTTCAAATTTTTCAATAGAAAACACATAATGATGTGCTATCACTGGTAGAAGAATGATGTGAGTAATGCAGCGAGCTATTGCTGATACATATGTTTATCTCAAAATGTAGATTAAGTCTACTTCTGTCCCGCAACTCCCGCAGCAGAGGCAGTTGCTTTCTGCGTTGCGTCCATATCATTCCAGACTAGTGGGAGAAAGTTTTCTTGCAAGAAAGAGGCCCGTTTATGAATGTACAGATGCCCAGGTAGTTTCTTAATTTGTTTGATTCTTCATGTTATCTTGTATCTCTTGATTTGTTCCCAACTTAGGATGCATCTTGATATTGTTGAGCTTATATTTCTCTCTTTTGCTGATATCACTGGTATAGAATCCATAAATGTGCTCCACTGCTTTCATGACACACTTATCCTTATTGTTGCAACATGGTCACTGTTAATCAAAGTATCTATTTTTTGGTTTCGTGAACTGATAGTTTTTCTGGTGCAACATATAAGTTAATGCACTGTAGGAGCTTCATATTCAGTCAAGCCTTGAGGTGCATTTGATTTTCTCAAATTACAGGTGGAAGCTGCCAAAGGTTTCTTGGCAGTGCTTAGATCCTACCTTGATTCGCTGTGCTCCAACTTGAGATCTCATACGATTACTAATGTGCAATCCAACAATGACAAGGTTTGTTGTTAGTATAGTGTTTGGTCTAGTTATTGTGTTCCTTTTTTTTTGTGGACAAAATAAAATAGCTATCATGTGGTGCACCTACCAGACAGAATGTTTTGTCAGCATGTTTATAAGTGTACTAACGATTGTTTTCTGTATTGCACAGGTTTCCTTACTTTTAAGAGAGAGCTTCATTGGTTCTTTCCCAGCCCGTGATAGGCCCTTTATGAAGGTATAAAACTGCAATCTTCCCTTTTCTTGTTGTGTTCAATGGAATTTTTGAGTTCTGATAGTACGGCATATAACATGTCGGGTAGTCCAGTTTTGTTCTTTGTTACTGAAGTATTGTAATATATTTGGACAACACTAAGTAGGATGCTTCACGTGACATTTTAATTCTTTTACTGAAAACATGTCTTTTTTGGACATGCATCATGTCAAACTTCCAAAACTTCAGGCACCAATTTCTTTTTAGATACTCCCTCCGTTTGAAAATATAAGGCGTCCTTGTTTTCCATAAAGTCAACATTTAAAAATTTTGACTAATAGTTAAACTAAAAATATATATGTTTAATGTCATGCATGTAGTATCACTAGATTCATATTTGATAATATTTTCATTTGATGTTAATTTTGTGGTGGTTGATGATATATTATAATAGAAACTAATGGTCAAAGTATATTGTTGGGAGACTGTGTAGAAACCTAATACGCCTTATATTTTCAAACAGAGGGAGTGTTAAACTGGATACATGAAAATCACATTGTGGATGTCTAAAAAATCACTTTCATAATGTTATAATTTTATTGGGTTTACAGACATATTATAATTGAAATTAGTGGTCAATTTGTAGACCCATGTCTATACCAAAATGCCATGGTTCTTTTCATGGCCTGTATACTGGTCTATGAACTAATGTACATGGGCTTTTCTTTTTCTGTTGGCAGCTTTTTGTGGACACACAATTGTTCTCAGTACATACAGACCTAGTTCTCTCCTTTTATCAGAAGGACTGAGTCTCTTTCAAGAATTTAACCATCTTCAATGAGCTGATTTGCCAAGGTACACTAACTACTTTCTCTTTTTGTTATGGCAAATCTGGCATAGATATTTTCTGAGAGACTCCACAATTACCATGATTTGGTTGCTGAACACTGCAAATTCATGGCCATTTACTGTACTGCATATATTATTGCTAATATCCAGGAAATATTAGGGTACACTTAGTTCATGTGCACAAGTCAAAAACTGACTTATATGTAGAATAGGATGAAAATCTCACTTCTCTCTGGCACCCTAATGGCACACCTGACTTAGCTATCCTTCTGGTGAGTGGAAGGACAAATTTGAATTGTTCCCTTCAAGTCGTAAAAAAATCATATGATGATGGCTACTGTGTGTTAAATGGCCATGTAAATAATGCAGAGTCGAGCAACTAATTCAGGGTCATGTGGTGTGTTTCAGCATACACCAATAAAGTGCAATGCATCGGTACCAGTTTTATCTTTACCATATATCTTGTGCATAGCTGGTCTAATAGTGCATTTTCTATATTTCGGACGGCTTTCCCTCCTTGCAAAACAGTGAAGTTACTAACAGTTACAGCTTGAATCCTACTGCTTACAAGTAATGTCCATGAGATAACATTGCCTATGATCTTAATGTGTTTTATAATCTGTAGTTAAGTATCTTTTCCATCCTTGGGCGTCTACTGCATGATGATTTATTCTAGTGCTGATTTTATTTTATTTTATTTTTGCAGTACAGCGTTAGACGTCGATCGCAACTGTACATTTAGAACTTGAAAAAATGAGCTGCCTTTTATTACATTGGCATCTCAACATTGGGTTACCAAGCTGTAGGGCTGTTGAAGTATGGTTCCAAAGAAACCATACTGAGCCGGACATAAGAGGTTCACGATTTATGTTAAGCAGCCGGAGCAATGTCAAAAAAATGAATACAGCCGGTTTGGATGAAACCACCGATGAACAGTCCTATCAAGCTGCAAGGACAACCCATATACTGGTTGGAAGAGATGGTATATTATATGAGATCCAGATAATTATAGCCAGAATGCTGTTCTAGTTGCTGTACATTAATTTGGCATTGCTGTTGCACACAGCGCACCATTTAAGATTTTGTAGGTAGTAGTCGGCCCATAGGAAACCTTCCAGGTCTCCCTTCTACAGTGACTACTAAAACTGTTCGGTCTGCGTTGCAAAATCTCTGGACTCGGAAGTGTTCATTTGGGAGCTCTGTAATCTGTATACGAAGGGGGAACCAAAAACATACTGTCATTGCAAGAATGAGTAATTCGAGTTCAATCAGGGGCGGGGGGGGGGGGGTGGGGTGTTTAGTGGTGGCATCGTGTAAAGAATAGAGTTTTCGGTTTGTCCAGTAGCTTGGCTAGTCATGGCTTAAATATTATACTGAGATTCCTGTAGGTGGAGCATATTATCATGCTGGACTCTCGTCCATTTTGCCGTTCTGATGTGAGGATCAGTCAAAAGTTAGGACTATGTTTTTGTTTTTTATGGCAGCAGACGGTCCAATCCTGTACGATAAATTCATTCAAAGCAATGGCATTCCGTTGGCCGGAGTTTAAATTGTCTGACAGGTCGTGGTTGTAGGCTTTGCATATTGGACTATATCGGCGTCCTTTACCCATTGGCTCTTAGCCATCCGAGTTACAGCTGTGGGGATGGTTTTACCAGACACTCCTCTTTTACTGCCTGGATGAAGAACGAAGACCAATCATTGAGGCAGCGTTCCTATATTTAATCTGCCTGTCAAGTGAGGAAGGAGGCATAGAAAAGAAGAGTCTTGAGACGCGAGGCAGCTTAGCTTAGACTCTTTGCCTTGCTTCACAAGAGATTTTGAGCTGTGGAAGAGAGTACTCCAGTATCACGCTGTGCTCTCAAGTTGAATTATATTTTCGAGGCAAAAGCCCAATTGCCCAAGCAAGAGCCGACTCTCCAGCTTCAGGCTTCGCTTCTAAAACAGTGGCTTATTACAGCCTAAAGCCTGTTGCTTCATCAGCCAGGAGCCATGTTTCGGTGCAGTAGTACTCATCAGTACCAAGCTGAAGCACAGTGGTAGACGTGGACTGGGGCGAAGAATGCTACAGGGGCGGTGTCTGACTGCGTCGCTGCGTGAGCAGGGAAAAGGGCTCCGCTCTGCCCGTGGGGCGGTAGCAGAAGCAGTGCGAGCGCCAGCCGGGGCGCAGTGAATGTGCCTGCCACAACGTACCACGGAAAAGGCTTTCGACCAGTGGTCGTCACGCTGCCCGCCCCTGCCGCCCACCACCTCGCCGCTGCATGTGCCGCTCGCCAGCCGCGCCATGCCGCTGCCGCTGCCGCTACCTACAACGCCATGGTACGCGTCGCTGCGTCACCCGTGCGTACTGTACCAGCAGCTGCCGCGGCCGCACCGCCTGCCGTCGGAAAGACGCTGCTGCCGCTGCAGCCGGAGTTAAGGTTTTCAGCCAGATGCGGCAGCACGACGAGGAGCCGAGACCACCGGGATCTTCTGTGTTTGGGATCGCATCACCAGTCGTCGTTCCATGGCAACTTGGCCATGATGCATGGTCCCTGCAGGTAGCCCAAGCTACCTAGTTAAGCTGGCTGGCGTGTCCACCGGATTAACCCATGGTGATCAAGACTATTCTGGCTACCGAATCAAAGCGTGATCGACTGGTGCATGTTCCCTGCTCCTGGGTCGCCGGCAAGAGCCCGTTCCACTACGCATCCACACTATTCCCGCTGCGCGCAGCTGATATCTGGTCCCTAGCCCATGCTGCTGCACTAACTCCAGTGGGCTCGGTCGCTGCTTCAATCGATGCCCATGAATCCTTCGCAGATAAGGCTACCGCATCCATGAATGAATGATGTAACGGTGCTACGTACGTATACCATCTTTCCAGGAACCTTTCCTTCCCAGTGATATGCTTCTGCCTGCAGCATACCTAGCCATGCATGCACGGCGACGCAGCATCCCAAATACTCCTACCTGATCGTGCATTGCCATATTACTCTCTCCAGTGGAGCATGAACACAACACGCACAATGAAATCTCGAGACCACAAGCCTGAAATAGCAAAGCTGCACTTGCAAATTCCTACAGCTAGCCCAGCCCGATCGGGCGCGAGGCCGGTTGGTGAAACTGCCTCTACACCACATCCTCCCAGCGCGTACGCTGTCGTCTCTGCCGCTGCATGCGAGCACGCATGTGGTGGGGGTCAAATCGACGACGCCATTTGCAGCAGCATCCAGCAGTATCACCGACCGGGGCATCTTCCATTTAATGCTGCGATCAAGAACAAAGACCAGGAAAGATGAATGGTAGGAAAAATCAAATAATTAAATTTTTTAGTAGAAATAAAAGAAATCTTTAATCTAGATGAAATTGCGATGCACTGTCATATATCGTCGATCTGATTGTCTATCTGCCACCGGTCCAATCGTAATGCTACTGGCGCTCCGATCACCTTGATGCCGTTGATCTAACTTCCCACGAATAAAGAGCACAACTCGACAAAATTATTGAAAGTAGATTAACTTTATTGTAAAAATATATGTCTATAAAGTGCATACAAAGTACTCCTCTCTCTCAAAATTAAACCCTAATTTTTCTTTGTTTCAAAAGTTATGGCTCTAAGACCTCAAACCCTCATCTATTTATACCTAAAATCTCTTACACAAAGTAGGAGTAGAACTCCTAATCTTACTAGGACTTAACTCCTAATTCTACTAGAACTTAAACTTTTCAATCTTAGACTCCTATTCAAAATAAACTCTTCTTTTCATACGCACTCAATTTCTCTTGTATGCCATATGGAATTTTCACCTCCACTTGCATTGATCTCAGTCTTTAGTATCCCGCGTGATCCCCCGATCATCCGGACATTAACTTCTTCCAAGTCGACTTCCGATCCATCATCACCGTCAATACTTCCGAAACCTCAAGACTCACATATGCATGTAAAAACAAAGAAACTATATCCGAGCATAAGTTCTTTTTCAACTCAATTTGCATTAGCCACGCACACTCACACCAATATCGGCTTATATTTTTTTAACAAATATTTATTAAATAAATCATTTATAATACCAATTATTTATCACAAAATATTAATAATGATAATGATTTTATAAAAGCTAGAGCAGACGGGTGGGAATGGGGCGTCTCTCTGACGAGAAGACGACACTGTCCCTCCGTCCATCCATCATCCGCCTGCCTGCCTGTGCGCATGACAAGCAGCACACTACCTGACCCCGAAGCATGCATGCAGCGGGCGTCCTGTCCCCTGCATGCTGCTGCTGCACACACGAGAGAGACACACAGAGGGGGAGAGAGGAGGCAGCAGGGAGCAGCACTGCACATATGCCATGCATCTGTGAATCAGATGGGAAGCCTTACATAAGCTGTGCAGGCTGTGGCAGGCCAGGCAATCTGACCACTTCTTTGACTCATCATGTAGGGGGAGGAGAGAGCGGGACCTTCAGCTAGCTAGCCTTCACTGTTCTGTGTTCTGACAGACACTCCCAGCTTGCATGCCTTGGGGGACAAAACATGTACTAGTATATGAGTGAGTGAGCTGTGTGCGCTCTGGTTATGGACCTGGGGTTGCTTGATTGCTAGAGTAGTGAGCTTGGTTTGGTTATTCATTTGCTCGGCTCATGAGTAATGAGACCCGTTGGAATGCAGGCACATTTCATTTTCCTCGTAGTGGTGGCTATGGGCTGTAAAGAGATAGATAGATATACATCCTACAGAATATGTAAACCAGTGATAAGATAGACTAGTTAGTTTGGTGTGATAGTTGGATAAAGATTCTTATCATCTTATCTATGTACCGAGAATTGTAAGCCACACCAAAGATTGTTCTTGTCTCCTATAAAATATACTTGTGCGTGTGGCCTCGCCACACTTATGGGAGGTGAGAACACTTCCTAAATTACATAGTATCAGAGCTATCTCTTCTACCACCAATCTCAAATTAGTTTGCTAGCTATGGCGTCCTCATCTTCATCTGTTGTGCCTGCCTCTCTTGGTCCTCCAGTGAGTGAGAAGCTTACTAGGGACAACTATGTCCTGTGGCGAGCACAAGTTCTCCCGTGCTTTGTGGAGCGCTCCTCGTCTGCTACATCAACAGCACGGCTGGGGAACTGGCGAGGACCACAAAACAGTTGTCTCCGACAAGGAGATTGTCATTGACAATCCAGAGTACATGAAGTGGATCGCAGAGGACCAGCAGGTCCTGGCCTATCTGCTGAACTCCTTGTTAAAGGACGTTCTACAGCAGGTCGCAACCCTTGACACCGCTGCCAAAGTCCAGGAGGCCCTCACCAACATGTACTCCTCCTAGACTTGTGCTCGTGTCACCATGCTGAGGATCAATCTTGCCAATACTTAGAAGGGCTCAATGACGACGGTTGCATATTTCTCCAAGATGAAAGGGCTAGCTGATGATCTTGCTTTGGCAGGAAAACCCCTCAATGATGAAGGGCTTGTGTCCTACATACTGGCGGGACTCAACATCGACTACAACCCACTAGTACCTACTGTTGTTGGTCGTACTAATCTAGTTTCTTTAAGTGATCTGTATGCTCAGATGATTAGCTACGACAACCATATGGATCACCTTCAAGTTGGAGGACAATTTCAGTCCTCAGCCAACTCTGCCTCACACAGACAAGGAAATCAACGCGACCGCGGCAACTTCAGAGGCCGTGGCAATGGAGGCAACGGACGGCGTGGCCGTGGAAACAGTGGCCGTGGCAATGGGGGCCCAGGAGGACAGCAGGGTCCTCACCCTGTGTGTCAACTGTGTGGCAAAACTAGCCACACGGTCCTCAAGTGCTGGTATAGGTTTGATCAAACCTTCCAGCCCGAAGAAAAGATGGTGGTAGCAGCTGTGAACTCCTCCTCTGGAGTTGACACAAATTGGCACATCGACTGTGGCGCCACTGATCACATCCTAGGGGAGCTTGACAACCTAACTATGTGTGAAAAAATAAACGGACAAGATCAAGTTAGAATAAGATTGTTTTTAGTATGGTCAAGTCGTCCTCTATAGATGCCATTATCGTTTAAGTCATCCTTCGTTTCAAACTGTTGATCGAGTTATTCAGAACAATGATTTACCTTGTTCTATTGATTCTATTAATATAGCCACTGTTTGTTATTCATGTCAAAGGGCCAAGAGCCACCAATTGCCTTATTCTAAGTCTCTTAATTCATCTAAAGCCCCCTTTGCTCTTATATTCTCTGATGTTTGGCAACCGGCGCCTACATCTGTTAGTAAACATGACTACTGTGTGAATTTTATAGACGACTTTTGCAAACACTCCACCCGGTTCTATCCCCTCTAAAGGAGATTTGATGTCTCTCAAGTTTTTCAAAATTTCCAACACTATGTAGAGTGTCAATTCAATATCAAAATCCTAGCAGTGCAATCAGACTTGGGGGGGGGGGGGGTGAATATGAGAAATTGAATGCCTTCTTTCAGAAAATTGGAATTGCACACCGTGTTTCTTGCCCTCATGTGCATCAACAAAATGGGTCTGTTGATGCAAACATCGTGACATTATTGAAAAAGGGCTTGCTCTTCTCTCTAAGGCATCTATGCAATTGAAATTTTGGGACAAGGCATTCCTCACTGCAACTTATCTTATCTATAGGCTGCCCAGCTCTGCTATCAATTTTCAAACCCCCTTTGAATGCCTGCTATCACAAAGTGTAGACTACACTGATCTTCAGGTCTTCGGCTGCGTGTGTTTGCCGAACTTGCGGCCATTCACCACTAGAAAACTTTCCTTTTGTTCCACTCGGTTTGCCTTCCCTGGCTATAGTCCACTTCACAAAGGCTATAAGTGCCTTGACATCTCATCAGGCAAAGTATATATCTCCCGTGATGTAGTCTTCGATGAAAATATCTTTTCTTTCGCTACCTTGCATCCTAATACCGATGCCCATCTTTCGCTAAGAACTTCTTCTTCTTCCACCTCCTTTGCGGTCTGCATCCAATCATGGGGGAGAAAATACTGATGGCCATTTGACTAATTGTTCCACTAAACACTGCAATGATCGAGTTGCAGAGCAGCAGGTCACAAATGCAGCTGGCGCGGAGGAAAATATGTTGCAAAATGCTATGCAAAACGATGGTGTTTTGATGCCCCATTCACATGAAATAATGGAGCACTCGTAAGAAGCAGCCGACGCAAAACACGAAGACGATTTAGTAGCTTTTGGTCGCGCTAGATCCCAGGAAGATGCTCTACCATCGCCAGGCTTCAGTTCCCGACTCCATTGGCTGGCACGAGCGCATCCTCGTACCAGCTCGTCTCGGGGTCCTCCACAATGCCGAGCCCTGGTCTTCTACGGCAGGCCCTTCAACATAGGAAGGTCACACGGGATCTTTTGTAAGTGGCGTAGGATTGTCTGTGTCCGTTGCAGCCCCAATCAAACCTCGCACACGCTTGCAGAGTGGGATATCTAAACCAAAACTTGTTACTGATGGCACTATTCGGTATAGCTTTCCTTGCTCAACAGGTGAACCTAACAGTGTGGAAGAGGCTCTGGGATACAAGATGGAAGCAATCCATGGATAAGGAATAGTGAGAAACAACACCTGGCATTTGGTTCCGACACCACAAGGTACAAATGTTATCGATTGCAAATGAGTATATAAAATTAAGCACAAGGCATGTGGCACAATTGATAGATATAAAGCAAGATTAGTAGCAAAGGGATTTAGACAAAGATAGGAGATAGACTATGAGATATATTTAGTCCAGTAGTAAAAATTGCCACAATTCATCTTGTTCTTGGTACTGCAGTCTCTAGAGGTTGGTCTCTTAGACAATTAGATGTATACAGAATGTGTTTTTGCATGGCATTCTAGAAAAGAAAATTTATATGAAGCAACGACCTAGGTATGAGGAGAAGCCACAACTTGTTTGTAGGCTTGATAAAGCTATATATGGTCTAAAACAAGCGCCTCGTGCATGGTATTCTAGGCTAAGTTCCAAGTTGCATCAAATGGGCTTTGTGTCATCAAAATCTGATACATCAATGTTCATCTACAACAAGAATGTAGTAATTATTTATATGTTAATTTCTGTTGATAATATTATTGTGACAAGTTCCTTCAGTGATGTTGTTGCTACGCTACTCAAAAACCTCAGGGCTGATTTTGCTCTTAAAGATCTTGGCACGCTTCATTACTTTCTAGGAATAGTAGTTAAGCCAATGTCAGATGGTATAGTTTTAAATCAGGCTACGTATGCACTGGATATACTATCAAAGGTTGGAATGAAGGATTGCAAGGCTGCGCCTACACCTCTCTCTGTATCAAAAAAAATTGACTGCCTATGGAGGAGAAGCAATGGGAATTGAAGATAGTACAAAATATCGGAGTATTGTTGGAGGTCTTTAGTATCTAACACTAATCAGACCGGATTTGGCATACTCGATAAATAAGGTATACCAATATCTTCATGCACTGACTACTGGGCATTGGTCAGTAGTAAAAAGAATACTTTGATATGTTAAGGGAACTATAAATGTTGGTTTACAGTTTAAGAAATCTAGCTCTACTCTTGTTAGTGCGTTTTAGAATGCTAATTGGACAGGCAATTTGGATGACAGGAGATCGCCAGGAGGGTTTGTCATATACCTTGGACCTAATCTGATTTCATGGAGTGCTAGGAAGCAACCTATGGTATCTCGGTCTAGTACAGAAGCTAAGTACAAGGCAATGGCAAATGCAGCAACTGAGCTTATTTGGGTTCGGTCGCTTCTAGAAGAACTTTGTGTTAAATTGACAAGAGTTCCAACACTGTGGTGTGATAATTTGGGGGCAACTTATCCCTCGTCAAATCCAGTGTTTCATACCAGAGCTAAGCACATAGAAACTGACTATCATTTTGTACGAGAAAGAATTGCAAACAAAATGTTAGATATCAAGTTCATTGCTTCGAAAGATTAGATTGCAGACGGGTTTACTAAAGCATTGCCTGCACGAGGTCTATGTGATTTCATGCACAATCTCAACTTGATCAAGTTATGATTGAGAGGGAGTGTAAAGAGATAGATAGATATACATCCTACACGATATGTAAACCAGAGATAAGATAGAGTAGTTTGTTGTGATAGTTAGACAGAGATCCTTAACATCTGATCTTTATACCGAGAATTATAAGCCACGCCAAGAACTATTCTTGGCTCCTATAAATATACTTGTGTGGCCTCTTACAGGAGGTGAGAACGCTTCCCAAATTACATGGCTTCATGATGCATTCAGGCATGCTCACATCATGCGGTGGCAAAAGTTCAAACGTGCTACTCCGTGTAGTTTTCCTACGCAGTTTCAGCTACATTCCAATAGAATGCAAGAGTAGATTTGTTGCAACCTCCCTGTAGTCTCAAAACATACTCTTCATTTTCCATGCATGTTTCATACCGTATAAAAGAACAAGAAACCTCCATTAACTTCACATACTAAAAAAAAACTCTATTAGCTGCACTCAGGGTGGGTTCCCTTGTGATTTTGCAAGCGGCTTATGAGCCATATGCAAAACGAAAAATATTATTAGCGTGTGATTACTTAAGTATTGAATATTACAAACTTGAAAATATATTTATTTAATTTTTTAGAGAAACTTATATATATATAATATCGTTTTGCGTTTTAAAAAACGTGCTAACAAAAACCGAGACATACGCCATAAGCCAGAAACACATCCAAACACTGCCTCCAGTTTTTCCCTGAACTCTCGGATAAGTGAGTTCACTGTGCAGTATGAGTGCATGACACAGAGTCAAAGGAACAGCGAAAGACAGAGAAACCTTGTACTAGTAGGAGTGGAGTACTTGTGATTACAGCGGATCCATATGGGGTGATCCGAAAGAGTGCTTTGCAAGTCTCAATCCATGCATGCAGCAGGCCCCTGCCTGCAGAGCTCTGCAGCACTGCACTGTCACAGGCTCGCAGCCGAAAGAGAGGCCTCATCAGTCACCACTTCCCTAGTTCCCTCCTCCTGCCGTGGAGCCCCATCTCTCTGTTCCCTCTATGCTGCAGAAAAGAGACAAGAGTGAGCTGCACTGGAGACCTGAATGACACTACTCTAACAGTAGCGAAAAAAAAATCTCAGTTCTAACCTCCTGATGAATCCCAAAATCTCAGAAGTAAGACCCATCATAAGCAAAGAAAAGCAAAGCCAAAACACAGGCCAGTAGTAGTTTCTCTGATGGGTCAAGGCACATCATCATAAGGAAGAGAGTAGTAGTTGCTGCTCCTCTGAGTGTGCTGTCTCTCTGATAGCCATTGATCATTGAGCCAGTGGGTTGGCTTATCTGAGCCCCAATAACTGGCCCACATGGCAGACAGGCCCATGGGCCATAGTGTTGGTGTCAGTGGGCATGCCCCCTTTCTCCCAACTTTGACCAATCAAGTATCGTTGGGGGTGCAACTGCGTTTGATGTCTACTGCACTAAATATTGTGTACACATCTGCAGACATGGAGGAAAGCTCTCGTATCTGCTCATGTGCATCATTTGCAAAACCAGCGCCTTTTCGGCGCATTTCCTTTTGATCATTATGTTTAAGCAAGAGAACTCTCTGTGCTGCTTGATGCAAATGCTAAGCTTATTAATTTAACTTGCTTCTGCTTTTGCTGAAAGTATGCTATCTTTGCCAATGAAGTTAAGATGAAAGGCGATGCTTGTGGTGTTTTATTGAGGAAATGGAGATGATGAAAAAACTACCCTAGCCGTCAAGGCCGACATGGCCGCCACATCAGGATCCAGACTACAGGGAATGGCCATGCCGGTGTTCCTTCCTTTGGATCGTGCCAAGATTTGGTCTTCTTTTTTTTTTGTTACAGGAAAACAACGCAATCTCAATCTAGTCTATACTGAGCCCTGAGCTATCACATCGGTGTCGGGAAGGGGAAAATAACCATGTACTCGTAAACTATACTGGAGTAAACTTCTTGCATCTTTCACCTGGAGGAACAGTTTTCGTAACTGCTTCTTTATTTAAGCCACACGTAAAACGATAAACGTTATTAGCGTATGATTAATTAAGTATTTATTATTAAAAAGTTAAAAAAATGGATCTATTTATTTTTTTAAACTACTTTCATATAGAAATTTTTTGCAAAAAACACACCGTTGATCATTTTGAAAAGCGTGCACGTGGTAGAGGAGAAAGTAAGCCAATGCCAAAAGCAGCTGCCGAACACTGCCTAAGTATGCACAAAATGAGAGAGAAACCTGAAGAGTCAGTAGTAACCTACTGTATTCCCTTCTGCGGTTCTGCCTGCAACTTTGCTGCTTTCTACCTTTTCTTTATCAGATGTCACACTGATGCTAACCTCACGAAGACAATATGTAAACCCATTGTGTTGCAAGTACTCCTATGACATAATTCATATGACAATTATTCTCTCTATTTTAAAATATAGAATTTTTTACGATTTAAATCTTATTTCACACTATAAGAATTTTTAGCGCTATTCACAGTACTAATCGTCCCATCAATTAATTTTTATTTAAATTTATTTCTATCTTACCACACCTAGGGCTGAAAACGGTCGGAAAAATTTCCGAACCGACCGACGCCGTTTTCCGGATTTTACCGACCGTTTTCCGTTTTTTTCGGTACTGGTCGGAAATGATCCGGAAAACGGTATCGGGGTTTCGGAAACGGTATCGGAAATGATTTCAGTAGTTTACCGACCGTTTCCGAAGTTTACCGTATTTATTCGGAAATTTACCGATTTTATGGATTCGGTACTGATTCGGAAATGAATTGTTGACTCACTGGATAAGGCCAAGGCCCAGGCCGGAGGCGGCGGTGGAGCCCGGAGACGGCGTCGGGTGGCCGAGGCCGGAGGCGGTGGTGGAGGCCGAGGGCGGCGTTGCCGGTGGAGGCCGAGGCCGAGGGCGGCGTCGGCCGAGGCCGGAGGCTGCGGTGGAGCCCGGAGACGGCGTCGGCGGCCGAGGCCGGAGGCGGTGGAGGCTGAGGCCGAGGGCGGCGGTGGCTGTGGAGGCTGAGGCCGGAGGCGGCGGTGGAGCCCGGAGACGGCGTCGGCGGCCGAGGCCGGAGACGGTGGTGGAGGCCGAGGGTGGCGTCGCCGGTGGAGGCCGAGGCCGAGGGCGGCGTCGGCTGTGGAGGCCGAGGCCGGAGGAGGCGGCGTCGGCTGAGGCCGGAGGCGGCGGTGGAGCCCGGAGACGGCGTCGGCGGCCGAGGCCGGAGACGGTGGTCGAGGCCGAGGGCGGCGTCGCCGGTGGAGGCCGAGGCCGAGGCCGGCGGCGGCGGCGAGGATGGACACTGGCGGCGGCGGCGGCGATGGAGGCCGAGGCTGGTGGCGGTGTCGGTGGCGCGGTGGTGGCCCGAGACTGCGTAGCTGCGAATGGAGTTTTTTATTTGATATCTTTTTTATAAATGCCACCGAAGACTGTGAAAAAATTAGATAAAATACTCCATATACAAAATACGGATGGAGTCCTAAAAGCATCGACGTTTGGAGACCCGACGACGACCTAAGGCGATGTGAGTCTCCAAAACTTATCGGGTGGATAGGACGGGCTGGACGGGTTGTGAGTTACTAGATATTATATGTGAGGTAAAATTATTTTTGATCCGAATTCATGGATGTCCGATCGATATCGATGAATTTCCGACTGAGCAACTCCGTTTCCGATGTTTCCGAATTTTCCGAAGCCGTTTCCATTTCTGACATTACCGATTCCGATTTCGATTCCGAGTATAAAATATGGAAATGGAAATGATTTTAGGGTTTTTCCGACCATTTCCGACCGTTTTCAGCCCTAACCACACCTGTACTCCCATCTCCATTAATTCTATATTTATTAAGGGACATTAAAATCTTTTTTCCTTAACGTTAATCTCTACTCCTTTTGTCCCAAAAGAACCAACCCTAGTATCCCGAGGCAACTTTAACGGTGAGAAAAAAACTACAATACCCTTTATTAATATAAATATTTTATTGATGGATAGGTAGATAAGGTATGTCGATCGGATAAAACTTCTCGGTTTATGGCCTAGGGATATGTTAGAAGTTAGAAATTAACTTATTTTAGAATAAAGTTTGAATTTTAGAAATTAATTTATTTTAAAATGGAGAGAGTAAAATATTGTAAGTTCAGGCTCGGCCATTCTGGGAAGCTCCCCAGCAAAACACATGCCTACTCGTAAATGCACTGCTCATTCATTCACACGCTCTGCCTCTGCATGGAAATGAAAACATGCAACCAACCAGTAGTTACATGGAAGAGTCGAATGATGTCTGGTAGGCTTCACAAGGAGCAAAACGGCATGCATCAACAGAGCCGAAAAGCCTGCAGCGCGTGTGAGCGAGGCAGCGCGCGTGCAGTACTCGGCAAGCTGCGCCGTCTCGCTTCGGCTCTCATCTTTCGCCATCTTTACGTCTCCCCTTTCACTCGCTCACCCTCTCTCACCAACACTTGGTTGGTCGCTGCCGCGTAGTACTACTCCTACGTTGCTACTGCAGCTGCGGCGTTTGCCTGGGCGATCAGTGAGAGGCGCACGCATACCAGGCGCACATACTCCCACTCAATCTTCTCGCTGTCTTCTTTTACGACTCGCTTTTGCTCAGGCAAGGCAGGCTGCTTTGCCTTTGAATTGAACGGACACACACATGTGTGTGCACAGTGGTGGACAGGCAGCACCGCACACACACACACACCTCTTGCGTCGCAGTGCAGTGTGGTGTGGGAGGCCTTTGTTTATGAGTTTCCGTAAAGCTGGCGGTCAGAGGCAGCAGCAACAAAAGGCAGAAGAGCACAGCAGCCATGCTGCAGACTTCAGGGATGGGTGCTGTCCCCCATCCACCTCCACACCCTACCACTCTACCACCACCTAAGCTAGAGAGAGAAAATCATGCAATTAGTACTCCCTCTCTCTTTGTTTCTGAACTGTTATTATTCAACAGTGATCAACACAGTTCAGTACTCGTATCCTTCTTCATTCTTGCATTTCTCATACGAGTACGTAATCATATGGTTGTACTTGCTGTCCTGATTAGGAGTGACTGATGCATTCATAGGACGGGACAGTATGATTAAACAGAATACGTGCTGTGCACTTGTAATGGCACATTAATCTGACCAAAAGAGTGTGCTCTCACCTGGAGCGGTAGAGTACAGCGAAAAGGTATCCAGATTTTTTATAGGGTGGGTATCCGTGAACTGGTGACCAACAGTACATATTTCTGGTGTACTCTACACAAAGAGAAGCATACTCCTACAGTTTTTTCCTGAGTGGAGAGAGAGAGAGAGAGAGAGAGAGAGAGGGGAGCGTGAGGTGGGGTGGGTGGTTGCAGGCCATCTGCGTGGGTTGTCAGAGTCTGCCTGTCTCCCTCCTCTCTCTCTTTCTACTGCTGCCATCTGCAACCTGCACCGTTGCAGTCAGTAATAATAATAAACAATTGCGGTGATATATTCAAGTGGGACCTCCGTCTCCTGCGCCTGGTGGCACCGTGGCAGCATCCACCTGCAGGGCACCTCTGACACCGACCAGCATTGCCCATTAAATTAGAAACCCAGCAGAGTATACCATTCACACCAGCACGCCAAAATATTTTAGCCTAGAGAAAATGATTTTTTGTTGCGAGAATTGTTCGTTCAGAACGAACAACTAGTAAAAGTACATTGACTTTAGGCAGTGTTAGGTAAAACTTATTTTTTTTTTATTTTTGTTAGTATATTTTTAAAAACGTAAAATAACGTGCTTTTAATAAAAAACTTTCTATATAAAAGTATATTAAAAATTAAATACATCTATTTTTTAAGTTTTTAAGTAGTTAATACTTAATTAATTATACGCTAATGATATTTCTTGTTTTTCTTATAGCCGTACACAAAAGCGGAACGGTATGCCACCTAAATTATTAACACAGGTTATTTGCTTTATGATTTAGAAAAAATATCTTTTATTTTAACAATCTTCTTCTATACTAACATTGCTTATATTATTTATTTTAAGCTGCTAATACTACATATTTGTTAAGTTTATTTTTTAAAATAATTAATTAATTTTTATAATAAGTAGGTAGCCTATGATAACAATTTGTTTAATAATCAAAATCAAACTAGACCTTAAATCGGACGGCCAAAGCACTTACCACAGTAAACGCGGCATCGAACTGCCGGATTGCCTGTTGCTCGCGTCGTCACGATTGCCGGAGGCCAAGGAGACGCGAGGAAACGGGGGAGTTTTTGCGGTGAGATTCCTACGGCTGCGCGCGCCCACGAGGGGGCAGGTTGCGATTGCTGCGACGGGAGCGGGGGCGTACAGCAGATTCTGCAGCGCGCACTCTGCTCTGCTTCTGCATCTTGACTGAATGACCTATCCTCTGTACTCCCGACTTAAATTATCGGAAGAAGTAAATATCCGGAAACTATTAAACCGGCCCTCGCTCGCACGCCTACGGTTTTTTTAATCCGTCCTGCTCCTGCTTCGCTCACACGCACGTACGGGCTGTATGAATCTGTAGGACGGTAGGGTTATTTTTCGTTCCTTGTGTCTTTCTTCCTTTGATTCTGATAGTACTGTCTTTTTTTTGTTATTTTTCCACAAAGAAAAGGACTAAAGGTGTGTTGATTTTTATAAATGAACTGGGTTGTATATTGTCACATTGTCTGAACCGACTCATCTAAGCCCCGGTTACTTTATATTATCGAGTAGATTATTGCACTAGATTATATATTTATTATACGGACAAATTAAAAATTTTAAAAATAAACTTAGCAAATACTCCCTCTGATCTAAAATATAATCATTTCCAATATTTAAATTTTGTACCATAATATAAGCATTACTACAGTGATTCTCATCACTTCAATATAAGATACTTAGAAAGCGCATCTAAGCAATTCAAACTTCAAAAATTAATAACCGAAGTGACTTAAAAAAGAATTTTTTAACTTACCCTTAGTATTTGCTATAACTTAGAAATCTTTAAATTTTGGAATCAAGAAAGTAGATTAAAACATGATCTAACCGATGCAGTAAAATAAAGTTTTTTGAGAAAATATATTTTTTGAAGCGTGAAGTAAATAATATGTTTCAATAATCCAATAAATAAGTTAAAAAGAACCAGACCTACTAGTCATAAGAGGGGCAATATCTAGAACTCCAGCATCACATAGAAGAAAGTTGGTCACAATATAGGACAGTAACAATATGGCTCAAGAATTAGCACGCATAATACAATGTTATCCTGGTTTTCTACACCTAGCTTATTTTTTGTTAACATCGTCGATGAGGAAGTGCAAAATCTATAAATTTCTATATGACATAAAAAAGTAATTTAAGCTCACTTCGTACAAGACTACTTAAGAAGATTAACTTCAGTACTTGGGACGTTGGAGGTATGCCCTCAGTTTTAAATCTCAGAAGGTCAAGCTGACAATCGTGCATTTTAACCAGGTGGAGTTGTGTCGTTGGTTAGTATTCCGACAACAGTACTGTATATATTTAGAATCGTTTATGTCAAGGTTAAGATTCGTATGACCCTCGTACATACTCATATAGACGAAGAGATAATGTTTTTTTATACGAGACATATAGACGAAGAGATAATGTCTTCCTATACCGGTTCGAGACCCTAAGATGGACAATACCCTTACATCTTGTTTGGTCAGAGGCCCATATATGTGTATAAAGCATAACATATGTGTACGGGAAGCTCTAGTCCAAACTTAATCGACTATCTCGTATAATCCTTTTATCGGGAACTTAGATCGAGTTGTGCCATGGTTGGTAAGTCAGCTTCTCGTCTCCAATTGGCTTGTCTTGGCTTTTGGCGGCTTTCTTTGGTCTGTGGTGGCCTGCATTGAGTTGATCTAATAGATTTTTCTCCGAACCCCTTCTGTCCTTGGAGGTGTTGTATATCCCGGGGTATCCTCTTTCTCCAAGTAGGATTCGAAGGCTTGTTTTGGATATTGTCTCGAGTAGTCCTAGTCGTCCCCGAATAGGACTTCTAATCCTTTTTGTCAATGTAATAAATATGGAATACTCCATAGGTATACAATTTTCTCACAGAAATACCACATACCCAATCGTTGAAGAAAATATACCTCCCCATACAGATAGGAGACGAATGGATAAGGAACTTGACGTGTACTTGGAAGAATTATCAAGTCTGATCCGGTGACGACTAAGACTGCTCAGTCATGTCCTATAATAACTCTCAAGTTCTACCTAGACAAGAGGCATCCAAGAGTATAAAATACAAGGCCTTCCAATAGATGAGAACAACCAATATCTGGAGGAGCGTCACAATTCGCCCTCGCCTATATCGCCAAGATCTAATCTCACCTACTTAGTCGAGTATACTAGATTAGGGTTCTCATCTACATATTTGTACTCGGTGTGATTACCAGCAAGCAATACGTATAAACATGAGTAGGACTATTACCCTTGCGCGGGGTCCGAACTCGCAAATCCTTGTCTCTTGTCTCTTTGATAGTAGGTTTCACAGTATTTTCATATTAGCCGTATCCTATACACACGAATGTCATAGTCAGGATATTACTCGTCCACACTTTCGTCTCTTGTCTCTTTGATAGTAGGATTTGTTTTTTCACAGAATATGGTACATGGTATTTCACCAAGATATATGTATATTTATAGGGTATCTAATATTTATTACACTCGAGGGGTGAAAGGTCTTTGGTTTATTTTGACATATTTGAAGAGGAAAACTCCTTAAGTTGTCAGAGGAAAAAAGATGAGAACGCATAACAAAAAAAATACACAATTTACGTTACTACGTATCCAAGGTGTTTTTTAATATCCTGAGGAGTACTCTAGTGCTAATTCTTATAATGTATCTCCTCGATACTCTTCATTGAAAACACTAATAATTAAAAACAGGTACTCGGATATCTAAAAAAATACTACTATTTCATTGATAAATGTTGGAATTTAATTTTAGAATAAACTGGAGGTCATCATGTTCTATTTTTATTATTTTTGGATTTTGAATGACTAAAAACAGAGGTAAAAATATTATTTAAAATATTTGATGTTTTGATGTAAAAATATCGCAAGCAGCCGGAAACCTAATTTCGCAGGATGACCCTCGGATTTTTGCGGCAGCGGCGGCACCAAATTTGTCAGGGTGACCCTCGGATTTTCGTCTGGCTCCGGAAACAGCCTCCGGGACGCAAGTCTTAAATGCGCGCGGACGTCGCGGCCACCCTTCCCCGCCCATTACAAAACCCCAGCCACCGAGCTCTCGCTCCCACTCGCCCACCACAACGCCGCACCGCACCATCACCACCAGGGGACCCCTCCGATCGGCCGCGTGATCTCCGTGTAGCTAGACGAGTGCTAGGCGCGGCGTGGCCGGTGAAGAGGCGGTCGCAGCAGAGATGATGATGATGAGCGGTCGCCCGAGCGGCGGCGCCGGCGGGCGGTACCCGTTCACGGCGTCGCAGTGGCAGGAGCTCGAGCACCAGGCGCTCATCTACAAGTACATGGCCTCCGGCACGCCCATCCCCTCCGACCTTATCCTCCCGCTCCGCCGCAGCTTCCTCCTCGACTCTGCCCTCGCC
Organism: Oryza meyeriana var. granulata; assembly: GCA_003991445.1. NCBI lineage: Eukaryota > Viridiplantae > Streptophyta > Magnoliopsida > Poales > Poaceae > Oryza > Oryza meyeriana. Next base: position 118,075 of record RYFJ01000413.1, on the reverse strand, counting down.
ACCTCCCCCTCCCTCGCCTTCCCGCCCCAGCCTTCCCGTACGTCGTCTTCTCCGCTTGATCGTTCGCGTCCTCTCCTTCTTCTTTTTCATTAAGGTAACCGATGCCAACATAGTGTGATTGGTGTTTTCTTGCAGTTGGGTGGGGATGCTTCGGCATGGGGTTCGGCCGGAAGGCGGAGGACCCGGAGCCCGGGCGGTGCCGGCGAACTGACGGCAAGAAGTGGCGCTGCTCCAAGGAGGCGTACCCGGACTCCAAGTACTGCGAGAAGCACATGCACCGCGGCAAGAACCGTTCAAGAAAGCCTGTGGAAATGTCCTTGGCCACGCCGCTGCCTTCCTCCTCCACCTCCTCCGCGTCCAACGCCTCGGCCGGCGCCGGGGCCACAACCACCACCTCCTCCCCCGCGCCGTCCTACAACCGTCCGTCGGCGCACGACGCGGCGCCTTACCAGGCTCTGTACGGTGGTCCCTACGCCGGGGCCACCGCCCGCACGCCCGCAGCCGCGGCGTTCCACGCGCAGGTGAGCCCCTTCCACCTCCACCTCGACACCACCCACCCCCACCCGCCGCCGTCCTACTACTCCATGGAACACAAGGAGTACGCCTACGGGCACGCCGCCAAGGAGGTGCACGGCGAGCACGCCTTCTTCTCCGACGGCACCGAGAGGGACCACCACGCCGCCGGCCACGGCCAGTGGCAGTTCAAGCAGCTCGGCATGGAGCCCAAGCTGAGCACCACGCCTCTCTTCCCCGGCGCCGGTTACGGCAACACCGCGGCGTCGCCGTACGCCATTGATCTCTCGAAAGAAGACGATGAGGAGAAAGAGAGGCGGCAACAGCAGCAGCAGCACTGCTTCCTCCTTGGGGCCGACCTCCGGCTGGAGAAGCCGGCGGGCCACGACCCCGCGACGGCGGCGCAGAAGCCTCTCCGGCACTTCTTCGACGAGTGGCCGCATGAGAAGAGTAGCAAGGGCTCCTGGATGGGGCTCGAAGGCGAGACGCAGCTCTCCATGTCCATCCCCATGGCCGCCAACGACCTCCCCATCACCACCACCTCCCGCTACCACAATGGTGCGTTCGACCTTCGTCTGCACTGATCAAAATCGTTTCTTTTTTTTCTCATGGCGGGCCGTGCTGATGAACCATTGTTCCTGTTTGGCCTGGTGCCAATCTGCAGATGATTAATCTCTTGAAGAAGGCAAGAAGTGATCAACACGGAGGAAATCAACTCTTCGTTCATGGTGTGCTAGTTGCACGCCCAAATGAAGGATCTATCGATCATTCTATCTCCAAACTAATCACGCATTGATCTTCATCAATGACAGGCCGAAACCTCCTGCGAGTTCTCTGATCTTATTACAACCACTTTTTTCCTTGAGCCTTTTGTAATGTTGCTTCGAGTGTTACTCCTGCATTTTATCTGAAATGGCCTCAGAATGATGCGGTCGGGCTGATTAATTAGGTTAGACTCTTCCTGAATCAACTAGGAATAGATTTTCTGCCTGGTTCCTGTCAGTCCCTGTAATATCTGCAGCAGCTTGTGAGCCAAGGTGTTCGCTTCTGTGAAGGCCCTTTTTCTTCTTTCCTATTCCTCTGCCTGTGATAGTATGTCACATCTCTGGATTCTGCTGAAAGCTCAGTAGCCATCCTGCTTCGCAGCATACTTTATGCTTTCTGACAAGTCGGTGTAGTATTCCAACTCGGTGTAAACAATATCAAATGCTGAGTATTCCTACTCGGAGTAGTAGTGAAATGCACCTGAGTAACAATATCAATATCAGTAGTGAAATGCTTAGCAATTACAGCACTTGGTTAAGTACGACTACCACCAGATCTTGTAAAGTTTAAAGTATACTCATACTAGTATGAAGGATCACTTATTGAACCGTTTAGACTGTCGACCATTAGTCCATCACCATGCAGGCTTATCACTGCAAAGTCCCAAACAAAAAAGATTCTCCCAGAGTCTCTTCTCCCCTGAACCGTTTTCCCATTGACCGGCCAATGCTGCAAGAAGCTGGATGCAGAGCAGTACTCCTAGCTGCAGTGCCCCCACTCCTGCACCTGCAGACAGGACTGTGATGACTGAACCCTGGGTATCCATGGATTCAATGCCAACTGCACTGCAATTGCTGCCGGCCCCCTGAGACAATGTCAGGGGTTGTCAGCTCTCGCGTCCATGCGATTGAATGATCCATGTCAGATTGCTGGCGTTTGGACCGTGGCGCTCGGCTGCCTGCCTGCCTGCCTCGCAGAGTCTGCATGCATGCATCCTACAGGACCCAAGCTACTCCTTGTAGCAGCAGCCTTCAAAGCCTGCACTTGCTGTCTGCCGCGAGACGGTGTCTGCCGGCCAGCACCGTGACAGTCTCCCCAGTCATGGGCTCAAGTACCGGTAGTTGTGCCACTGACGCGTGGGCCACCTGCCTCCAAAGCACTGACCGGCGTGCACAGCACTACTGGCCGGCACTGCACCACTAGCTAGCTTGCCTGCCTGACACAGAGTCTGGCTTGAGTTCTTCGAGTGTTACTAGTACTACTCACTCCCTGAGAAATTCCCAGAAATTACATGTCCCAAGTTTACAGCCTTCGGTTCATCCAACAACAGTTTACTCTCAGTTTTCGCAGTACTGTCACCTGCACGATCGAAGGTGGTTTCAACGCGTAATCTGGAGGCAAGTGCGATTTAAAACGAGAAAACTCAGTTGTTACTGTACCACTGAATCCAGTGGAGCACGTATTTGCTCTGACAGCGAGTTAAACAAATCCAAGGCGCCCACTGCTCTGACGACAGAGCCCACATGAGTATACGATGATCTGCATCTTACTACGAGCAGTATTGTACTAGTACTCCAAATAAAATGCTGTGCACATCTCTGCGATTCTGCACCAGTCTCATCAGCAAAACGAACCGCATGCAGAGAGAGAGAGCGCGTTTCAACCGGAGGATCAACACAGCCACAGCTGCACAGTAGCATGCGGTGAATCGCACGTGGAGAGGCTCAGGTGCGAGGTGACCCACGTTCCGCGCTGCGCATGCGGCCCCCGCGAGGTTGCACGGTTTTGGTAGGAGCTTTGCAACCGCGAGGCGAGACGAGGCCGTGACGACATGTTATTCTACTGACACTGTCGCCTTCCCCAGCCCAGCCGTGCGTGACCTAACGACCACCACTTGCGTGTAAGCCTGCATGTGCTCGCACCTGATCCCGTGGCACGTAATACAGTACAGTACTACCACTACTAGTCATGGCTTCTTTTTTCCGTTTTCGACGGCCGGTTCAGTGAGTGGCTGTGAGAAAAGCTGTAGGCATGAGATTTTTAGCAGCAGTGTACACATGCGTGCACGGGCAACCTAGACAGTTGGGATTTTACAACGAGAGGAAGAGCTGAATAAACTAGTGTCGTCATTCGCGGCAACTCTGAGTTTAGGACAGATTGATTGCCAGATTATTCGGTTTTTAGTGTACTATCGGCGAGGCATCTGACGCCCTCGGGATACGAGGCCCTGCAACGTGGTGGTCGCGGCCGCTGCCGCTGGATTGGAGCTCCGGTTAATAACCCTCGAAAAACCGGAGCCCTTGAGGTCGGCGACTCGCTTGCACCGTCGTGTACTCGTGTGAGTAGATTCTTACCGCAGCGTCATGCCGTTTAGTTTAAGCCCTCGCGCGTTTTAGCTGAAGGCCTGGGCGTGTGAAGGAATCCGATGCAGGTATGTGGCCTGGTTTTCCGTGTTGGGGGGAGATGTCACGGCGCGCGACAGCATTTCTCGTGTCAGCCGCTTAACTAAAACGCCCTCAATCTGAGAGCTGGTCGTCAGGGATCAGCATCTGTCAGGCCACAGCCAGTGGCTCAGCCGCAAGTGTTTGAACAGTAGATCAGCTGGTGGTACTGCTACTACTTGCAGTCCTGCGGTGTCAGCTGAGCGTCAGGGACCCTTCAATTCGCTGGAATAGTACTGCTGTGACATCATACAACCCTGGCCCAAACGAAACAAGGACCTTGAGTCGTTGATGCGGCTCGGCTCGGTATGTTAACCCGTGCTCTTTCCTTGTTTTTGGCCTTCCTTGACGTTTTCCGTGGAGTAAACAACGTGCAGCTTCTTCAGAAGTTTTACTCCACGAAATTGTTGCTGTTACTATTTTTTCTATAGCGACCAGTCTCATTCAGCACAACGAATGGAAAACTGCGTTTTTTTTCCTTTTGCTAGAGAACATCGTTTCACATCCGATCCAAGAATGCCTCTGCTTGAATTACACAGTGCAAAATGATTAGTACAAGTTCAAATGCCACGGCTGAATAAAATCCTGGACTGCGCCAGTTGTGTCAACCATCTCTCTTCGTGGGCCTATATTCCAAAGGAAGTAAGCATCATCTTTGAGACTTCGAGTTCACCGCACCGCGTGACGGCCCGGCACAAGTGATGGGCCATATAACCCATACAGTCCCGCCTCCTCCCTTGACGGCCCGGCCCACACGGATCAAACTTTCGCTAGGCCTCGTCTCCGAATTTTTACTGTTACTAATTTAATTTTTTTTTAAATTTACAAAACTAATTTTCGATTGGGATCAATTGCAAAACTACCCTCTTGCCGCCCTGGGCCACGGCGGGATTTAAAAACCGCCGTGGCCCAGGGCGGCGAATAGCATCCCCGTCGCCCGGCCTAACGGCGCCGGCCGCCGTTAGCCCCGGGGAGGCCACGTGGATTCGCCGCCCTGGGGGACGGCGGCGAATGCCCCCAGGGGGCCGAATGCAAAATTACATTCGCCGCCGTCCCCCAGGGCGGGTTATAGCCATTCGCCGCCCTGGGGAGGGCGGTTTTTTGCCGGCCCCTATAAAATCCCTTCCTGCAGTCGCCGCGCCTCATTTCTCCCTTCCGCCTCCAGCGTTCGTCCAATAGAGCTGAGAGAAAGGAGGAGAAGTACAGCGGCGAAGCCCTCGCAGATTTTTTAGCCGAATCCAGGTATTTTTTTGATCTTCCTCTGTTATGTACTCAATTTTTTAAACAAATGTTAATTAGTAGTAGACTTGTAGTGTAATATCCAATATAGTATGAAAATATTAGCGGTTTGGTATAACCATCGTTAGTGCTAAATTTATTTGACCGTACTAGAAAAACATAGCGGAGAAGTAGTAAATTGTAGATATTTTAAAAATAAATATGCTCCGCCATGGCCATCGTTGGTATACGTCATTTTGACACGTTAGATAAACCTAGCGTATAACTTTATTAGCGCCGCTGGGTCAGTTTATAAAATATAGAAACGGTAATGGTTTGACTCATACGTATAGCCTTTTTATGGAACGAATATTGATTAGTATAGATTAATAAAATCTTTTTTGTGAACAGAAATGGCAAATAGAGTTGTATTCGCGATATATCACGGTGAAGGAAATGTCAGACAAGGACAATATGGGGTAGATTTATCGGAGTTCAACGTAGCACAAAAGGGAATTATAGCTCCAGCTGAGAGAAGTTTTCCTGGAGTTTACAATTGGTTAATGAGGGGATTCGGAGTAGATCCTCAAGTAAATGCAATTACGGTGTACGCACTGGTTAGCTGGGCTGTGGAAGGTTTTTGGTGGGAATTGATGCAATAGATTCAACGGACAGCTGGGTATTTTTTGTGGAGAGTGCACTGCAGCGAGGATGGGCACCGAGCATCCTAGTGGTAGTGCATGACGTGGTCAGCATTGATCAGGCTGGTCCGAGTACAGCGGAAGGGCCCGATGAAACAGGGGAGCAAAATGAGGCAGAAGACGAGGGTGCCGGAGAGGAAGGAGGCCAAGAAGACATGGGACCGGGGGGGTTTGCAGATGAAGGGGAGAGACACCCAGGTCTAGTACAGGAGATGGAAATTGAAGACTCAGAACCTGAGCATATGGAGGATGATGATTCTTCGGAGGACGATGTACACCCGGCAGAATGGGACAACGAGGACTTCTCCGGTCTCGTTGTCTCAGAGGGGCACACCGTGGCATGGGAGTATCGGCAGAATGAAGTGGTGCAAGGCGCTAGATACGCCGAAAAAGCACAGTTGACAGAGGCTGTGAAGATGTGGGCCGTGTCACTTGGGAGGGAGTTCTGGGTATCAAAGTCCACAAGATCGGTGTACGAAGTGAAATGTGCAAGTTCAAGCGATGGATGTCCATGGAGGATGTACGCATCCAGAAAGAAATATGACGACTGTTGGTCCGTGTCAATCGTGACGGAGCACAACTGCCATCTTCCGGGTGTTCAGAAGTACCACAAGAACATATCATCTGCATTCATTGCTTCAGAGCTGTATTATGCTGTTGTGGAGAACCTCCGGTTCGAGCCGAAGTCAATTATCAGCCGCATCGAGGAGAAGTACAAGTACACTATTACATATGCCAAGGCTTGGAGGGCCAAACAGAAGATAATTGAAATGAGATTCGGTAGTTTTGAAGCTTCGTACAATAATTTGCCTCGTCTACTGCAAACCATCTGTGCGAGAAATCCTGGTAGCTACTCCGAAATCAAAAGTTTCCCATCGTTATCAAGTCCTGGGCAGAGTGTCCTTCAGCGGGCCTTCCTCTCTCTGCAGGCGTGCATGTTTGCATTTGTTCATTGCAGGCCCATTCTCTGCATCGACGGCACATTCCTAACTGGAAAATACAGAGGGCAAATGTTGACGGCAATCGGAGTAGACGGGAACAACCAAGTGTTGCCAGTGGCCTTTGCCTTCGTCGAGGGCGAGAACACAGAGAGTTGGTACTGATTTCTGAAGCTGGTTAAGGAAAAGGTGGTGGGGATGAGGCCAGATGTATGTCTCATACATGACCGTCATCCAGGGATGCTGCGTGCAATTCAGGAGCTGCGAAACGGCTGCGCAGACAAGGGATACCCTCCGGTGTGGGAAGATGTGAAGAGCAGATGGTGCATGCGTCACATGGGCGCAAACTTTTATAAGCAGTTCAGAAACAAGGAGCTGATGGCCATGTTCAAACGTTTGTGCGCCCAGAATCAACAGAAGAAGTTCAATGAGCTGTGGAGGAGACTTGATGAGCTGACAGCCAAATATAGACGCGAGAGTTCTACAAGACCCCCAGCTAGAGGTGTTGACGGCCCTGAAGCTCTAGAAGCACTTCCCACCGATGACGGTACATTCAGAAGGAGGCCCGGTTCCTCGGTTAGCAGATTTTCGCAGTGGATCGAGCACGAGCCGAAGGAGAAATGGGCATTGCTGTACGATGAAGGTGGAGCAAGGTACGGCATAATGACCACGAACCTTGCAGAGGTGTACAACTGGGTCATGCGTGGTGTTCGGCAACTCCCCCTTGTTGCCATCGTGGAGTTCATCCTACATAAAACACAGACGTACTTCCACGACAGGTGCAGACAGAATGGCCCATCTATGGCCGATGGAAACCTTTGGTTCGGCACCAAAATGACACAGTACCTTGAGGACAAATGCAAGAAGGCAAGAGAGCACCGAGTCCGAGTGCAGGGCACACGAGAGCGTAGATTTGAGATATTGTGTGCCGACAGGTCCAGGCGTGGCATATTCGCAAGGAAGCCTATACAAGAGTGTGTCCTAAAGGAAGATGGGACATGCACGTGCTCCTGCCGGAAACCAAGCTTGTACCACAAGCCCTGTTCTCATGTCATTGCCGCTTGCGGGGAGTGCGGCATTGATGAACGCCAATATGTGTCTCCGTACTTCAAAAAGGAAGCAATCATGCATACATGGAGTACCGAGATCTTTGGTTTTGGCATCGTCGGCACTTTCACTGAAGACACAAGTCCAGTTTATTACATCCCTGATCCGACGAAGGCAAGGAACAAGGGAGGCCGACGTCGGACATGGAGGATACGCAATGATATGGACGAATCCGAGGCCGGCGTTAGCGCTCAACGTTGTAGTAGGTGTGGAGAGGAGGGACATACCTACAAGAAGTGCACGAAAGACGCCGAGGCCCCAAGTGCAGCGGAAGTTCCTATGGAAGGATCAGGCGCCGACGGAAGGCGGCCAACTGGGGAAGGCACCACTGATAGGCAGCGTCGTCGCAGGCGTCCTCGTGCACCTTCGGGTTATGTTGTCTAGTATAGCCACTCGTTGATGATGTAATCTCCATGTAATGTGTTAATTTTCTGTTAATTTTCTGACTATAATGCACTATGTTTAAATGAGCTAATCCGTTCCGCTTCTTTTTCCTTGCAGGTATGGACTACCAGACGCCTGAGCTGCTAGATCACGCCACCGATCAGTCCCACCGGTCGTTTCTCTCGACGGTGCAAAACCTCGAGCTCGGTACCTTACGTCCTCGACCTTCCAGGCGACTACTTCCCGTGGACGACAGGTTCACGACTAGGTACGTACGAACGTTGTACTGTGAATCTGTATATATCAACTTACTAACTTGCTTTGTTTTGATTGTCAGGTTGCGGGAGGCAGGCCTTCTGCCGCTGTGTAGGCTGGTAGCAGCCGCGGTGGAGCCGAATGACCCAACGAAGAAGTGGGGTATCGACCGGTCGCTCCTCACAGCTCTTGTGGACCGGTGGAGACCGGAGACGCACACCTTCCACCTCCCGTGCGGTGAGATGGCCCCCACGCTGCAGGACGTCAGCTTCCTCCTTGGGCTGCCTCTAGCAGGCGATGCGGTGGGGCCAGTTGACGGGCTCCAGGCGTGGCGAGAGGAGATCCTACAGCGGTTCGCCCCGGTTCACCGTGCTCCGGGGCTTCCCCTCGTCGGCGACATCTCCCCGTACACGCATGCGGGCCCCCCTCAGGCTTGGGTATTGAGCTACACGGTAAGAATGCTTTATTGTTGTTTTATGTTCGTCCTTCAGTCCGTACTAGAATTACAGTGTCAACTTCGTTATATGTTAACGCAGCCTGATCAGCTAGCACCGGAGGCCGACGCGTACTCACTGCAGAGGAGCCTGGAGGCGTACCTGTTGTGGGTGTTCGGGTGGGTGATGTTCACCAACTCGCACGGCCACGCAGTCGACAAGGGCTTGATCCCTTACGCGAGGGAGATAGCCGACGCCGAGGACGGTGCTGTTCCCCAGTACAGTTGGGGATCGGCAGTCCTTGCCGCCACGTACAGGGGTCTGTGCGACGGCTGCAGGAAGACCGAGCCAGAAGCGGTCTTCACGGGTTGTCCACTCCTCCTACAGCTCTGGGCGGCAGAGCGGTTCGCGATCGGACGCCCCGTTGTGGACCACAGTCCGTACGAGGCGAGCCTGTACGTGGGTGTCCTACCGGAGGACTATCCGACGATGGGGACGGTGTGGTGTCGTCGTGAGGTATGTTCGGTGTTAGAACGGTAATGGTTTTTTATGTTACTTGGACTAACGAGAACTCTTTTCCTGTTTGTAGCGTCGGTACGCTCACGTGCAGACGCAGAAGTCGTACCCAGACTTCGTCATGGAGTTCGACAGGATCACGGACGACGACGTTGTCTGGGAGCCGTACAGCGCCGAGGCGAGGCACGCGCGTGCGCCGCACGGGCTGTCGTCCCTCTGCACCAGGGACCAGGCGTACTGGCTGACGATGACGCCGATGCTGTTCGACATTTCTGTCGAGCCGCACTGCCCGCAGAGTGTGATGCGGCAGTTCGGTATGCGACAGACCTTCGGCCATCATCAACGCAGGGGCGTACCGCAACACGTTCACAGGTATATGTGGAAATGAATATTCCGTATTGTTATGCATTGTGTCACCGGTTGTGCTCTGCAGGTTAAGTCGGCGTGGCCAGGCCGCCGGTAGGCTGTGGAGACCCACCGTCGTCGACTACATCAACGACTGGCTCATAGCCACGGAGGACGTCATCACGGAGCTGCACCCCTACACAGCCGCCAGGTACGAGCAGTACCTTTCCTGGTACCAGGCCCGTACCAGACTACGGGTGACGTACACTCCCGAGGCTCCACAGGCGCACGTCGCGGGGGTGCGAGACGCATACCCGACGCACCGCGACCAGGACTACTTCCGCGCGGTGAGTCAATGGTTTTCATACTATTTTCAATGGTAGGTGCCACGCGCAACTAACCATGCATGTCCTGCTGAACAGGCGGACGATGCTAGGCAGGTCCACACGGAGCTGGACCTACTGCGGCAGCGCCTACAGGCTGGCATCCCTCTCACGCAGCAGGAGCAGACGATCACGTTCGACCGGATGTGCAACACGATGCGCTCGGTCGTCCGTGCTCTGAGTTGTCGCCGTCCCGATGCAGTCCCACCGATGCAGATACCTATGCGAGGTCCCATGGTGAAGGGACATCGGCAGGAGCGGCGGGTTCTGCAGGGGCCAGTACGTCGTGGGGAGCAGGTCCTTCTGGTACCGCCGGAGGATCGAGGTCGGCAGCCTCCACGATCGGGCGAGGATTGTCAGGTACGTCAGGATTGAACCTATTCTACATAACTAATTGCACTTTTTATGCGGCTAACGCGAGATTTTCTTTACCAGACCCACGCACCGGATCTCACCTCCACCTGGGGGACACTGGGCGGGGATCTGCCCCGAGCACCTCTGCTTGGATCTCTACCGAGGACGACCTCCTTCCGGAGCAGGACGTGATCGGGTCGTCACAGCTCGGAGGTGCACCGCACACACAGCCGCACGACGCCGGTGCTTCTCCTGCTGCTCAGGCGGTCCGAGCTACCCGTGGGGTACCAGCGGACCGCCTGACGTACTCGCGCGGGCACGTGCGAGCGCAGCCTAGGAGGACGAGGAGGCGTATGACCTAGGGGCTATTGTTGTATTTATTTATTTATAGGTATCGCATTACTTGTTTAAATTTGTCATGTCCATATTCACCTCCTGTAGACTCGATCCCATCCTTCAGATACATTGTACTGCTAACAATGTAGTCTCGCTTGTTGTATTTCGTACTATGGGTGTCGCATTCATCATGCCGCAATGCGAATGGCTCGCATCTACCTATTATCATGTCATTAAAACGGACCGGCCTATTACCATGTCATTAATTAAGTTTTACCAAAAATAAACTTGAAAAAATGATCAGCACGATTTTACAAACCAACGCCCACCATCGTCGGATTATAAAAAAACTGTCAAAAACATACCCTAAACCACGATTAAAACTAAATTTTGTTAAGCGTGTAGGCGAAAGACGGGGAGGAGTGGATTGCGAGTGCCGATCCAGACATACGAGGAGTGGAATGCGAGTGGCGATCCGGGAATACCCTCAGTTTGACAAGTTCTTTTCACGACGTGAACAGTATATGATATTTGGTTTTTTTAAAACATCGACTCAATAAATGCAATGGCACAATAAATTGAATTTAAGAATTTAATTTTGACAAATAAATTTTCAAAAATTTTGGGGTGAAAAATTAGCAACAAAATTTTCAAATTTGGTAATTTACAAATGGCTCCAGGGGGCCGAGGCCTGGGCTGGGCAATGGTCCGATCGGGAGGGAACGGTTTGATCGGACGGTCCGATCCCTGTGCGAACGGACCGTCCGATTGCTGGGCGGACGGTCCAGTGGATTGACCGCCCTGGGGGACGGCGGCGAATGCCCCCAGGGGGCCGAATGCAAATTGCATTCGCCGCCGTCCCCCAGGGCGGCGAATGTAATTTTGCATTCGGCCCCCTGGGGGCATTCGCCGCCGTTCCCCAGGGCGGCGAATCCACGTGGCGTCCCCGGGGCTAACGGCGGCCGCGCCGTTAGTCCCGGGTGACGGGGATGCCATTCGCCGCCCTGGGCCACGGCGGTTTTTAAATCCCGCCGTGGCCCAGGGCGGCAAGAGACTAGTTTTGCAATTGATTCAAACCGAAAATTAGTTTTGTAAATTTTTAAAAAAATTAAATTAGTAACAGTATAAATTCCCTCGTCTCCACCTCGCCAGTCAACCCAGTGGCTCTGCGGCGTTTACATCCGTCCGATGCGGTCACGGCTGATCGATCCAACGGCCGGTGTTTCTGGAGCATGTCGATGTCTTCCTCCGGAAGGAACAGCCTCCACGTCTGCGGCCTCAGATCATCAACCGCCTCTCCCATTCGCCACCATTTCTTACCCACCCGCTCCCAACTTATCGAATTTTCGAGAGCTCAAACCCACAAGACCACCTTCAACACTCGTTTCTCCGTTCCAAACTATAAACATTTAGAGAGGTTTTCATAAAAATTAAAAAAATAGATGAAGTTAAAAGATGAATGGTTATGATTAATTAAGAAGGAAATATAGATGAAGAAATTATATGAAAGATAGTTGAAATTGGTTGAGATAGTTAGGTGAAAAAATAACTATATTTTATAATAAATTTAAACTTTAAAAATATCTATATTTTAAGACGGGGGAGTACGTGCTAAGATGGACGCTTAGAAAAATAAAAAAAGTTAAAGCACCTTACTAGCCCTATTTTTCAATACAAATAGTTTAAGATAGATACTTTAAATTAATAACTATCTCTCATGTCTATGATTATTAGTTTACCGTTGCAACCAAAATAGTTATATTCTCACAAAGCGCCTTTTAAATATCGATGCAATACGAATTGTTGGCCCACTAGAATTACTCCCTCCGTCTCAAAATATAAAAAACTACTCTCTCCGTCCCAAAATATAAGAACATAGAATCGGAGGGGACATTTCCTAGTACAACGAATCTGGACAGAGAGCTCCAGATTCGTTATACTAGAAAATATCCCATCCGGTTCTAGGTTCTTATATTTTGGAACGGAGGGAGTAGTACCGAATAGGATACATTCTATTACTACAACGAATATGGACAGCCCTTTGTTTAGTATTAGTGCTCTCCAAATTTATAGTCCTAAGATATGTCCCATCCGATACTAGGTTTTTTATATTTTGGGATGAAGAGAGTAGCAGCTGTTAGACCATTAGATAAAAAAAATAAACCCTTTTTTTTTTCTTTAGGCGCTCGTATAAGCAGCGCGTCGGAGGTCCTTCCTCCCAAATCCCAATCCAACCATCCAGGGCGGGGTTTCCCGTTAATCCGCGCCTCCGTGTCGGGTTGAAGCGGAGCGGAGAGGGGAGGAGGAGGGGGGCGGCGCGGCGATGGCGGCGACGGCGAGGCTGACTCCGAATGGCGTGGTGGCGGCGCTGGCGGGGGACACCAACCTCAAGCCGGTCGTGCAGATCATCGAGCTGCGGGGCGTCAACGTCAACGGCGCGGGCGTCACGCGGGGGGAGAGGTTCCGGGCGGTGGTCTCCGACGGGACCATCACGTCCTCCGCGCTCTTCGCCGCGCAGCTCACGGACCGCGCACGATCCGGCGTCCTCCGCCGCGGGAGCATTGTGCAGCTCACTGAGTACGTCATCAACGACGTCGGTCCCAGAAGGTTTGCTGCTTCCTCCACCTTCCCTTTCCCTTGCCTCTGATTGATGTGTGATTGCGTGCGATTTGGGTCGTTTCGGTTTAGGGTTCATGCGTGTGCTGGTTTAGATTCCCGCTTTCAGCTATTTCTCGATTTAAATTATTACTTACTTGGCAATCGGTTGGTAAATTGTCGATGCCTGCTCATGTTTCTTAGATAGTAGACGCATCATTTTTTTTAATAACAATGGTTTGTTTATGACATCATTTAATCGGTGCTTGTTAACCATTTGTCCCATTGATTTGAATGCCGATTTGCATTTTTTGGTTAGAAAGAGGCCTCGGTATTAGAGAACTAATCTGTGGGTAATAAAGCTGTCCTGTGATCCAAACTGGTGTTAGTCGATTGTTAGTTGGTTGGCATTAGTATTAGCGAGTACAAAATAGTGTGGTATGTGCTTGGGTAGAGTTTGCTGTGCCTTTGGTGTTTGCCATTTCTGGCAGGTAGCATGTGAAATGATGAGGCACTATGGTTGGTTTGATTACTACACAGTGTTGTCTGATATACTTGGTTCATTAATTTAGTTATGCATCAATTTTTTCTAGCTTACTAGTCCTCATGTTTGGGTGCATCATGGATTGTGATTTCATCATTGTAGTTACATATTGTTCAGCAATAGTGCTATAATCACCTGGTTCTGTGAACAGCTTGGGTCAGTAAGTAGTTTTTTTTGTCTTTCAGCTGTAACCATTCAGTTAAACACACTATCGTACTAAATGGTGCTTGTTGGCACTGGCTAAAATTAAGCTAACTCATTTCCTTTTTATCCTGTTCATAAGTAAATTAGTTGGAAGCGTAATTGTGTTCATTCAAATCATGTTGGCAATGCGACGAATGCAAATGTGAAGGTAAGTTTCTGAGTGAAAGTTGTTTTAATAAAACATAGTGTTCATTTAGCAGTGTGAATCATCATATTTCGAGCCTTATATTTTTCATTTTCAACTGATCTACTGGTTGATAGAGCAGAATCAGGAATTGTTTTCTGTTGGTTAGGCTGATTTGTTGCAATACCTGTAGGATTATTGTCATTTTGAACCTGGAAGTTCTTGTTGTGGAGTGTGAGATAATTGGAAATCCGACAGTGCTTTCAGAAACTGGATTTCCTAACCCAAATCAGACGAGAGTAGAGCAATTCAATGGAGCACCTCAATATGGTTTGATGGCAGGGAACTCATCAAATACAACCACAAGGCCTACTGACAACGTTCCAGTGTTCCAGCGTTCAATGGCAGGAAACTCTAACTTTGCCACTAGGCCCAGTGACAAAGTTCCAGTCTTCCAACCAACAGTCCAGCCATCCTATAGCCCTGCACCCAATTACAAAAACCATGGAGCAATCATGAAAAACGAAGCCCCTGCTAGAATAATCCCCATATCTGCTTTAAATCCTTATCAAGGCCGCTGGGCTATCAAGGCTCGAGTTACTGCCAAGGGAGATATCCGCCGATACCATAATGCTAAAGGCGATGGCAAAGTATTCTCTTTTGACTTGCTTGATTCTGATGGTGGCGAGATACGGGTGACATGCTTCAATGCCCTTCTTGACCGATTTTATGAAGTTGTGGAAGTTGGTAAGGTCTATGTGGTATCAAGAGGAAACTTGAGACCTGCACAGAAGAACTATAACCATCTTAACAATGAGTGGGAGATTCTATTGGAGAATGGATCAACCGTGGATCTTTGTCCTGACGAGGACAGTTCCATTCCAACTCAGCGGTTTGACTTTAGACCAATCAGTGAAATTGAGGATGCCCAGAACAATGCTATCCTTGATATTATAGGTGTCGTTACATCGGTCAACCCTTGCACCACAATACAGAGGAAAAATGGCATGGAAACTCAGAAAAGAACTATGAGCCTGAAGGATATGTCTGGTCGAAGTGTTGAGGTAACCATGTGGGGTGACTTTTGCAACAGAGAAGGCTCACAGCTGCAAGAAATGGTTGAGCTTGGGGCTTTTCCTGTGCTGGCTGTCAAAGCAGGAAAAGTGAGTGATTTCAGTGGCAAGTCTGTTGGCACAATTTCGTCGACTCAGCTCTTCATAAATCCTGATTCTGCTGAAGCTCATAGGCTCAGGCAATGGTTTGATGGTGGAGGAAGAGATGCTTCTACTCAGTCCATATCCAGGGATATCACTCCTGCAGCATCAAGGAATGAGAGCCGAAAGACAGTAGCACAGATCAAGGATGAAGGTCTGGGAATGGGGGACAAACCTGACTGGGTTACGGTGAAGGCCACCGTTATATTCTTCAAGAACGACAGCTTCTGCTACACAGCTTGCCCTAACATGATTGGCGACAGGCAGTGCAATAAGAAGGTGACTACGGGTACTACTGGCAATTGGACCTGCGACAGATGTGAGAAGGAGTTTGAAGAGTGCGACTACAGGTATCTTCTGCAGTTGCAGATTCAAGATCACTCGGGAACAACTTGGGTGACAGCATTTCAGGAGGCTGGGCAGGAGTTGCTTGGCTGCTCGGCACAAGAGCTCTACACACTTAAGGAGCGCCAGGACCCTCGCTTTGCAGACACCATGCTTGATTGCTTGTTTCAGGATTATCTGCTCAGGCTGAAGGTCAAAGAAGAATCATACGGCGATGAGCGCAGAGTGAAGATTACCTTGGCCAAAGTGGAGAAGGTTGATCCTTCAGGTGAAAGTAAATTTCTGCTGGATTTGATTTCGAGGTCCCCGGCGCTACATTAGCAACCTGTGCTCCTCTACTGGCTGCTAGCTCGGTGCTCGGTGAGGTGTAGCAGTATCCATAGCCCTCGCCCTCCTGCTCGAGGCCAGAGTATTTCTTCACCTTATTTAGGAATTTATTCAGATTAGTGCTGAGATTTCCTTTTTTTGTGCCAGGTAATTCCATATTAACGCCACTTAATGTATCAGCCTATATATAGTTTAACGCCATGTATCAACTTATATATACTACTCCCTTTTCTCGACTACCTTATATATGTGGACGGAGGAAGTAGTTTATAATTTTCTGCCCCCTTTTAGTTTATAATTTTCTGCCCCCTTTTCTCGACTAAACGAGTTGTCGTGACTAATAACTCTTTTGGTGCTTTTCCATGGAATCGAACGCCTCTATTTCATTCCGCAAGGCTCTTTTGGCGTCTCGTTACACGTTGAAGCTGTGCAAAGTGCAAATAAACGAATTCGGAGAAGAAAATTGTTATCTGTACAAAAAAAAATTGAAAAATGCGTGGAGATTTTCTTTTGCACGAGGAGAACGCGAGTCGCGATCACAATTCACAACTTTGCTGTAAGCCTGTAACAAGTGTGGTATTCATAGACGTCCAAAAGCGTACATCTATCAGAGTATATTCCCCCTCTATTTGCATGCAACAAGTCGATCACAAAAACCCTGAACCTTTCCCCTGTACAGCCATAGTGCTCTGCCCTGCAAACTTGATCGGCGCTCTCAAGTCGCCAGCTTGAGGCTGCATCTCAGCCAGTTCTTTTACTCGTAGCAGAATCGACGGTGGTATTGGTATGGTAGAAGGATTGCTCTTCCGTGGACAAACACCCTGCTCAGGGGAAAAGAAGGAGCGAAGAAAATTAATCAAGATACAGAAAAGGGGAAAAAATGACAGAACGAGAGAAACTGGGTCGATGAGAAGCGTCTGTTCATCATACATCGTTTTCAGTAGAAAGCTGTGTCTGGCTGGCCCTGATCAGATTCCGCCATTTGTCCTGAATAAGCATCATGATTCATTAGAATATGAAATGCACGAAATAAACCTAGGAGTTGTACAGGCAATTGCACCTTGAGATCCACCGAAGTGCGGTACGAATATGAGGAGAAGGCTAGTCTTCTAATCTCAGACCATTTGCCAGCCCCATATCGAGCCACACCATCAACCAGCTTCACAACCTCGGACAATGTCCATGCTCGATGATGCTTCCGCTTCGCACCCAGCTTCAATTTGGGATTGACATCAGGGCTGCAAAAATCCTTGGCCTGGAGACCCTGAACCTCCTTATTAGTTTCTACATGTTCTTTCCGCTCAGTGTTCTTCTGCCAGCAAAGTTGAACAAACGAAGAAATTATTTTATAATGCACAATACAAAAGTAATTATTACACAACCAACATTAAGGTACTATGTGTTTCAAATATATTTCTAGTCAGTAGTTCATTCTGAAGTTGGATTTTCCTTATGCAGTACATGATAAGAAACATCATACTAGTGCAATTTCTATGGCTTTACTTACATGGTTCCCCTGATCACCCTCCTTTTCCAAATTCACTCCATCTGCAGCAGGGACCTCAGTACATTCCACAGAAGGCTCAAGATCCTGATGCAATTAAAAAAAAAGCTTCAGGTAGCTACAGCGAGATAATCATACCAAATCTAATAACATATGACACAACAAAAACAAGTTATTGGTCTAAATTATTATGAACTGGTATTTGGTGAAATATGGCACATCAGATCAAATGGAATATTGGCACAAGGATGAGGAAACCAAAATCAATCATCTGCTTTATTGAAAGTCAGGCATGAGTCTTTAGTTGCTTCAAGTGCATTTTCCCTTAGATGAGCTTCTTTGGTCAGAATTTGCCTTGCGAGCAGGAATCAATTTACAGGCCAAAATGCATTTGAAAAAAAAAAGCTTTTTGGAAGTCCATATTATTTTGAGAAATAGAAATGTACTTGCAATGACCTCATATCAACAGAAGATACTTATAAAAAGAAACAGAAAAAAGGGGTGTCTACATAATAAAACAGTTCCCCAAATGGAGCAAGTGAATATATTGTTGGCACTGTATACTTGTAGAGTAATCGGACTTTTGTGCAAATGTTGCAGTATAATAAATGGCAGTCAAACTGTCCAGAGCTGGAAGCATATATAAGTAGACAATTACCAAAAATGGAATGAAGTTACTCCTAGGGCGCCCTCTTCTCATCCTTGAAACATAAGGTACATGCACACTACACCCTCCAAGAGTATCTTTTCTAGTAGGATAGGTTGTCATCAATGAACCAACCTCATGCAAAGGTGCTACCCGTGGTCTCAATAACACCTCATCACATACAGGCCTTTTTCCAGGTGAAGAAAGTCTCCCAGTGGACTCATGAGTCTCGACATCTGAGAGCTCCTCAATGTATCTTTTTGTTGGCTTTCTAATTCTCTTAGCGGTTCCTTGTTCAGAGAAAATAGTTACTTGTGGCTCATCATTATCTGTTGGTACTCTTTTGAGCCTCTTGGACAATCTCTGTTGCTCCTCACTATGATAGGAAAAAGTTGATGGTAAATCTCTCTCATGTCCTGGATCCATGACTTGGTCCCTAACCAAAGTAGCATCAAGCTCCATCTTTGGTATTCTTTGAACAACTGGTATTTCTTGTTTGGCACCCATGCCAATAACTTTATAATCCTTAACAATACAACCTGAACTTGGAACGTCGCACGAATTGGTCAATCCCATTGCAATCCGTCTTTTGAGCCATAGCTTGTCCTTGACGGTAGTTTGGCGCCCAAATGTGGCTCCAAATGCTTCCTGAAGTTCTCTGATTGTAAGATTATCCAAGCAAACTTCTCCCCTTAAAATGGAAAATTCAGGTACTGAACTAGTAACCCCAGAAACAGATTGACGTGTAGATGTATCATTTACAGGTTTTGAGCAGGCATCAGCCTTTTCTTTATCAGAAGAAAGCTCATTTAACACTGTTGATTTTGTAGTCTCAGTTGAAGCACTGTCCTGTTGAGCAATATTATTACCCCCTTGTTCTGTGTCCAGTTTATCCAGTTCCTGGTCGTGAACAGCTGAACAGTTTGAAGGAAGAACTATAGAATCATCCAATGTATGTAACCTGCCTTCCTGTTCAATGATATGCATCTATCAGTGTTGCATTAACACGAATATGTAGATTGAAACATAACATGTACATAGATGCATGATTAGTAGATGGTTCAAGCTCTAAGGAAAATGTTCTGATTAAAATAGATTGCCCTGGGATTGTATTCGACAGAGATCGAACTCTTATTACCACAGCTTTGAACGATCTACAGTAAGGTAGATATATCTTATCACATTTCCTGTATTCACTTAAAAAAAACTCACATCTTCTCATTACGTTGAAGCTCATTCCATATTTTCGATCCATCCATCTATGTGTCTATTCTTGATGATGATTTAAGATACGTTCACTAACTTCTAACTAAAGTTGTTACATAAAAAAGTGAAATTTGTTGAGGCCACAGACAATTGAACTCTGAGTTGATAATTTGACAGAACCAAGTAGTCCATATTACAACCATGCCAGATTTAGCTTGAAAATTATTGACCACAAAGATACCAAAAAACATACTAAACCTATTATCTAATAGAATAAACATACAATCTGGTCATAAAATCCTTATGCTCATCACAGATATTTGTGAATCATGTTTCATGATGCACAATGATAAGCAATTTACCTCTAAGGCAGCATCTACCATGAGTCCCTGTACATCAGCAGTGTCTAATTTGGAAGTCCCCTCTGAAAATTTAGTAAGTCAGCATCTTCAGTAGTCAAACCGGTTGAACCAATTCATGAATCATTCTAGCTACTCCCTCTATCCCAAAACATAGCAACTTCTAGAGTTCAAAATTTGTCCTAAAATATAGCAACTTCTCCATCTACTCCCTCATATCAACCAGTCACAACCATCTCTCATTTATTTCTCCACCTACTTTCTCCTCTCAACAAAATCACAACCATCACCCATTTAATTTCACCTCTCTTATTAATCCCCGTGAAAAACTAGTAGTAAGCTACAACACATCCTGACATGGCATGATATTAAATTATTGTTCTAAGGAAGTATGATCACCCAAACGGAATGATAATAAAGTAAAATTTCAATTCAAATAATGTTTTAGAGGGCACCTCCAAAGTCAGGCTTTATGCAATCATTAGTAAAGTATTCCTCCACGTGTGCTACATTGTCAATAGAAGGCAGATCAACCTTCTCATCATGAAGGAAATCTTCAAACTGTAAGACCTCATCCTCCGTAGCAGGAACAAGGGTTCCATCACCTTCAACCTGATCATTTCATTAAAACAAAACGTGTTTATCAAAGGACTGACTAAGGGATTGGAAACAATTATGTATCTTAATATATAGCCAATAGACCCTGTGACAAGAATTTACCCGAACTAACTGGTAAACAACAGGATCAGAATTGCCATTCTTATTGAAGTTATTATCATCATTTGTGTTCTCCAGAGCATCTTGCGAACCACCCACCTCCATAGATCAGTACAAGCTTCATCCAATGCCACACTAATCGAAGTCTACCAAGATGAAATTCTACTGTCAGCTACAATCGGTTTAGGATTAAGACTAATAATTCAATAACGTAATTCAGCAATGATGGAGAAAATAAAGATAAAAAACACTTGCAAGGATTTCTGACTACATAAAGACGAAGGAGAACAAAAGGATCCAGGTAATTTTCTGACTATTGCGATATGACCCACACTATCTTTAGGCACCACTCAGTTTTTTTTCTGGTATTACAAAAGAAGCAAATCCATGTGTGGTGCAACAATTCCTTCCTAGGAATGACAAAAGTGATCACACCATAGTGAGACCATCAAAATCCCACCAAAAACTATACAAAAGTGATCACACCATAGTGAGACCATTAAAATCCCACCAAAAACTACCCAAGTGCCCGGTGATCTAAATGATACGATCGTGGGAACGATCACAGCAAACCTGACTTCAGTTAACCTACAAAGTGCTCGATTAGAGCACCCAGAATAGCAATTACAATCACGATTGTGAACAATTGCGCTCGTTTTCACCTCATCCAAAGCTCACAGCACCAGCAAAATTCCAAATCGAAACTGAACACTAACCGGAAACCATTAAACACTAAAATAATCAACACAACGAGCTCTGACGCAATTACCCTCCCCAGAGCTCCATTATCGCCACACCGCACAAATTCCTATCTCGAGAACAGCTCAATCAAGCAAAATCCCGCTCGATTGACCACACAGTACTGAAATTACCACGCATACCACCAAATCCAACCAACAACAACGGGAAAAAGGGCATAAACGCACGGATTGAATGGATCCGAGTGATCTCCCCGCGATCAGCGACAGCTCGATCCACGCAGCATTGCTCCGATCGCCCGGGCCGCCCAACCGATTGGTCAGATCGCGCGATAGTGCAGAGGAATCCTTCCCTCGGTTCGCTCCGCTTTCGCTCTGGGAGGAGGAGGAGGAGGAGGAGAGCTTCGCTTCGGTGCGATCTAGAAGGGAGGAAAGGAAGGCCGGTCTCGCTTGCCATTGGAAAGGAGGTGATGGTTTCCAAGAGGGCAAGGGGAATTCGATGGGTGGGAGGGCACGGACGGCTGGGATCAGTGGGATGGTGTCCGGATGTGGATCCGACGGATCAGATGCGACTGATGATGGGTGGGGGAGTGGCCACGCAGTGCAGGAGGGGGCAGCACTGCGAGAGGAGAGCCCTTCTCGGGCACGCAAAGATTGGTGCGCGAACTGATCGCTTCCGCTAAAAAAACAGCGAAAATCTGTACTGGCGGTAGAGAGAGACACGGCCTGAATGTTCAGAGCTTTTGCCTTCTACTTCTACCTTCTCTTCATCATAGGCTTCTAAAGTCACAGTTAGTCGCAGACGAAGCTAACAACGAATTGGGGGTAGAGTATATGGCATTGGGTAGCTGTAGGTGTGAGACGGCAATTGTGCGTTTGTCAAATTGGTGCCAAAATCAATCGCTGTTTGGAACGGTGGGTGCTTACGTCTGCTAAATTATTTCCATCTGGAAGTTGAGAGCGAGTGGTCGGTACCTTGTTCATGCCGGAAGGAGTTGTATTTTATATGACAACAATCCGTGTATATTTTCTTGTGGCTACTATGCATGTGACTACGATAATTGGTCTCTTTATATCGATTTTTTAGACCGAAGGCTATGCAGCTATGTCTTTTTTTTATCGGAACATATCAATTATGTTATTGAATTATGTATGAGTTTCAACGAATTTACTCTATAATGTACCAATTATTTTTACTTATATTATAACCATCATCATGTGACACATCCAACGATCCAAATCATCTCCTCAGATCGAACAATCCAGAATCGTTCGTCGCCCTCCCCACTTTCCCTCGGCTCATGCCCCCACCACCCGGAGTCCCCTCTCTTAGCCCTAAGTCCCCTTCTGCCCACAACCACGCGAGCTCCAATCACCATCGGCGCTCTCTGCGCCCACACCAATCTCGCCTTGGCTTCCGCGGGAGAGGCTCCGCGTCCGTGCACGCCTGACGAGCCCGCGTGTGCCCAAGGCCGCTTCGCCACCATTGCATTGTTCCCAACAAAGCAAGTGCCCGCTTGCGCGTGATTTCCTGGCCGGCGCCATTGTTCACCCTCGCCCATATCGGCGCTGTGCCGCTGACCCCTCGTTCGCCCTCGCCCAGATCGGTGCCGCCACACCTCATCCCAACTACCGCCATGAGGAACCAAGGTAATCTCTCCTTTTCCACCGCCGTCCATCATCGGCGGTCGTTCTTGACCACCTCCGCCGTCGCCTGCTGGATCCAGGACACCGCCCAGCGTCCTCCGCCCCATGCTGCCATGTAGATCTTGCTATTGCTACGGTATCGTGGGATCTCACTGTCGGAGGAGGGAACTCTAACCGCGGGGAGTCTGGGGACCCCCCCTTTGAGGTTCGGCCAGGAGAGTTGTTCACAGGACAACTGCGGCGTCGGGACGATAAATATGCTTGGGCGCCGGGGCCCGGGCTGAGATGGCACGCAAGGGAGGCAGGAGAAGTAGACATGTTCGGACCGTGCGGAGGCATAATACCCTACTCCTGTGTGTGTTTTGCTATATGGGAGATGAATATGGTTTACTTTTACAAGATGTTCTTGAGGGATGCTCATGAGCTCGCCCTCGCTTGGGGAAGAACATAGAGTGTTTCTAGGTCTAGCCGCTCTCCGGGAAAAAGAGAGACCAAGCCGGAGCGAGCGAGAGGGAGAGCGAGAGAGCCAGCCTCTGGAACCGGGGATCCTATTTCTGCTTGACATGGATCCTCCTTTCATAGTCCAAGGGGAGTCCACAGCGCCTAGCTTACATGCGAGGAGAAAGCTTTTCTAGGTATGATATGTCTTGTCGCACGCACGCGGCTGCCTGCTGAGCCACGCCGGAGTCGGCTCGGGACATCTTGTCGTCACGTCGCTTGGCTGCTGCGGGCGGCTTGGTCGTGAAGGTGTGACAGCGCATGCCATCGCTGCCAGTGTGGAAAACTGAAGCCCTCTTAGTCAAAAGTTCTCTGACTGCACAGGGAGCCAGCCCACGGGGGGCCGTCATGAGAGTCCACGCATGGCAGAGCGGGTGACAGGGGCGACGCGCCCCATCACCTCACCATCAATGCGGGTGGTTGGAACAGTTGGTCCGCTCGAGTCAAGCTCGGGCCCGGGGCAGAGAGCTCATCGAGTCCTCCGCGCGCACAAGGCGCCAAGTTCCTCGGGGACGAAGTTGTGGGCTCCGGGCCCGGGGAGAGCACCCCGGGCCCTGGAATGCCCCAGTAATATGCCCTGGGGACGCGACCCGGGGCTGGAGCTGTGGGTCCTGGGCCCGGGAAGGTCCCCGGGACACGGGGCCCGAGGGGGGCTCCCGGGACCGGGGGTGAGGCCCGGGCCCGGGAAGGTCCCCGGGACGCGGGGCCCGAGGACCATCGTCGCGACTCGCCCGGGGAGTGCGCACCAGGGCCAAGGCAGTGTTCGTGCCCAGGTACTTAGCGGGAAAATGGCCGTAGCCGGCCGTCACCGGTGCAGAATGTAGGCCCCGGAGGAGCTAACGTGGCCGAAGATCCACGCGTCCCTGGGGTATGTGGGCCCCCAGTCCCGTTTCGTCGACAGTGTGACCCCTGGCCCTGTTGCTCGGCCAAAACCCACTCCGGGCAGGAACATGGCCATGTCTTGGGGAAACGAGGAGACACGGGGCCCACCTGGTTTGACAGAAGATGAGATGGGGCGACCGACGGCCATGATTGCATCGCCGCACCAACTGACATCCCAGCAGCCGCAGAAGAGGGGGATGCCAGGGCCCAGCCGTCTCCCGCGAGGGGGGAGTGGGCCCTGGTACTTTTTTGCTGCCCGGCGAACAGGAGCGGCGGGAGGCCGCTCGGGTCCGGGCGGATCACGAGAGCGGGCGGGCAGCGATCGCAATGGTGATGCAGCAGCTCACTGCCCATACGGTCACCACCGAGATCTTCGTGGCGACCCGCTGTTAACGCCAAAATTTGGTAAGGCCCTATGTCAGATTCGGTCAAAGGAGAGCGTCACAGTCAACTAACGGAGATTGATTCAGAAGGGACCGGATCCAGGGAGGAGCCGTGAAGACCGCTGTTTGGCAGTTAATTACTGTACATATTAATTAGGCAAGTGTTTATCTTTAGGAAACCTGACCTCGTGTCCGGTCGGGTCTTATTAGCGTTTTCTATTATAACTAGGAAATCATGTATCGTGTCTTATAAGGACTCATGTAACTCGGGGTATATATACGTATGCCCGGGTGCCTTGTAAACAACACAACAATTAATACAAACTTCGGCGCATCGCCACCCTTACGACGGGATCCTGCTTCTCGAGCCGGGCTGCATCGGTTAGGTCCGAACTCCAGCGAGAGGGTAAGTCTCGTCACCCCGGCTACCTATCGGCTAGGACTTCCTCGGTTAGGTCCGATATTCTAGTCGGTTTATGGTAGTCGGCTTACCACGGTATATTTATTTTATCTATGGCTGCATCAGTTCAGTTTGATCTCATAGATTGACTAGGTATATCACATCACGCGTGCGTAGATCGTATCGGCTTACTGGGGAGCAGTTATCATCAGTTTGTGCTGCATCGGTTAGGTCCGACCTACTAAACTGCTAGTGATAAATCGTTCCTGCTAAGTTGATGCTTTATGCGCAGGCGTCTTACCGGAATGTATAGCCGGTAAGTTATCATGTTTCACATCACGATCGCATCAGATCTATCGGCCTATCAAGGTGTCGTTATCGTCATCAGTCTGTGCTGCAACGGTTGGGTCCGATCTACTAGACGATGATGATAGCTTCACTCTTGATAAAGCCGATGGGTATCATGCGGCGTCTTTATCGGAGCGCTTAGCCGATAAGTTATCTGTTTGAGGGCCGACTGGCATTTAATTTGTCTTAATAGCTCTATTATTCTGTTATCTTTTTGTCATCGGCCTCCAGCCGATGTCCATGCGCCCTGTTCAGAAAGTCGGTAGATTCGTCAGATTTGTTTATTTCATCATTATGTATCACTTGCTTTGTATATACATCCTTGCCTGCATTACTGTTTGCGATCGGCTAAGGGCTAGCCGATTGGTTTATTCTGCTTCAACCGAGTTTTTCCTGGGCACGACCCCAACCAAGTTCCCGGGCACGACCTCAGTGGGAGGACCCGGGCACTGAGCTTAGGTAAGGACTCGGGCACGAGTATGGACAGCGGATGAAGATCTCGCGGAGCCGATGCAAGCAAGGGACCCGGGCACGAGCACGGACAGGATCTTCACAGCGATATCAGTAAACTTCAAACTATGATCCGGCAGCGAGTTCTTGTAGTTTATTTTCCTCATGCATCCTGCTTGCTTATTTTACCAAGTTTACAGCCGGTTTTTGAGCATCTCTTCGATGATCGGCTTAATTAAGTGTTTGCTTATTATTAGTTATTATTCGTGCCATCATCGGCTTTCTAGTCGATATATAAGTGCTACAGTGCTTATCGGCCATCGGCCGATGAAACGAGTCTAGATCGGCTTCCAGCCGATTGGCTCATTGATCTAACGTGTTTTCTCCTTGTCAATTACAGGGTCAAATTGACTGGCACGCCCTACGAACCCAACACTTTAGGACCTGCACTGGAGTAAAGCAAATCTCCCAGGCCTTCGCCGTGTCAACCCGACGCCGAACTAGATCCCGGCGATTTTTGGCATCACACGCTTTGGCACGCCCCGGTGGAGACACGTAGAAGTTTCAACCCAAAAAGTCTCAAACTGCCAAGTTTCGACAATCAGACCTGCAACATGGCCGGGAAGGAAGTTAAAACAAACAACATAATTCCGGTTAGCATGGAGGATTTGACAGAAGAGCAGAAACAGCAAATTGAGCAAACTATGGCCAACTTCCAGAAGTCTGTGCTTGAGAATCTTTCAGCATGACACGACAAGGGCCGATTCAAAAATCCCCAGTTTCCGAAGCCAGTGTTGGTTGAGAATCGAGCCATACTCAATCGAGAGCCACCAATCAAACCTTTACAAGATATGGTCAATGAGGCGGTGCACCACGCGCTCATTAATCAGTCGGGGATCTTGGTGAATACATTGCATAACCTCATCAAGAAAATCTGTTGATGGATCGATTGCCCAGAACCAACCCGGGGTCCTTGTTCCTCCCACCAAAGATAGAGCCAAATCAGGTTGTTCATACAACATCAGCTAGGGGATGTACCAGAAAACTTGTTTACGCAAAACCAGGCTGGGGGGGCAACAGGATATTCCCTGCTCGGATATCATCGGTCTGCTTACTATGGGGATATCAGCAAAACTATCCAGCGGGAGGGGCCGATCCAGGTAATTATCAGAGGGATCATTATAGACAAAAATCGGCAACCAACTCCAACAGTACAGTATTTCAACAGTATCACAGAGAATCCAAGGGAAGAAGACTTATCGGTGCGAGTTGAAGAAATAATGAGGGAACAGTTCGGGATAAGGCCCAGAGAGCAAACGTTTATGTAATCTTGGGCATCCATACCCGAGTGGTTCGACAGGGTTCCATTACTGCGTACATACACCGATACAGGGTCCCGGATTTTTCTAAGTTCTCAGGACAGGACGATACGTCTACAGTAGACATGTCAGCCGATTCCTGGCACAGTGTGGGGAGTGCATCGGCTGAAGAGGCCCTGAGGGTTAGATTTTCCCTGTCCTTATCCGGATACGGCTTCGCATTTGGTTTTCTTCATTACCACCGAATTCAGTTCGGGGGTGGGCCGATCTAGAAAACAGTTTCACAAATACTTCTTTTTTTTTGCTGGAATCCATGAGATGAACTGACAGACTTGACGTCGGTTAGGCAACGACCAGATGAAAACAAGTACCGGAGTACATCCAGCGATTTCGGGAGGTTAAAACCGATTTGTTACAGTCTGAACCTGAGCGATGGGCAGCTGGCACCGATTGGCTTCCAGGGACTCTTGGTGCCGATCAAAGAGAGGTTTTCATCTCAAGAGTTCGAATCTTTGGCGCATCTGGTGCAGAGAGGTGTCGGCTCATGAAAGCCGATTTCAGGAAGCGAAGAAGGGTAAATTTCAAAGACGAGTTGCCCAGGTACAAGTTTATTCATCGGACTCAGACGATGAGGAATCCGATGCTGAAGTTGGATTGGCAGAGTGGACCAGGAACAAGAGAATTAGTATTTGGCCCATGGGTCAAGGATATCGGCAAGGAGGAACGGTATGATTTTGATATCAGTAAGGCCGATAAAATATTTGACTTGCTGTTACAAGAGAAACAGATACAACTACCTGCCAAATCACGTTATTCCGTCAGCCGAAGAACTAAAGAAGAAGAAATATTGCAAGTGGCACAATGCGATATCGCATCACACCAACGAGTGCAAAGTTTTTCGGCAACAAATTCAATCGGCAGTTGAGCAAGGACGAATCAAGTTTGAAAGACAAGAAGCCGATGAAGATTGATGGGCACCCGTTTCTCGTGAACATGGTATATACGCGGGATCATCATCAGGGAATCAGGCCGGTGGAGCGAGACGTCAAAAGTATAAATCAAGGGTTACTTCATCGGACATGAATAGAAAAATATTCAAGATACGAGGAACAGAGGGATGAGCCAGAGATGTATAATCCACATTGGAACTGCCCGTTCTTCAGATTCTGTTGGGATCAGGGGATGAGATTTGCCATCAGTAGAAGATTGTCCCCGAATGCCAGCAGTGCAGGGAATCGGTATGATCGCCAGCAGGAGTTTTTGCAGGATCGGTCGTTTGGAAAAAGAGCATCGGTTCATGGCCGATTAGGACCGATCCATGGAGAATTCTTTGAGGATGAAGAGGAAGTGCGTGAAGAACAGATCCAGAATCCTCAATGGTGCCCGAGTGGGATATTTCACGAAGAATCAGAAGAGAAGGGCACAAACGGTTACGGCACCTGAGAGCAACAGGAAGAGCAACACCAGGATCAGGAGGAAGCTGATCATCGTCCTAAAAAGACCAAGCAAGTTTGGCAAGTCAGGAAAAAGGACGATGAGGATGCATCGGCGCCAGTAAATATGTGTGTTCTTTTTGGCCTTTGGAATATAGCACTTTCATCAGATGAGGAAGGCCGTTGAGGAAGTTTTTGCTCAGTTAACACTGCAACCTGACCAAGCCATATTTGATAAACCTGAAGAGTCAGAGCATCGGCACCTAAAGCCCTTATACATCAAGGGTTATGTGAATGGGAAGCCGATGGCGAAGATGCTGGTTGACGGGGGAGCAGCGGTTAATCTCATGCCTCATGCCACATTCAGAAAATTGGGGAAGACCACCGAAGATCTGATCAAGACAAATATGGTGTTAAAAGACTTCGGTGGGAATTCATCAGAAGCAAAAGGAGTGTTAAACGTGGAGTTGACAGTAGGGAATAAAACATTACCCACCACGTTTTTCGTTATCGACGGAAAGGGATCGTACAGTTTGCTTCTCGGCAGGGACTGGATTCATGCAAACTGCTGTGTGCCCTCGACAATGCATCAATGTTTGATACAATGGCAGGGGGATCAAGTCGAGGTAGTGCTAGCAGATCGGTCGACCAATATTGCCATGACCGATCTACCAGTCTGGGAAGCCGACGGTCTTGATTGCCTATCGAGAAAAGTATGGGAAGGAAACTACCTTAACGTCACTAACCAAGGGATACAGCCGATTCAGCAAGTCGGTTCTTAGTTGTTACTATAATGGGCTCTATTGAAGACTTCGAGGAGAAACTGGGGCAAGGATTTACGTCGGCCGATGATTTGGAGGAGATCGACATAGGTCCGGGAGATAAGCCAAGGCCGACGTACATAAGCAGAAGGTTAAATCCTGAGCTTCGAGGAGAATTGATAACACTGTTGAAAGAGTATCGGGATTGTTTCGCCTGGGAGTACCATGAAATGCCAGGATTAAGCCGATCAATTGTTGAACATCGGCTGCCCATTAAACCAGGATATCGGCCATTTAAGCAGGCTCCAAGGAGATTCAAGGCAGAATTACATGAGCCAATCAAAGCGTAGATTACAAGGTTATATGATGCCAAATTTATAAGACTATGCCGATATGCTGAGTGGGTTTCTAATATCGTCCCGGTGAAGAAGAAAAATAGAAAATTGAGGATATGTATTGATTTCCGGGATCTGAATAAAGCTACCCCCAAGGATGAGTACCCAATGCCGATAGCGGATTTATTGGTGGATGCAGCCTCAGGCCACAAGATTATCAGCTTCATGGACGGCAATGCGGGATACAATCAGATTTTTATGGCTGAAGAAGATATGAGATGACCGCGCGCGAGGAAGCCGCGGTGGTTCGCGAGGAGGCCACCAGCCTTTCCTACGCCATTGCCCAGGACGGCATGAGCCGCCTCTTGAGAGAGAAGGAGAGGCTAGTGTCATGGGAAATGGATCTCGAGGAGCGGGAGGCCGACCACAGGTGCGAGGTGGAGCAGATGAAGCTGCTGGCCGCCGACATCGACGCCAAGGCCGAGGCCCTCGCAACGCGAGAGGCGGTCGTGGAGGACAAGGAGAACTCCCTCGCCCCGCACGAGGCGGCGGTGAAGGCCGCCGAGTCCCGGTTGGCGGAGATGGAGCGGGAGGCCGTGGCCTCCCGGAGGCGCGCGGCCGACTTCGAGGCCGTGGCGCGCGGGGCCGTGACGCGGGCTGCGTCAAGCGGCTCCCCGACACCGGCGAGTGTCTGCTGAGATTGTGTTTTGTTTATTATTTTTTTTTTTGATTTCCCGGGCTCGGGAACGCTGAGCGTCAGGCGCCATCCGACTCCGAGCGTCAGCAGCCGTGAACGGCCGTAGCGCCTAAGTCCCCTTTCCTGGGCCTGGGGTAGATGCCTGCCCCGGGAACTCGGTCCCCGAGGGCAGTGAGCGTGATAGTCGCCCGCCCCGGGAACTCGGTCCCCGGGACGGTTAAGTCCGTCTTCCAGCTCCTGCCGCCCCGGGAGCTCGGCTCTCGAGGGCAGCGAGCTTGGTAGTTGCCCGCCCCGGGAACTCGGTCCCCGATGGCCGCGAGCAACTGAGCGCGGGTCTTACAGGCCCGGGGCCCTCCATGCCCCCCAGCGCTACTGGCCCCGGGAGCGCAGCGAGGCCGCGGGGAAAGACTGCTAGAGAGAGAGAAAATACGAAAAGATGCCCCGCGTGTGTTAGGTATGGCCAAAGTGCTAAGCTTGTACCTTTTGACTCGCCGGGAGCCCCTCGGGAACCGACCTTGACCGGGTACGGGGTCGCCAGGCAGCGAAGCACTCGGCGCCTCGGCGGTGGTCGAGGAGGAGCTGGCCAGGCCGGGCACCGCAGCCCGCCTCGGGAATCTAGGCTGGCCCGACGGGGGGTTATGCCCGAGACCCCGGAGCATCGACAGTGCCCGGGGCGCGGTCCATGACCCGACCATCAGGCCTCAGCAACCGGGGCAGCGCTAACCCAGCGGCCCTCACGCCAGGCCCTGGCAGATTCCGCTTTGCCCCCGGGGCCGAGGAGAACGAAACACATGGCCATACAAATGGGAGAAGAATAGAAATTGAGCAATGTTTAAAGTGGGATAAGATTACATATCTGGATGTTGAAAAGGGTGGTGTGGCTCCGCGAGCACAATCCCGGGGCCAGGAGCGCTACCAGCGACCGGACCAAGAATTCGCACCGAGAAAAGACCTGAGTTGGGGGCCCCCGGCCAGCGTCGAGGTTTGGAAAATCTACTCAAACCTGCCGGAGATGGGTCTAATCTGCACACGAGTGAACTGTGAGGGTATTTGGCTCGTTCCTTTGTCCATTCCATGCTACGAATCGTGGCATCTACCACCTCCCAAGGGCCTCTTCGCGGTCGTGACCGTGCGGAGGAAAGGATTGCGCATAAGTATTTTGCCCCCTACCAGGGGAAAAAACCAAGCCCGAAGCCAACCAGGCGGGACACCACAAGCCAACAGGGGCCCGGGGCGCCGCGCAGAGGGGCGCACCCACGGCCCCGGGGCTTGGACAATGTCCGGGGTTTAGCAGGATAGGATACGGTAGCTCGCTGGTAGGGAACCAATAATTATGCGCAAAACCCAGCCGCCGCAAGGGCGCGGCCCGATTATGCCCCCAGGGGGAGACCGCCACGAACGCAACACACAGAAAAGGACAAAGGGCACGAGAACATAAATCATACTGAAAAAGCTGCTTAGGGGATGCATATGGGGGCCCTGGCTAGCACTGAGATTTGGAGAAATCCGGCGCTGGCCCGGGCACCCCGCAACTTACAGAATGTGTTTACGGATGAAATGTGCGAAGAAGCTCCCAGGCTTACCGAGCCCGGTCGGGAGACACCGATCACCAGGAAGGGGCCTTCCCACAGGGGGGAAAGTTATTTCTTTCTGGCACGTGTGAGGACACGGCGGAGGACTAAGTCCCCGACCTGGAGTGATCGGGCCCTAACCTTACGCTGATGAAAGCGCTTAAGGCTCTGCTGGTAATGAGCGACGCGGGGCGAGGCATGCCGCCGGCTTCTGTTGTGTGCGCCCCTACCCCGGCCTGACGGGGGCCGGGAGCACGAGCTCAGCTCCCTCGGGAGGGAGCGAGCTCTCGTGGTCGGGGACAGATATGGCCTAGGGACCCGGGGCCCCGACAGGAATATGCTCGGGCCCGGGGGCCCGGGCTGAGATGTGGAATGTATCGGGACGACCCCCCGGACTCGCGCTCGCCGGGGCGATGCTGTCTGAGTTATCGCGCCCTGTCTGGAATGTGGAATGAATCGGGACGACCTCCCTGGACCCGCTCTCGCCAGGGCGATGCTGTCCGGATGATCGCACCCTGTATGAAATGTGGAATGAATCGGGACGACCTCGCCGGGCCCACTCTCGCCAGGGCGATGCTGTCCGGGTTATCGCGCCCTGTATGAAATGTGGAATGAATCGGGATGACCTCCCCGGACCCGCTCTCGCCAGGGCGATGCTGTCCAGGTTATCGCGCCCTGTCTGGAATGTGGAATGAATCGGGACGACCTTCCCGGACCCGCTCTCGCCAGGGCGATGCTGTCCCTCCCCGGGTACCCGGGCCGGATGGACCTCGGGGCCGAAAGTGTGTTAACGCCAAAATTTGGCACGGCTCATATCAGATTCGGTAAAGATAGAAGCTATATCAACCCGAGGAAATTAATCCAGAAGAAACCGGATTTGAGAAGGAATCGTGAAGACCACGTTATGGCAGTTATTTATCTTATCTATTAGATAGTTTTATCTTTTAGGAAACCTGATCTCTTGTCCGATCAGGTCTGTGAGTTTTCTTTTTCTAGTTAGGAAAGTCCTGTTCCGTGTCCTATAAGGACTCATATAACTCGGGGTATAAATACGTACGCCCGGGCACCTTGTAAATGATCCACACAGATCAATCAAATTCGGCGCATCGCCACCCTTTCGACGGGTTCTTGCTTCTCTAGCGGGGCTGCATCGGTTAGGTCCGAACTCCTGCGAGAGGGTAAGACTCGTCACCCCTTACCTAGGTGTATCTGCCCTGTCTACGGCTGCATCGGTTCGGTCCGACCTCTTAGGCCGATCAGGTATACCACATCACGCGTGCGTAGATCTTATCAGCTTACTGGGGACGATTTATCATCAGTTCGTGCTGCATCGGTTGGGTCTGACCTACTGAGCTGCCAGCGATAAATCGTTCCTGCTAGGTTGATGGTTTTTGCGCAAGTGTCTTATCAGAATGTATAGCCGATAAGTTATCTTATTACATCACAGTTGCATTAGGTCTATCGGCTTGTTGAGGTTCCTTTATTATTATTAATCTGTGCTGCATCAGTTAGGTCTGAACTACTAGATTGATAATAACAGATTTATCCTTTTCGAGCCGATCGGTGTATATGCGACGTTCTATCGGAGTGCTTAACCGATAGGTTATCTTTTTATAAAGCCGACTGTATTATCTTTACTATTTTGGTCATCTATATTATCATCGGTTTTCTAGCCGATGCACATGTGTTTCCTTGGCAGTTGGCTAGCTTACTATTCTGCCTATCTATTTTATCATCGGCTTCTAGCCGATGCACATGTTATACTGACAGCTTATCTATTTGCTTATAGCGTTATCGGTTTCCTAGCCGATACACAGGTGCCATCGGCCATCGGTTACAAGGAGCCTACATCAGTCCGTATCGGCCGATAGCCGATGTGCAATTGCTGCTGACCCGGGCACGAGCACAAGCGAGGACACGGGCACAAGACCCGGGCGCGGACAGCTAGGGCCCGAACAAAGTTTTATCATCGGCTTTCAGCCGATGCTCAAGCATTCCTTCGGCAATCGGCTATCAGGATTCTTATTGGCTGATTGAATCCCTGAGCTAATATTCTCCTTGTCAATTGCGGGGTCAAATTGACTGGCACGCCTACGAACCTCAAATATTTTAGGACCTGCACTGGAGCTAAGCAGATCTCCCAGGCCTTCATATGTTCAATCGCATCATCAACAAGCTTCTTGGCACACCCGGTGGTTTTTGGTGCGAACAAAGTGATCTGGGTGTCTGACCACTTCAGCCTCGCTCGGTGCCGCGGCCAGCAACTCGCGTTTCATGGCTTTGAAGCCACGGCGCGAGGAGTGGGTGTGCGCCCCGCCATCGAGGGTGGCGAGGATGTTCTCAGCTTCTTAGAACTCGAGAGGTTGCTCCGGATCGGGAGAGGTGTCGGCGAGGATCTCGACACCGGAGTCGCGACCGTGCGGAGGAAAGGATTGTGCATAAGTATTTTGCCCCCTAGCAGCGGAAAAAACCGAGCCCGAAGCCAACCAGGCTGGACACCGCAAGCCAGCGGGGGCCCGGGGCGCCGCGCAGAGGGGCGCACCCACGGCCTCGGGGCTTGGACAATGTCTGGGGTTTAGCAGGATGGGATACAGTAGCTCGCTGGTAGGGAACCAATAATTATGCGCAAAACCCAGCCGCCGCATGGGCGCGGCCCGATTATGCCCAGCTTCTCGAGCATGCGCTTGTCGCGCACGCCGAGCGAAATGCGTGAATAACCGCGTGATGAGCGATGTGGGGGATGGTGTTGCGTACTTGGCTGAAGCACTGCAAATAACGCCTCAGCGACTCGTCCCCGCCCTGACATAGGGCGTGGAGATCCGCCTCAGTCCCAGGGCGTGGGAAAGTGCCCTGGAAGTTCGCCATGAACTGGTGACAGAGGTTCTCCCACGAGTAGATTGAACCCTCATGGAGGTTCATCATCCAAGAGCGAGCCTGGGCCTTAAGGGCGAGGGAAAGGTAGTTCGCCATCACCTTTTCATCGCCGCTGGCCGCCTGGATGGCGGTGGTGTAGATCTGCAGGTACTCTGTGGGGTCGATGGAGCCGTCATACTTCTCCGGCAAGCTGGGCCAGAACTTGGCCGGCCAGCGCACCTGCCGGAGGCCTGGGGAGAGCGCCAGGCAACCCGAGCCGTGCTGAGCGGGCTCGGGCGACGGACAACGGTTTCCCACCGAGGGGTTGGAGCTGGAGGCCAGGGCCTCGGGACGCCCGACGGCGCTCGCATGCCGTTCGCGCTGTCGCTCCAACGTGACCCGGGCGTCCTCATGGGACTGCATCCGGTTTAGCCGGTCACGGAGGTCGCCATGGCCATTCTTGGCCGGAGGCTTGGCGCGAGGCGCCGCGCTTCGGGCTTGGTTCTGCTTCAGGGCGAGGGGCCGGCCCGCGCTAGATGTCACGCGGTCGGCACTCCCGGGCCCTGCACTGCTGTCAGTGGCTACCCGACGATGGGCCGCGCCTACCAGGTCGGCGACTTCGCTGAGCCACCGCCGCTCCTGGCCTCTGCCTCCGGTAAATGCTGGAGGGTGGCGCAGGAGGGCTTCCGCCGCTAGGAGGGCTCCCTGCGGCGTCGCTGACTAGAAGTTGAGATTGCGGCGTGCCGTGGAGCGGCGCGCCCATTCGCGCCTCACGGATGAGGCCGCGGCAGACCCAGCGGAGCACTTGCCGGCCCCCTCCGCAAGGGAAGGGGCCGAGGTCGCACAACCAGGCCGCCGCGAGGGAAACTCGGCCCGCCGGGCACGCGCCGCATGCCCCTAGGAGGACGAGAAGGGGGAGCGTGGCAGGCTCGCCACGGGGCTAACATCACCCGGCGGGGTGAGGCCGCCGGACTCCTCGTCGGAGTCCCGTGGACGATGACCTCCTGCCATGGAGTGTGCCGGCGTTGGGGACGCCGGCGTGTCGCCTGGAAGTGAAACTCCCCCTACCTGGCGCGCCAGCTGTCGAAGGAGGGAACTCCAACCGCGGGGAGTCTGGGGACCCCCCCTTTGAGGTTCGGCCAGGGGAGTTGTTCGCAGGATGACTGCGGCATCGGGACGATAAATATACTCGGGCGCCGGGGGCCCGGGCTGAGATGGCACACAAGGGAGGCAGGAGAAGTAGACAGGTTCGGGCCACGTGGAGGCGTAATACCCTACTCCTGTGTGTGTTTTGCTATGTGGGAGATGAATGTGGTTTGCTCTTACAAGATGTTCTTGAGGGATGCTCAGGAGCTCGCCCTCGCTTGGGGAAGAACTCAGAGTGTTTCTAGGTCTAGCCGCTCTCCGGGAAAAAGAGAGACCGAGCTGGAGCGAGCGAGAGGGAGAGCGAGAGAGCCAGCCTCTGGAACCGGGGATCCTCTTTCTGCTTGGCATGGATCCTCCTTTGATAGTCCAAGGGGAGTCCATAGCGCCTAGCTCACATGTGAGGAGAAAGCTTTTCTAGGTATGATATATCTTGTCGCACGCACGTGGCTGCCTGCTGAGCCACGCCGGAGTCGGCTCAGGACGTCTTGTCGTCGCGTCGCTTGGCTGCTGCGGGCGGCTTGGTCGTGGAGGTGTGACAGTGCACGCCATCGCTGCCAGTGTGGAAAACTGAAGCCCTCTTAGTCAAAAGTTCTCTGACTGCACAGGGAACCGGCCCATGGGGGGCCGTCATGAGAGTCCACGCATGGCAGAGCGGGCGATAGGGGCGACGCGCCCCGTCGCCTCGCCATTAATGCGGGTGGTTGGAACAGTTGGTCCGCTCGAGTCAAGCTCGGGCCCGGGGCAGAGAGCTTGTCGAGCCCTCCGCGCGCACAAGGCGCCGAGTTCCTCGGGGACGAAGTTGTGGGCCCTGGGCCTAGGGAGCGCACCCCGGGCCCGGGAATGCCCCAGTAATGCCCCGGGGACGTGACCCGGGGCTAGAGCTGTGGGTCCCGGGACCGGGGGGCGAGGCCCGGGCACGGGAAGTCCCAGTAATGTTCCCGGGGACATGCCCCAGGACCGAGCATTGCGACTCGCCCGGGGAGTGCGCACCCGGGCCAAGGCAGTGCTCGTGCCCAGGTACTTAGCGGGAAAACGGCCGTAGTCGGCCGTCACCGGTGCAGAATGTGGGCCCCGGAGGAGCTGACGTGGCCGAAGATCCATGGGTCCCCGGGGTATGTGGGGCCCCCAGTCCAACTACCGCCATGAGGAATCAAGGTAATCTCTCCTTTTCCACCGCCGTCCATCATCGGCGGTCATTCTCGACCACCTCCGCCGTCGCCTGCTGGATCCAGGACACCGCCCAGCGTCCTCCGCCCCATGCTGCCATGTAGATCCTGCTATTGCTGCGGTATCGTGGGATCTCACCTTCCACATGAAGCAGCCCCTGCCGCCTTGCTGGATCTGCCGTCATACGGAGAGGCCGGCATGGCTGCCTCAATTTGTTCCGTTGGGTGAACCAATTTGCATGCGGCTAGGAGTTGAATGTTTAATTTGCCGGTCGGTGGATTTGGGGATCTCTTGTTTTGCATTCTTTTTTCTTTTTCCCTTCGATTAAGGTGTTTTCTTTTACGGTTTATATTCTGGATTGGGTTCATCTCTATAGTAATCAGAGTGACCAGATTGTAAACACGAAGAAATAGGAACTTAGCGGTTCCTTACCCCCTTTATCTGATTAGAGCAGAAAGGATCCGCGGAATTCTTACTCTTATAACCCGACTTTTTTAATCTATTCCATAATCTACAAACGGTTTTCCTATTTTGATTTGTAAAAATAATAAAAAGAAAGCCTTTGCTATGATGGTCAGAATACCAGTGCGGATGGATTTTGGTTGATTTCGGTTGGAGGGGAGTTGCAGCCTTGCCAAGATTTTTTTTTCTTGCCAGGAGCACTTAATTAACAGAAATCTTCTAAGCCCAACCATATTTTTCTCAGGCAGCCGTAGCAAACCAAACAAGCAAAGTCTCAGGCTGCCTTGCAAATTTCTCAGGCACGGTGCTCAGATCACCAACCAAACAGGCCCTAAGATTTCTGTTGAGTGATTAGGTTGACGAAAGATATGTTAAGTTGGTTGTGTTGAGTGATTAGGTTGACGAAAGATGTGTAAGTTGGTTGTTCTTGCATTAAAACGTTTGAAAGTTATGGCTTATGAGATAGGAATTTATACTGCTTTATCTTCGGCTCTGATCTCAGTATTTGTTAATGATCAACAGACATATTCTGAATTCCGTTCCTTGCTGGCTGATAAAATACTATGTTCTGTTGATCCAGCATATTATAGTGTGAGATCTATGTATTAGCTCATTCTGATGATGGCATAGCCATTTGTTCACTTAGTTGTACCTAGGAGCTGTCTATGTTCAAGGAGAGTGTTTTCTTTTCTCAAGCATAACCGATATCTATTGTTTATTGGATCAATGTCAAATTGGAGGCAAATTCAATACCCACAGAAATAAAATTACTTAA
This sequence comes from Oryza meyeriana var. granulata, assembly GCA_003991445.1. Classification (NCBI taxonomy): domain Eukaryota; kingdom Viridiplantae; phylum Streptophyta; class Magnoliopsida; order Poales; family Poaceae; genus Oryza; species Oryza meyeriana. Next base: position 79,775 of record RYFJ01000413.1, on the reverse strand, counting down.
TTGCAAGGAAAGTATAAAGCAACGTCATATTTTTCAGTACATTGCTTTCTTACGAAAAGCAATTGTCACACCCTGATTTGGCATCGCTGTACAATAGCATCAAATAGAGCGTGTTGCAGAAAAACAGCGCGAACTGTCTTTCCGCGAAACCGTGATACCGATACCAGTCCTAGGACGTAGCGTTGGTATCCATGGAAATTAGATATGCATCATCGCAAACCTTAACTAAATATATAAACATATACCTTAACTTATGTTGCAGCTTTGGAGGAAGCCAGAGACAACAACGAGCAGTACAGAGGCAGCTGTAGCAATGGAGCAGCGAACTAAGGGCCAACACACAGGCAATGGCTAGGAACTAGGACGAAACCTTAGTCTTTATTTTACTGCAACTCCAGCTTCAGCTACCGACAGAGAACTATATATAGAGCAAGGGTGAGTACTTACATACTCAGCAAGCTAGGGGAACTTAGGTGTTTGTTACAGGCTTTAAAGAGAGGCTAGATATTTTGTAATCTATTTTATTTAAATTCTTTTAAATCTGCTAAGTGTGTGTTTTTCAATAATCAAGGCGAGGTGGGTTTCGCCCGATCGGAGTGAAAATGTATCAATCTTTAAATTCTCCAGTTTTCACAATCTCAAAGTTAACATTAATCGGCTTTCCGAGCCAAAACATTTTTTCCGGACTTCCCTAGTCCTGCTGTCCTCGATAGCCAAGCCGGCATCATCGGATGTCCCGCGTCCTTGACGGCACATTCTTCTCACAGTTCCCAAACTACATACACATTTTGCAATAGGGTAAAATAAAACTACACTAAGGAATCACCTCATATCTGTCCATGACCGTGAAACAGTTTAAACCTCTGCAGAGGGGATACACTTTACCCACATGACATGACTTACTCTAGTCACTAGCTCACACTGATTGGGTACAATTTGGTGACGTAGAGGTTTTTGTGACAAAACATTTCCCGAGCCCTCCTAGGTTACCCCATATCAACTGCATGGGTCCGAGACCAACAATAGGGTAGGTTCGAGACCATACTATGCCAAGAACCTAGGAGGCATCCTCGACACCCTCCCATGCGATCCACAGTTCAATGACATGCAATGCGTCCCTGGACGACTAGTTACTCAGCCAAGGGCTTCCCATTTCACCCATATGGTTGTATTGTCATATGTTCGGATGAAATTGCGAAGAAATCGGTACTTAGGGCGACCACATAAGCTTCACATACTGGACCGGCCTTGTATCACACATCTCCATTTTTGGAAACTCTTTTTTCTTTCACAAGGCACCGACCCAGGTGTCGGATTTTTCAAACATTTCGTAAATCCGAGTTTTACCCTAGAAGGTTATCAAATTTTAAGTTTGAAGGGCAATCGTCGGCACACGCATAAGAGTGCATGCATACCGAGACGCAACAGTGGTGGTTATAAGGGAACAGGGTATATTAATCATCAAGGTAGTATTTAAATGCAACAAGTTTATGAAGGTCCACTAGTCTGACTCACAGATGGGACCACACAGATCAGTGCATGCCTATCGATGCAAATTTTACAATCAAAATAATTTAATTTCAATTATAGGCTCGATTGATCAAAGGTGACTTGCCTTACTCTAAGTCTTCAAGAGTCTTCGAGAAATCTTGGCAAAATCCACTCCAAAACGATATTCCGATGACCGAATATTAGGCGCAAACAATTAAAATCTATACAAAGACCAAGAAAAGGATCCTATTTAGTTCTACAAATAGTGCCATCAGATAGATCTCAATTTTAGAAAATTACCGGAGTTGGAACGGAGTCAATTGGAGTCACGGATTAAAAGTTATGATTTTCCGAAGTTAAATGTAACATACCAGGATTTCTCTTAGGAGAATTTAGCAGCGAAATCAAATTTTCGATTTCAAAAAAAAAACTTGATTAAAAAGGTTCACAAAATGACGTAGGTTTTCTTCCTAGTTAGGAACGAAATTATAAAAGTTTAACCTAGGAAAATAATAAGATAGAAGTGATTGTTTGTTCATTTCCATAATAGAATGCATAAACATTTTCATAGCCTAAATAGTTTCTAAGGACGATAGGTTTAATATAAAATCATGAGAAAGGTTCTATAATCGGTATACAACACAACTTATCTATTGTAAATTTTCCATGATTTTATCACTTCAGTAAGTACTTCAATAAAATCCCTCAAATCAGCTAGACTAAGGAGCTAGCTAAAAATGAATGGGTATACTTCTAAAATTCACCAAATAAAAATGAAGACTAATCAAGCAGTGCCCTTCTACCAGATTATGAGTCAACATGAAACTTTCAACCAGAAATTTTGGTTTAATTTATCTCCCAAAGGAACCATGTAAAATGACAGGAGAAAAGGTCCAGGGAATTAATTTAGACTGCAGGAAAAACTGGGTCACTATCCTTACTTTGCAAATTCACCAAAGATAAACCAGGTCACCTCATGCTATGAAATTTGGTCAGCAGGTTAATCACATCCTCCTCTATCTCCAGTAATTTTTACCAAAATTTATCAATTCAATAAGTGTCTCAAACAAATATTTTTGATTCAGCAAAACAGAGAACTTTTTTCTCTTGCAGACAACCAATTTGATATTTTTTTCTAAAATAAATTCACCGCTCACCTTCTTACCAAAATTTGCCAGAAATTGGGTCATGTCGTGAACTATTTACAGTAAACATTTCAAAGCTTCTTTCACAAAGCTTGTACATGAAATAATAGGCCCAAGCTCACTGACTCAGACTAGTGCACAGTAGAAACTGAAATTTGGCCGAACTTTGCCATTTTCTCTAGAGAAATCTACAAGTCCCACAACTTTGAAATTTGGCACAGAGCTACCCAATACCACTTACTGCCCGCAGTAATTTTCCCATGATTTTACCCACACTGTAAACTAGTCAAACAGCTAGATCAAAGTAACCTCCAACCACTTCATTTACATTTAGAATCTGGAAGCTTGTTCTCTGTTTTGTCACTACCATGTGGACCCCACAGACCCCTGGCCCACCTGTAAGCCTCAGCATTCCTTTGGACAGTGTGTTTCACCAAGAAATCCACCCACACCTCTCTCCTCTCCATAGGTTTTCACTACTTGGACCCACTAGTCATGGACTAAACCTAGCCAACAATGTGTAGAACAATGTTGTCTTACATGTGGGACCCACCTTGACCACCGTGCAAATAGATACACCTCAGTAGGCCCCAGCAAACATGTCAGCATCTCCTTCCTCTCCCTCCCTCAGTATACAAAGCAGCCCTGGACAGCATAGCCCTTGGAAACCTCGGCCATTTCACCTCAAACTCAGCAGAACCTTCTTCTCATCCTCTCCATGTTCCCACCGAGAAAACTCACGGAATCCCCAAGGATCACCGCCGGCAACCTCATCCTCCCTGTTGCCGATAGTGTTCGACCAAGCTCGAGCTAACTCCGGTGAGCTCCATCCTTTCTAAACCTCAGGAACATGATCTACAACTCCTAAGCTTTCCATTTTCGTACTCGGCGTCCCTAGGTTCGCCAACCGAAGTCACCGTGCCGCCGCCGTCCCTGCTCTCTGCTCTGCGGAACCACCGCCGTGATGTCTTCACCGTTCCGGCCGATCCAAGACACCGCTAGCCTAGCCATTTCACCAACATCGTCGCCTCACCTCCAGGAGCCCGCTGACTAGAGGAATCGAGCTGGGAAGCCCTGAGCCACGAGATCCATTGTCGTCTTCCCCGGCGCCGATCTGAGTCACCGCCATCGATTTCACCGTCCCTGGTAGGTCTCCATTCGATTCATTGCACAGGAGCCATCCTGAGGAAGCCTATGACCTTGCAGACACCTTGTTTTAGCCGCAGGCTAACTGGAGTGAGTTGCCGCCGTGGAACCGAGGGATCTCACCGCCGCTGAGCCGTCTTTGACGTTGCTACTGCTGCACAGATCTCGCATATTAGACACGGTGAGAACCCAGACACATATTACACACACATGCATGCACTGGTTAGGCTAGAACCCGATCGTAGCTCATGTTCCCTCAGCGGCCCGAAGAGCCTCGCCGCTTGCGGCGCCACCATGCCTAGCTCTGGCCACCATCAGCAATGAGACCACCACCGACAGCTTCGCCTTGGTCTCCTCTGTCTTTCTTCTGTTGGCCGCAACCCGAGCCGAGCCGCCGTTCGCCGTCACCGCCACCGAGAAGCTCACCGCCTCTGCTCTGCCTCACTCTCCCTTGCTCTGCCTCGCCGACATGTGGGACCCGCTCGGCAGTAGAGAAGTTAGAGCGCGAGGACTAATTTGCGAAGGAATTAAAAGGTTTGAGGTTAATTAGCAAGATGCATACTCTATGACATGTGGACCCAAGGGCCCATCCGTAAATCACGAGAAGCCGAAGGACTTGTTGACGCCGAAAACCGCCGGGGGCCGAGACCTGGTTCGGCGCCTAGAGACACGCGAAGGCCTGGGAGATCTGCTTCACTCCAGTGCAGATCCTAAAATCTTGAGGTTCGTAGGCGTGCCAGTCAATTTGACCCTGCAATTGACAAGGAGATAGAAAATATTAGATCAATGAGCCAATCGGCTGGCAGCCGATCTGGACTCGTCTCATCGGCCTATGGCCGATATAAACTGTAGCACTTGTACACCGACTGGAAGCCGATGATGGCATGAACAGTAACTAATAATGATAAGCAAATACCAAACTAGCCGATTGCCGAAGGAATACTTGAAAATCGGCTGTAAACTGATAAAATAAATAGGCAGAATGCGTACATAAATGGATTAAATAAACTTCAGCCGATTGCAATAGTAATTGCTAGCGTCACTCCAAATGTGCTGCCTGCGCCCGTGCCCGGGCCCTTGCTCGTGCTCGTGCCTGGGTCCTCACCTGCTGCCCGTGCCCGGGCCCTTGCTTGTGCCCGTGCCCGGATCCTCGCCTGCTGCCCGTGCCCGGGTCCTTGCATGCTGTTCGTGCCCGGGTCCTCACCACAGGGAAAAACCGATATATGCAATTTCGTGCCGCCCCGACTTGGCAGCGATTTTCTAAACATATTTATGACAAATAGGCTGGATATAAAGATAATTTATCGGCTAAACCCTCCGATAAAACATCGCATAAAACCCATCGGCTTATTAAGAGTAAAGTTATTACCAACAGTCTAGTAGATCGAACCCAACCGTTGCAGCACAGACTGATGATGATAACAGGACCTCGATGGGTCGATAGATCTAATGCGATCGTGATGTAAAATATGATAACTTATCGGCTATACATCCCGATAAGACGCTTACGCAAAATATATCAATCTAGCAGGAACGATTTATCACTGGCAGTTTAGTAGGTCGGACCCAACCGATGCAGCACAAACTGATGATAAACCGCTCCCAATAAGCCGATACGATCCGCGCATGCGTGATGTGATATACCTAATCGATCTATGAGATCAAACTAAACTGATGCAGCCATAGACAAAATAGATATATCGTGGTAAGCCGTCCACCGTGAACCGACTAGAATATCGGACTTAACCGAGGAAGTCCTAGCCGATGCGATGGTCGGGGTGACGAGACTTACCTTCTCGCAGGAGGTTGAACTTAACCAATGCAGCCCGGCTTGAGAAGCAAGAACCCGTCAAAAGGGTGGCGATGTGCTGAAATTGTATTGATCTGATTGATGTAGATACATTACAAAGCACCCGGGCATACGTATTTATACCCCGAGTTGATACGAGTCCTTATTGGACACGGTACACGATTTCCTAATTACAGAAGGAAACATTAACATGACTCGATCGGACACGAGATCAGGTTTCCTAAAGATAAAACATTAACCTTGCCTAATTAATAATCCTCCATACTACGGTCTTCACGGCCCTTTCCTGGACCCGGTTTCTTCTGAATCAACTTCCGTTAGTTAACTACAATTTCCTTCTTGACCAAATCTGATACAGAGCCATACCAAATTTTGGCGTTAACAGGACTCTTTAAGAAAAATCACCTCACACGTGGCTGAGGACCACGGGTTCCATTTCTGGAAATCCCGAGGACTTTTCTGCAAAGTTCCCTCTCGCTGACCAGTGGACCCCCTCCATTTAAAATCTGAAAATATAAAAAAATAACTAAAGTGTTAATTTTTTAACTGAAAAATAGGATAACTTGTAAAATTCATAGTAAATTCATTTTAGCTCCATTTGGGATGAACCAAATTTCAGTAGATTCACAAAATTATGCTTTTTAATGTTGTGAACTAAAACATGGCGCCTTCAGTACAGAAAAATACCACTAAATTTTATGTAGTAAAATAATTGCTATAATACAATTCATTAGTTGTAAAATTCATAGAAATTAAATCCTAACTCCAAATCAAGTGAACCTAATTTTGTTAGATCCACAATATCATGCTCTTTATTTCTAAGAACTAAAATCTGGAACATGCAGTACAAGAAATCAATTCATTAGTTGTAAAATTCATAGAAATTAAATCCTAACTCCAAATCAAGTGAACCTAATTTTGTTAGATCCACAATATCATGCTCTTTATTTCTAAGAACTAAAATCTGGAACATGCAGTACAAGAAATCCTTCTAAAATTTATGTGACAAACGATTAACTTAATATACATTATGACTTGTAAAATATGTAGGAAATTCATATTAACTTCAAAAATCATGAACTCGGTTTTGTTAAACCTATAAAATTATTCTCTTTATTACTGAAAACTAAAAGTTGGCACATATGTACAGGAGACATCCTTAAAATTTACTTAATATACACCAAAACTTATATCTTTGGAATACAAAGTAGTAAAATATAACTCCCTTCACTAACATCATCTAAAATCATTACATGTCCCCTGTCTAAAGCTCACACATAGCAAAACATCTCATAAGGTACCTTTAGAATATATATATAAGGTATAAATACTCTATTATGTACATAGAAGATGTAAAATTCATAACTCCCAAACCGTAAATGATAAAATAGAAATTCCTTCACCTAAATTCACTTTATAACAGTAGCAACCTAAGGTATAAATCTCATGCATATTAGAGTATTTTGGAGTTTTCGCATTATTTAGTCGTACGTTATTTTCTTTCTAGAGAACGAATTCGATATCGGTGAAGAAGTGAGATAGTTGTTATCCGAGTATTCAAGAGTAAGGTAAGTATTCTCCCCTCCTCCTTGAACAAATTGAATTCTATGTTTTGGGGAATGAAATGTGTTGTTTGTAAAATTGCATACGTATTTGTGAATAACGGTATTTGAATTGTGGTAAATGGTAGTTATCACCTATTAGTTGCATTATCCACCTTAAAACGTTGTACTCCTTGCTGTTTGTAACATTAGGCTTAGTTAGAGTACTTGATTTGTACTCATGGGGGTCTATGTTAAGTTAATACACTTGCTTATGCTTAGCTATGCTTAGTAACATGCTAAATATTATAGTGATCACTATATACCTTTGAAAATGAGAATTTTATAACTTCTGGACAGAGGTGAAGCCTCTGGTTATTTGTGAACTAAAATGATGAAAAACCTAATTTTAGACTTGGGCGGCAAGTGGTGTGTATATGGAGTAGTTGCACACCGATAGGGGGAGTGTTCGCCTGAGTCGATTAAGGACTGAACTCAGTGTCATATTCTCATGTTAAACAGTACAACCACATATGCTAGTATGGGATAACCATAGTGGATTAAGTTACTTAATGTTTAGCCTTGCATTTTGGTAGGCTGAGTAGTATGGGCAATGCCTACAATGGAATGTAGGACTGTTCAGAGGAGTTACCTATATCCCGTAACGGAATAGGCGTCTAAGTTTGTCAAATACAACATTGTGTGCCTCGTGGGGAGCCGGGTAGGCTGCCGCCACGGCGCTGGGTTAAGGCGTGGGCCCGCCACCCACGGCATCGGGGTAGCCCCTCGATGTGGAATAACACACCTCGTGTTGGTGCAAGGCTAAATGTTAGGTAATGTAAAAGCTATGTTGCGACTCCTAGGCCGCACTCAACGTATAGAGTGTGGGATACCAACGGGTATCAACCAACCTAGGATGTAGCCGTTATGGCTTCTATCACATCATGTGAGTAACGTTGTACAAACTCTGCAGAGTCAAAACTAATCGGTTAGCCATGCTCACGGTCATGAGCGGCATGGTTATGTTCATTGAGTATAGATTTATGCTTTTAAATGTGTTTATGAAATTGGGATGAGGATTGGTGACTTATGAGAATTATTATGCTTATTACAATGCTTATGGTGGGTTGTTGCCGTGGAGGGCAGCAAGCAGGAAAATTATTATGTTGATCACTTCCCTACTTGTTATACATGTTTCTAATGTTTTATTAAACACCGTTGTAAATGATTGTGAACTAAAATTAGCTTTATACAAAACTGAACCCACAAATAGCCATCTCCTTGATTTTAGAGCTCGCATGTAGCGATATAGGATTGTCCTTGTCAGTACATTATTTCGGTAATGTACTGACTCTTACTTGTATGGTTATAAATCTTTGCTGTAGATTGAGTGCTACGGGAATTCGTTACTTCTTCAGGATTGATTCTTTAAGGGATCTACCCCTAGTCGGATTGCCTGTGGTATAGGTAGACAAGCTTCCGCTGAATCATATTATTCGGTCATTTGACCTATGTAACTCTGATGTAGTAAATTTAGTTTACTTACTTGTACAACCATTTATTGAATACCATTGCTAGAGATGAAAGTGTGGACTAGCAATTATCCTGGGGCTAGTCTGCATGAGTATAGGCTTAGAACAGTTGAGATATATGGAGAGTGGTTCAACCGTATACCATGTCCTTAGAGATATGTATTGTGTTTGGTCGCCACCTTCATGTGGTTTGACGGGCATATCTCGCCGTGCGGACTGGTGTAACTATTCTTCCAAATATCTCTCGTATTCTTAGTCTGACGTTTCGGTTGTTTTGCATTATAATTGGTGGTTTGTATGACGAGACTGCGATGAGGTTGGATGGTTACAGTTTTATTTGGCTTTCTCTTGAGATCCCATCCAACTAGATATTTCGCGTTGTTCTATCAATTACCTCTTATAGTGCAGAAAACCGGATGCCCATATTAAATGGAATTTCTGAAATAGGAGAAATGATTATTTGTATTTCTGGAATGGAATATTCCACTGTGCCACTGACCAGGGGGGCCACTGATAGCCCTGGTCCGCATGTCAGTGGGAAGAGAGAGGGGAACAAGGGCCTGTGCTCACTGATAGATGGGGTCGGCATGTAAGAGATGGAAAAAGGGGCCATGGGCCTGAACTGGAGTGTATGGTCACTGACAGTGGGGGTCCTCTTGTCAATGGGACAGGGGAGGACGCACGGTTTGGGTCGGGTGGACCGAGGCAATGTGGCCCACACATCAGCAACATATATCGCATGGACAACAACTAAAGGGGGTGGAAAGAGAGAGGAGTTGGTGGGCTGGCTGCGATGGGGAGAAGGTGAGGCCCGGGTGTCAGCCTCACCGAAGGGCCCACCTGACAGCGGCACAGTCCACGGACAGAGTTCGCTACAGGGCAGGGCCCGCATGGTGGTGAGAGCGGGAGTGGCGTGGCTCAGCTCGGTGGGACGAGCCCGAGCCGACTCGATGCCCACGCGGCGGTTTCGGGGTTGCCACATCGTCGTCTTCTCCACTGTCTCATCGCGAGGGAGAGAACATGCCGTTCGGATGGCCGACAATTGCGGGACCGCGCTGGCGAACGGCGGCGTTCTGCTGCAAGGGGGCTGCACCGGTGGGGAGAGGGGATCAAGAGGAACTCTCCCAACGGCTCGAATTGCACCGAGGAAGAGCGACGGCAGCCGGCGACGAGTTGCCGAGGCGGCGGGGAGAGAGAAGAGGGAAAAAGAGGCCATGGCCGTGGCGGTGCTCCGTGTTGTTGGCCGACGGGGAGGGAAGAAAGCTCAGCCGAGGAGTTCACACAGAGGCATTCGGAGGAGACGAACACAAGGGGTCGATCGGGGAACTCACCGGCGAAAAGTGGGTTTTGCAGAAGCGATGGCGTTCGGGTGGGAAGAGGGCAACGCGGAGGAGTCGAGGCCTCCTGTTCTTGGGTCGAGCAGAGACCGAGCGAGGAGGCGAGAATCCGGTGCCGGAGGGAATCGGCGTTCACGGCGTCGTCTCAGCTCGACAAGGAGGGGGGGTCATTCTGAGGCGGCCAAGCGGCGGCGGGGACCGTACGTCGGGATGGCACGCGGCCGACGATGCTCCAAAAATCTTAGGCAGGGGGATGGCTCTCGAGAGGGGAAATTTATAGGCGGGGGAGCCCAAGCTAAGTCGGCTAGGGAAAGGGCCTCCAATAATGGAGTTCAATAATGGAAGTGAGAGAGAAAGGCGCCACAGCGCGGGATTCTCACACGGGCGGGAAATTTCAATCGATGGTAGGGATGATTGTGCGGCGAGAGTCGGTCTATCTAGCGGCGGCGATTGAAGGTGGAGCACGGGCGAGGCGCGGTCAAGGTGGGGGCTGTAATGACGCAGTGCCACGGCTTTTGATAGAGCATGGTCCGGGCGAGAGGGGACGGAGGAGGGAGGAAAATAGGCGGGGAACAGGGCGGCGGAGAGCGGCCATGGCTATCCCCTGCTTCGCGGCTAGCGGCACGTCACGGCGGGGCTGCGCGGGGGTGCCATGACGTCGGGGTGGCCCTTGGTCATTTGACCGAACAAGCAAGATCCGAAGAGGAACGGGATGGGAACGGGGTATGAGACAAGCGCCGGCGGCAGGGACGCGCACACAGGATGGGTGTTTGGCTGATAGGCAGGCCCAGAGAGAGCAGCCCACAGGACAGGCGAGCGCGCAGCTGCGCGGGAGCGCGCGGCTAGTGAGCGTAGCAGATCGACGGTGGAGCGGCGCTCAGGGACACGCAGCGCGAATCGTGCGGTGCGGAGCGATTGAGGGTGGATCGACGGCGAAGCGTGGGCTCAGGGACACGCGGCGTGATCCCAATGGTGCATGGCGGTCCGTGAGAGCGAGTGCGGGAGAAATCGGGCGACGGTGCAGTGACCCGGGGCACACGTGGCAGGCATCGGGATGGGGCGGCAGAGTTGGGCGAATTAAAGAGATCGGACGGTGCTGCGTGAGTGAGAGGACATGTGGCATCCATCTCACAGTGCGGTGCGGACCATGGCCAGTGGATCGCACGACAGCAGGGAGAGAAGGGGAAGTGGCTAGGCCGACCGGGAGTGGCGGCCCAGGAGGAACAGTGCTCCTTCTTATTTTCCCAGAGATTGTTGTGAGAGAAATTTGAGGATTTGCTATGAGATTTTGAATTCAAATCTCTTATTTGAACTCAGGAATAAATCAGGGGCCAAGGGAGGTGGAACCAAGGAGAAAAATTGATGGGGTCGTATTTGGACTTTCAAGGGTTTTCTGGAAGAGATTTCCAAAGGTTCATATTCAAATTAAAATTTTAAATTTGAATTTGTGGTTGCTCATGGGGATATTTGGGGAGAGTTCAAGGAGGTCAATGGTAAAGAGCCGACACACATATATTCACTTGTGTGTGTGTATATACATATATATACACACACACATATATATATTGGTGGGAAGAGATTTTTGAATAGAGGTTTGATTCCAAGTTGCATGTTTAAACTTGGGATTTTCTCAGGGATTCAAGGGAGAGAGAAAACAAGGGAATTTTAGGGAGATGATCAAAGGGGATATTTTACGGTTCCGATTCCGATTTTTGAAACGGATATCGAAACAGGGATTTCTGAGAAAAGATTGAGGGACTTCGCCGTCAAGGTTTTGGAGTGAACTCGGATACGACGATTCGAATTCGAGGATTATTTTGGAACGGAGGTTTTTGAGAGGTCTGGTTTTGAGATCAAGGGCAAGAAGACAAACTGAGATCCAGGCATGACTTACGACACAGCCACAAAGATCGAAATTTTCATGGATAGATTTTGGTAAAATATCGTTTAACATCTCGCTGAAAGCGGGGCGTTACAGCAATTCACATCTGGAAAACTCCCAGCTAATGATTTCACATCTTTTGAGCTGCAGGTAGAGTTATTGACTTTGTGGCATCCAATGCACATCAAAGGCCTGCAAGATGGTTGTAGGACTCATGGAGTCATGATGCAATGCAAATAATACAATGTCACATTCATATATTTATGTTGAGTACTTGCTGAACCAGCAACTATTCTCTTTATCTGATAAACTAAAGGTTCACAATGTTAGATTTCTGAAAAAATATGTCATTATATAACCTGAGAGATGTATGTTGCTAATGTGTTGCTAGTTGGATGGCAGATACCTTCTTGTGACTCTGCAGGAGAACAATGTGGTGGGAGCTTGTGATACAGAAGACCTGAGAAAATATCATAGGATGCAATGAGATTCCGAATCATAAATGGCCATAGCATCCTACACATTAGTATGTCGGCTAGCCGCCGATGATCCATGCACATGTAAGCAATGATTTGCACCAGACCAGTGCCCATAAATTTTTATGTACATCAACCTTACCATTGTCCAAACATAAATGCCTCCAAAATGAAATGTTCCTATTTGCAATATTTAAAATTTGAATACCAGAGTTTAATTGTTTGCTAGATTAATTGGTTAGATTCCGACCAAGCCCCAGAAGTCTGAGTCTGGTGAAACTCTATCAGGGTGTCCAAGAATGTTAATTACGAAACGATTTTAGAGAAAATTTTCTTTTAAGTATTATCGGGTACATGCCACACTGGAGTTTAGGCTGTCGCCTGTACATGTTGATGACTCAAATATCTATTGTTTTGTTTGGATATCCAACATTCATTTCCAAAGTCTACCTGTTTGCACTTCAGGTGCTCTATTGCCATTTAACTTCGTCGGTGGGAGGCGACAGAGCAGCAAAATTGGAAGCCATTCCTGATCAGCAACGAACTGCATTTGATTTGCACATTGAACACAGAAAAGTTGTCCCCTTTTTCCTTTCATTGATTTTTTTGCTACTTTTCTTTTCTTTGTTAGAGTGATTATAGTGATTGCCAAGCAACAAATTTGTGAAAAAAGCAAATTAAAACATCTGCATTTGTGTCTTAGTCATGGTCATATTTATTTGTTTAAAAGGCAACTAGCATTCTTGCTCATCGCTGGTTTGAAATATCAACTTGTACTATATCATAAGCTAGATTTTCCACTCGCCCTCGTGAGTTGCTCTGCTGAGGTACTGATGCTACTCTTGCGTGCTATTTGATCCTTCTGTGTATATATATCCCAAAATTAAATTTGATTGCATCTTCCATATCCAGTCACCTGCTGAAACAGTATATTTGCAAGGCAAAGACATCTATGCAGAACCTTTTTTTGGTATTTCCATAATTGACATCCTTTTTATCGTAAGTAAATGACATGCAAAACACAAATTCAGGTTTATCATACTCGAATACCCACCGTATGCATTGTTTCAAATTGCGTAACCATTTCATTGCTCCTTTACAGTATACTTAATTGTACTTCTATGTGCCCATACCCCTTAGAAACTATTCTAAGTCTCAGCTACCAATATATCCACAGGAACGAGCTCCACTTGATGATCTGTTAATTGTAGTGCAGTTGGCACGAGAAATTAATGCAAAAGGGCAAGGTAGGTTGCAATGAGTGCAGAGCAAAAGGTAGAGTAGAGTTTCTTCTGACTTATTGCCATTCTTTTCTCCTTTCAATTGTGGACTCAACATGTTGGTACAGTTCCAGACTTCTAAGTGAGCATTAAGTTGCGGATATGCCTTAATGGATGAAAGTCAGCATGTATTTTGATTTGGTTCCGAAGTGAGTGGTTTTTTTTCTTGCACTTATTACGAACCAACAATATGCATGTATGCCATAAATTTACAGTTTTAGGATATGGTGGATTACTCTAATGTGACTTGCAGCAGACATCTTTGTATATTTATTTATATGTATTTTGTTTTCTGCTTGAGGCAAGAACTTCAGGGAAACCTAAACCTAGTTGCCAAAGCTTTTGAAGAGATCCACTTAACAAGATTTTTATTACAGATTAAAAAAATTTTACTCCCTCGGTCAAAAATATTTGTTGTTTAGACAAGATTTGGTCAAACTTTTAAAATTCTGACAACTAATTTTATGTTAGTATAAATTTATAAAATCTAATAAGTTTATGATATTATGACAGTACTTTTCAAAGAAATCTATGTATATCATTTGTTTTGTTTTCTAAACTAAGCATGTAAGAAATTATTGATGGTCGAAAATTTAAAAGTTTGATCAATTCTTTTCTAAACACAAATGTTTTTGACCGGAGGGAGTATATACTGTCCAGTATAAAAGGCAAGAAATATTAGGGCACAAAATCACCGATCACATATTATTCTCTGTATTTCTCGTTGCTTACTGGATTTTGCTAATTCTAGATCCTTCGAAATTCGCACCAGTTTTTTTAGGAATGGGGCCAGGTTCTTGGATGAGACTACACAATACTTTCCAGAAACGTTACAGCACGACTCCAAATGAATATAATTCTATAATATTCATGTGTTTTTGCGAATCTTAAATCTATCACATTCTATGCTTGATTGACAGATATGTTCTTTTTTATTTCTATTAATAAAAGTCGCCATAGCATTAGCATGTGTATGTTACTAGTCCATTTAAGTTGGTCGGGATAAGAAATCACAGTTCCTGTGAATGATGGAGGAGCCACATATCTGCGTTGAACTTTCATGTATGAGAGGAGGATACGGGAGAAGAGATACTACCACCGACGTACATCTCTATCTCTACTATTATAAAAGGAGAGTTGTCCTCCTTGTGTCTCTCCTCCCACCGCCCGCACGCAGCGCAAAAGCAAAGATATTGTGCAGCCCATTCCCAGATGTATGGGCTTGTTGCATATATGAGACCAGTCCACTCCCAATCATAAAGACCGTACAATTCATTCACAGTGCCATGGGCTTGTTGCCATACATGGATACATTACTGATTGCTATAAAAGTAGAGTCGTCCTCCTCATCTCCAACCAACACACCAAAAACTGGTGTTCCCGGTAAAACCATCATCTTCATCTTGCCCTGTTGCACCGCGCGGGCACCGCCTTCCTCCCGATCCCGTTACAACGCACAGGCATTGTTATAAAAATTAGTTGATATTGCGAAACGACGACTAATCTCCCCTATCTTGTCATCTATCGATCAACCACGACATGCCAGATAATGACATGGGAACACATGATATTTGTTAACAAGGTTCAGCCGAAGCCTAATTCTCGGAGCTCTGATTATGAGCGTTCTTCCCTAATCAACACGGTACATCTAGCTGCTACGAGTTCATGGCCTCGCCATCATTCTCTCCCTGCGCGCCTATGCTACATTGTCATCACCATGATTACACTGTGGCGCCAGTCTCTCTATTTAAAGGGTTGACGGGTTACAGAGTCTGACTCTAACTTCATCTCCTACCACCTAATACAACTCAAGTCCAATTATAACCTAATAGGACTAGTATATTCCATACCTATTCTAATAAATTCCACCTTATCGAATATACGCCACCTAAGATAGAATCACCATACCGATCCACCTGTTCTCCAGACTTGGATTGTCTTCTTTTGCAGCTTCACTACGAGCCACCCGACGAGCCTACGCCAGACTTGTCGCCATCAAAAGTAATAGCTATCCCAGTAACGGTTTCCTCCAGAACTCTATCTGCAATAGTATAACCTCGTAACTTATAAAGATGCAACTCCACCTTATCTCCAGTCATCACAGTCGTCTTGCCTTTTATGATCTCCATAGTCTTCCTATTCCGGTTAGCCAAAATATTTTAACCCTTCAACATGCAAGGTTCATTTAACTGTATGCATGATATTGTGAGAAGACCACCATCGCTATCCGAGTCACTTGAAGAAGTCACCGCATTAGCTTTGTTTTTTCTTCAGTTCTGCACTACTTGTGTGTATAGTGTGTACACCGTACACACTGTCCATGCCTATGCACGCTTCGCAGTCATAGCCCTCGTATTCACCGTCCAAGACCACGTCGCCCTCAGTCGTGCACGTTAGCTAATATAGAGAAATGACGACTAACCTCCTCGATCTTATTAGCCATTGATCAACCACGACATGCCAGATGACGATACAAGAATACACGATATTTGTTAACGAGATTTAGCCGAAGCCTAATCTCCGGGACTTTGATTATAGGCGCTTCTCTCCAATCAACATAGCACACTTAGCCACTACGAGCCCATGATCTTGCCACCATTCTCTCCCTGCACTACATTATCGTTACCATGATTACATTATAAAGCCCCCTCTCTATTTAAAGCGTTGTCGGATTATAGAGTCCGACTCTAACTCTATCCTCTACCATATAATATAACTCAAGATCAACCATAAACTAATAGGACTAGTATATTCGATACCTATTCTAACGTAACCATAAAAAAAATTCAAATCTTCGTCATGGATAAACCAAAGCCCACGAGCGCGCAGACCAGGCCGAGAGCTGAGGTCCACCCACGGACCAGGCCGGCACCAGGGACCCCGCTACGCTTGTCCGGGTGATTTCTCGCGGAAGTCCGGCCCGTTCGGGTTTTAGCCGCGTGGGAGGCCCAAGGCGGAGCGCGTGCGCGTAAGGTGCGCCCACGGGTGGGCGAGGGACGAGGCAAAATCGGCTCCCAGTCCCTGCGGCCAGGCCGCGAGCTCACAGGCTCCCAGCTCTCCTGACTGACGGAAGGTTGTGCGTGCGGCGGCGTGGCCACCCGTGCGGGTGTATCAAAAAATGCAAATCGTGGCCGTGCGACGACGTGCGGGTGGGTGGAGGGGTCAGCCCAGAAGAGACGAGCTGCGTGCCTGCGTCTGCGTGCGTGTGGTGGCCAGGTGGCGCCTGCGGCGCGGCTGATCATTAGCCGCGGCGCGATGTTCTCCCGGTGGATCCGGGGTCCCTTCGCCCAGTAGACCGCGCGCGCGTACGTGCCGCTGTGCGATCCATTTCCTAAAGGCCGAAGAGACGTGCGGCGGGGTGCTGAGAAAAGAGGACGAGAAGAGGCCGTGTGTCAATGCGCGCCTGACTCGTGAACCCTTTGGCAAACGTTTTGCTGCACCTCGTGAGGTGGCAACGTCGACAGGACACACGGGATGCATGCAAGTCGTCGTACGTGCACGTCTGAATCAGCATATTCTGTGAACCGACCAGCGTTCAATACATCAATCATGGTGTGTGGTATTTCATCGCAATTTCCTTTGTAGGTTTCAGGTTTCAGTTAGTTTCTTACATGCTTTGCCTCGGTACTGGCCTGCACCATCATGAACCGTAGTTAGAAAAAGAGCACGATTCGGATATCTTACAAGGAAAGAAATTGTTCATTGTATCCATCGAAGAAACGATTCCGCGGCGCCTTTCTTCGCTCCGGGAAAGAGCTCAGCTTTGCCGCTCGACGGAAAGCTTCTCTGTTCATCAACTAACTAACGACACGTTAATTTAGCATCTGACTGTTCTTTTTGAAAAAGAAAGCAGCCGGCTAAACGGGCTTAAAGTAAATGGAAATCAGTGAATGGCACACACGCATGCAATGCGGTATTGCAGCGTGCCAGCATTCCACTCTCTATTCACTAAATCGATAGACTGTTACTCCGAGGACGACAAATTTTGTTGCACAGCAACACTTACTGGGGCAATGTCTCAGCATGACTCAAGTTCGCTTTACCAGCACGCCGTCGCAGCGCGCCGCGCAGAGCACTCACCGTCCGTTCCCAACAAACTCCACCGCGGGGAGGCGAGCAACAAAGAAATAGTCGAAAACTCGAGTGCGGGCAGTGTCATCCGCCCCCGTTTCCACCTGTGCGCGCGTCGTTTTTCAACCCCCACGCGGCACGCCCCGCCCGGACACCTCCGCACGAACGCACCACCACCAACACCAAACCCACTCTTGATCCTTCTCCCCGCGAGCGCGTTCACCTAGCTCGTCGCGACGTCGCTTCCCACCCCCACGACCGCGCGCGCGGGTTGCCATCCATGTCTCCACATCACAGCGGCCGTCTCGCGCCGCCGCGCTGCCACAACCGAGAGAACCCGTCCTTCTCTGCCGTGCTCCTCGACGCCATCTACCACTCCCTCGACGCTGATGGCAGCGTGCCCGCGTCCCCGCCGGCTGAGGGGTCACCGGTTCCCGCCCGTCGTCGTCCTTCGCAGGGTAACCTATCGCCGCCCGCTTCTTCTGTGCGGTCGCCGCGGCTGCAGAAGACGCCGCGCCCTTGCCGCGTCCGGCCTGACCCACAGCCTTCGCTCCTCTTGCCGCCGCCTCCTCCGCTGCCGGAGTCAACGAGGACGGCGGAGAAGAAGAGGACAGAAGAAGAACAAGAAGGCACCAAGTCGGCGCCATTTGCATGCCTCCTGAATGCTCTGCTTTGCAACAGGAAGTCAGCCAAGTCGGCCGAGCCGACGACACCGCGCGCTCTGGCCGTGGCGCAGGCGTCACGCGGACCGGCGTCCGCGAGTCATCCTGTCATCGCGCGCTTCCCGCCGGCAGTCTGCGGCGACGGGAGGGATTCTGACTCCGGCGAGACGGGCAGTGAGGTTCTCGCCGGTGGCGGTTGTGGTGGACGACGACGACCACGGGTGCCGGGAAGCCGGGGTGGCAAGGCTGCGTGGCGCGGAGGTGGAGGTGGCGGCGGCGCAGGAGTCGGCGGCTGAGGCGGAGAGGAGGGTGGAAGAGCTGCTGCGCGCGCTCGGCGTGGCTGAGGAGAACGAGAGGGCCAAGGAGAGCAGCGAATCCAGCTCCGACCTGTTCGAGCTCGAGAGCTTGCCGGCGTTCGACGACGCCGAGTTGCCGCGGCCGAGAGCTACCTCCGGCATCGTGCTGGCACGTCCGCGGCCGCGCGTTTTTTGAGAGTTGCAGAACAACGTGTTTGCTTGCTCATTGGTAGTAGTACTTGGTACCTTTTCGTGTGAGCTCAGTGCAAATATGCAGCGTTACGCTTGTCTGGATACTGATGAATGCTGGAAATGGCAGATTGGCACTACAAATTCAGCATGCATTCACTTGTCTAAGATGGCGAGGCTGGCATATCGATCTCGAGCGGAAAAAAAAAACAAGTAGAACCATAGCATTTTGCATTGGGCCATCACAAGGCGCTTCTTGTTTTTCCTGTAAAACGAGATCATCTGTATAATAATAGAAAGAGTGCAATAAATTTCAACATGGAGCTCAGGTTCTCCAGCCGGCCCGGCACATTTTTCACCCTTGTATCTTCAATTCTACTTACTAGTTGTTTCAATACAAGGGAGTAATTCTTAACGAATATTTCAAGTTCCCTTTTTGTGAGAACTTTTTCAGTCATTTTGAGGTCAAGAATGATATCAAAAGCAACTCTTTCGTTTTAAAACACAACCTGATGGCGCTGCGACAACAGGGGCAGGTAGGCTCCAGGCGAAAGACCATCGACACTCTAGGCGGCGTGAGCCCCTTGTGGGTGTTGTCGACGCATCCCTCTCCCTTCCTGGTGTGACTCTCCAGGCGAAAACCATGTCTTTGAATGGGTGATCACCGCGCTTTCGGCGGCACGACCTTCCTAGAGGTGTCGCCTTGGAGGTTCCTGTCGCTATCTTTTCCGTCTTCAGTCAATTTGAACTGCAACGACGCTTGGCAAGCCATTGATGATGAGAATTTTTTTGATTTTTAGATTTATTTATTAAAAGATTTGCAAAAAATAGATTTTGTTTCAAAAAAATTGCAAAAAATAGACTCCCGCCGCCCTCTGGGAGGCGATTTTTAAAAATCGCCCTCCCAGAGGGCGATTTTATGACGTGGCTGACGGCCGTTGGCCCCCCCGCCGACGGCCGTCAGCCATTTTGCAGGCGGCCCCCGGCCTCCCAAAAACCCCTCTGAGAGGGCGCAAGGCCGCCTGCAAAATGCGCCCGGGGGCCGGCCATTTTACAGGCGGCCCCCTTGCCGCCCTCTGGGAGGGCGGTTTTTGGCTTGCCGCCCAACTAGAGGGCGGTATTTAGCGTTAATATAGTCCGGACCGTCCGGACCCTATCCGGACAGTCCGGACCAATATTCCGAAAAAAAAGAAAAAAATTGATTTAAAAAAATTAATTTTCGAAATCAATTTTTATGTGACTACCGGCTGCCGTCACTATTTCCTAGGCGCATACTGTCGCCGCTCCCTGGCCGTGCCATCCTCACACAGTAGTTGCATCGTTAGTTGGATATCAATAGGTTTGTATGATAGTTAATGTGTGTTTAGTTATCACCGCTCGGAATGTACTTTCGTCGTGAAGTTGACACTCGAAAATTCATATTTTTGATCAGATTCGTCAGAAACGTAGATCGTGAGAAATACGTCGTTTGATCGATGAGCGTAAACGAAGTAAAGTGGTTTCATCAGGAAACGTAGAATTAATAAAACGTTATATACAACAGACAAACTATTACAGACACAAAGTATTACGGGCCCGGACCGTAACCTCTAGGCCTCTTTGACTTCCTACCCTGCGCTCGCACCTGTCCTTGGGAGTACGTCAACCGGTCTGGTGTACAGCACGGCCAGCGCGGTCGTCTGCACGGGTGGCAACTGGTGGTCCTGTGTCTGTGGTGGCGAGCTCCTTCGAGCTGCGAGGCAGCTAGTATCTCATGGATCTCCTCGCCCTCGTCCTCGTCCTCTAAATCGTCCCCCTCGAAAGGACCCGGTGCCCAACCGCTGCCGCGTGCGCCCTGCGTGGAGAGCCAGCGCCAGCAAACATCGATGGCGCTGTAGAGTGGAACAATGTACACCAAATTATTGATTATTGCAAATCGAAATTTTGCAAGAGAAAAGTAAACTTGATTATAACCTGAAGGACCTTCTGTGGTGGCACCGGGGGCACTTGTCATGCCCAGCTGCACGTGTGGTTGTGTTGGTACACTCCATGCGTCGACGTGCTAGCTCCAGAGGGATGTAGTACGGTGTAGCGAAGGCTGCAGGGAAGCATATTGATGTACAACGGTGCATGTCATACAAGGAAACATATTATGAACGGAAGGTTAGTAGAATTTACCTCTGGAGGGCAGATGGCTGACTGGAACCCTGTGGGCGCACTCCTGCTCCTCGCCTGTTCCTGCTGGCTGTGGCCTGCTGCTGCTGGGTATATAGACGGGAGGTACCGCGTCAGCCGCGCGACAAGTGAGCGCACGAAGCACTGTGTGCAACGCCTGACGAATCCTCCCGAAGGTCGTCCTCTGCTCGTCCGCAGTCAGCACGATCCCAGTGTCCAAACCGTCCGAACGCCGCGTTGACATCACCCTGAATCTGTCGCGCTGCGTCGGCCTATTACAAATGTGACTTGATTATGTGTTAGAACCGTGGCTACCTAGAAAGGAATGACAAGTGCAAAGATAAAGTGACTTACCGCGCGAAAGTAGTCCTGGTCACGGTGTAGGATACGTGTCCGTCATAGCAGCGACGTGGCTGTGGATCACCTAGGGTGAACGTTACGCGTATGCGGGTCCGAGGTTGGTACCACCTGAGGTATGCTAGGTAATGCTCCTCAGTGTGTGCACGGAAACTCGTCGATGACATCCTCCGTCGCCAACAACCAGTCCTCCACATACGGCTGCAGTCGGGATACCACTGAGCACCGGCTGCCTGTCCCCTACGATTATACCTATTTGCAGAGAGTGCATTAGAGTACATTAAAGAGTGGTAGAACTAAACAAAATCGCAGTTGTACTTACCGGTGCACATCGCGCGGCACAACGACCTCTATGGCATAGGGAAGACTGACGTAGGCCGAACTGTCGCATCACGCGCTGTGGACAGTGGGGCTCGACGAAGATGTCGAACACCGACGCACTTTCGTCAACCAGTACGCCTGGTCGCGCGTGCAAAGAGAACAGAGTCCGAGCGGTGCACGGGCTGCGATGGCCTGTGGACTATAGGGCTCCCAGACGACGTCGCTGAGCAGCAGGCGTCCAACTCCATAACGAACTCGGAGTAGCCCTCCTAACCTGGTTGTGGCGTAACGACGCTGCAAAATAAGAAAAGATTACACGTCAGTTTTGTGCATAGTGGTAACATAGAATTTCACATTACGTACCTCACGGCGACACCATACCGTCCCCATAGTCGGGCGGTCCTCGCCACTGCCCGTACAGCCTCCAGGGCCGCCCTCGTAGGCAGAGAGCTGAATGAAAGGACGGCCTATCGCGAAACGCTCTGCTGCCCATAGCGCAGAAGGAGAGGGCAACCGCGAGAATCGCACCTGATCGGTCTTCGTGCACGCGTCACAAAGAGCACGGTATTGTCGCCGCTAGCACAGATCCCCAGCTCCACTGCGGTACGTAGCCGTCCTCGCTGTCGGCGATCGCACGAGCGTAGTGGATCAGTCCCTTGTCCACCGCGTGCCCGTGACTGTTGTGAACATCACCCACACCGAACAACCACAACAGGTAGGCCTCCATGCTCCGCTGCACCGAGTATTCGTCGCGTCGTCGTCTAGCTTGTCAGCTGTAAAGAAGATCATAGTCAGCATCACTGCTCCTTTATAGTCGATGATGTAAGCAAATGAATCTGTGACTTACGGTGAACTGTAGCACCCACGCCTGCGAGGGCCAGCCGTGGTGTAAGCTGCGTAGCGACCTCGCATACCAAGCCCAGGGTAGACGCTGCACGGCCTCGAACCGAGCAAGATATGTCCTGGCGCCAACCGTGCCCCCCGTCAACCGGACCGACTGCGTCCCCTGCAGGGAAGTCCCAGCAGGTAGGACATGTCCTGCAGTGTGGGAGTCATCTCGCCACACGTAGGTGGAACTGTGGTCTCCGGTCTCCAGCGAATCCACCAGCGCTGCCAGAAGTGACCGGTCAGCTTCCCATTGCCTGTCGGGGTCTCTCTCGTCCGGTGCGGCTCAACTAGCCTGCACAGCGGAAGAAGTCCAGCCTCACACAACCTGCCAAATATAGAACTGTATTCAATATCGGGAAAACATAGATATGCACAAATGATGTGATGAATATTCGTACAGCTCTTACCTCTGACGGAACCGGGGTCTATCCGCAGGAGCTGACGTGAAGGCCGTGGACGGAAGGTGCCTAGCTGGGCACCCTCGACGGCTGACAGGTAAGACCGTGGGACTGTCGAGACCCCGTTCGAGCAGCTCTGGTGTAGGTACGCCATACCTGCATACATATAGAGAGTTAGCGTAAATTAGTTTAATGTTTATAGCATTTTACATGACAATAAAAAACAACAGTACGATACATGTCATTCTACAACAAAGATCAAGTATAGACTTACACTACACCCCAGCACCACCAATTGTTCGAGAACGTCTAAGACGGGGTCGTCTTGAAGTTGTGCCTTCACCTGTAGGACGACTACCATCAGCGGCTAAACCCGACGTCCAGCTTCTGCCGCACTTGGACCGGCTGCATCCTTTGGACATTTCTTATAGGTATGACCTGTTTGGTCACACTTTGAACAACGTTTAAGTTCTTCCACCGGCTTCTGACTCATCCATGTCTTACGGATGCGTCTTGTCTTGCGGCGACCTTTTTTAGTCCTCAATTTTGTTGGGTCAGGAATGTAGATAGCTTGAGGATTCTCCGTAGTAAATGTCCCCGCTATACCGAAACCGTATATCTCTCCACTCCAGTATTATAATTGCTTCTTTTCTGAAATAAGGTGAGACAAAAATAACGTGCTTCGATTCCACACTCACCGCTCGCGGCAATCACATGGAACATGCTTGTGGAGCAGAGTAGGTTTTCGGCACGAGCACTTGCAGGTCCCGTCTTCTTTTGAGCACACACTCCTGCACAACTCTTTTGCGTTAGATTCCGCGCATGCCCTTGTCGACACACAATATTTCAAATCTGTTTCTTGTGTGCCTTGAGGTAGAGCACGATGTCTTCGGGCCTTATTACTTTTATCTTGACCAGGGTACTTAGTGAGCAGCGTTCCAAAGAAAAGATTATTATCCGTCATTGAGGGGCCAGCTGCTCTGAACCGATCTCTAAAGTACTTGCATGTGCCATGCAAGATAAATTCAACTATTCCAACAAGTGGAGCCCTCGAACACCACGCATCACCCAGTTATAGACCTCTGCCAAATTTGTGGTCATTATGCCAAATCGAGAACCATCCTTGTCATACAACAATGCCATTCTCCTTTGGCTCATTCTCAATCCACTCTGAAAATTTTCTAACTGAGGATGCATGCCTTCTTCTCATACGAGGTCCATCACTTGATAGAGGTTCAAGAGCTTGTGGAGCCTCATCCCCTCCAATGGTAGCCCTCCTGGACTGCTCATCTGTTTGTTTAGAGTCAGCTCATCCAACCTCCTCCAAAGCTCATTGAACTTCTTCTCTTGATTCTGGGCGCAAAAGCCTCTTGAAAAGATCCATAAGGTGCTTATTCTAAACTGTCTGTAGAAATTAGCACCCATATGAGCGCATGCACCATCTGCTGATTGAACATCAGACCACCTTGGTGGGTATCCCTTCTCAACACTTCCATCTCTCAGTTCCTCAATTGCACGCAGCAAGCCAGAGTTACGGTCATGTAGAGGCATACATCTGTCTCATCCGTACAACTGCTGTCTTAACCCTTCTAGAAACCAATACCAGCTATCAGTGTTCTCACTCTCAACAAAAGCGAAAGCCACCGGTAGAACTTGGTTGTTTCCATCAACTCCAATGCTGTTAATAGCTGTCCTCTATATTTTCCAGTCAGAAATTTCCCATCGATGCAGAGGAATAGGACGACAATGGATAAATGCCTGAATGCAAGCACCTAGTGCAAAGAATACACGTTGCAACACGCTTTTATTACCATGGTCAATTGATGGAAAGGCTTTCAGGTCATAGCACGTCTCCGGATTCCTCTGAAGAATACAGCCTAAGAGACGAGGCAAATTATCATAAGATGCTTCAAATGTGCCAAACCTCATCTCTACAACCTTCTGTTTGCCCTCCAAGCCTTATCATAGCTAATTGTATATTTGAAATTTCTCTTCAATATGCCTAACAATTGACCTTGGTTCAATACCCCAGTGTTACAATATGAGAGTACATCTCTGTTGCAACAAATGCAGAGTCATGTTTCATGATATTTTTCAACACCTGTCAAGTACATGAATGCTCCGTCACGATTGAAACTTGCCAATAATCTTTCATATACCCTTGAATGCGTGCACCCGTCATGGACACCCATCCTTCATGCACTTCACTTCATACACTGATTTGTTTGACTTCACGACCGAGAACTCCCTCTGAAGTGACACCGCCCATTGTTTGACTGCCTCCTTTAAATCTTCTACATATGCGTACTTAGCCCCCTGAATGACCTCATTCTGCTTGTACTCCCACGGCACATGATGCCGCTCGGAGATAGTAAGCGCAGAGAAGTCCTCGTTGCTCCATTCTGCAGGCATCACGTTGTCCTCATCAGACGATCATCATACTCGGCATGCTCATTTCAGAATCTTCTCTAGCCATTTCTTGGACGATCGTGTCGAATGTTCTCCCTCATCTGCCACACCTGTTGCCTGTCTATCTTCTTCATTCCCTCCTTCATTCCTCCTTCATTTTCTTCTATTGTTTCACAATCACCTCCCGCCGTACTTGGACCCTCATCATCTTGTACGGGCATTGCACCAGCGTTGTTATCTTCTCATATATGGACACAAGTATGCCCAGTGGCCAGCCACGTTGAAATGCATTCTCCACATACCATCTCCAAGTGCAGTGCAATCCACTGGCATCAGTTCCCAAAAAAAACCTTCAACTACACGACTGACTACTACATACAAGGTTATTCCGCTGAGCTGAGGTCCAGTCGAAACCCTCGCATCAGCCAGTTGTATATTGATCCAAAACTTCTCTCAGCTGGCCTATCAATACCCTTAGCCGTTGAACTAAACTCCGACAGATCTACACCGTCTGGACCATATCTCACATTCCCTTGCCCGTGAAATAACTGAAATATCACCTTATTTGACATATCTGTTGATGAAAAATACAGTTAAACTAGGTACCAACATCCTCCTAACATCTAAAACCGTGTATTCCAGATTTTACAAGTAACATCTGTACAAAAAATAAGTCATCTAACAGATTAACTAAAAACTACAGATCTATATAGTACTATACACGTAACTAGTACATTACTACATTAATTCTTACATACAAATAGAAATTGCAAAGGAACAATGGATTTTACCTGCAGGCAAATCAGCAAACGGGCAGAGCTTCGCTGCTTTCGCCCTCTCAGCTCTCTCCTGTTTTTTTTTTCTAATTTGAGTGAATTTTATGACTTTTTTTAGTCTGGGAGGGGGGTTTTATACCCGGGGGATAAAAACCGCCCTCCCATAGGGCGGCAAGGGGGCCGCCTGCAAAAAACCACCCTGCAAATGGGCGACTTTGCAGGCGGCCCCCCGGGAGCCAAAAACCGCCCTTTCAGAGGGTGGTTTTTGGGCACATTTTGCAGGCGGCCCCCTTGCCGCCCTCTGAGAGGGCGGTTTTTGGGCACATTTTGCAGGCGGCCCCCTTGCCGCCCCCTGAGAGGGCGGTTTTTGGGAGACCGGGGGGCCGCCTGCAAAATGGCTGACGGCCGTCGGTGGGGGGGCCAAACGGCCGTCAGCCACGTCATAAAATCGCCCTCTGGGAGGGCGATTTTTAAAAATCGCCCTCCCAGAGGGCGGCGGAGTCTATTTTTGCAATTTTTTTTGAAACAAAAATCTATTTTTGCAAATCTTTTAATAAATAAATCTAAAAATCAAAAAAATTCTTGATGATGACGGGTCTGTGCGAGGGACGAGGATCCTTATTCTCTCTCGCCCTCTTTCTTTAGAACCCTACTCTCTGGTGATGTCTATACATGATGTTGTGACCAAATGTCTAGAGATGTATTTGTGTCTGTTGTAAGTCTGACGGTGATCGATTATGTATAGTGGCAGGCACCATGGTACTATGGTACTAGGTTCCTTCCTCGGTTAGGTGTGTAGGCGTTGTCAGCACATGGTGTGATGCAGGGTTATAGTCTTGTAATTGTTTACTGTTATATTAAATAGAAATTTCGTATTGTCTGGTGTTGCTCATTTCAAACAAAAAATAAAACAAAGAAAAAGAAAAAAGAAGAAGAAGATACGAGCCAGGCATCTCAGGAATTTTTACTGTTACTAATTTAATTTTTTTTTTAATTTACAAAACTAATTTTCGATTTGAATCATTTGCAGATCTACCCTCTTGCCGCCCTGGGCCACGGCGGTATTTAAAAACCGCCGTGCCAGGCGGCGAATGGCATCCCGTCAGGCGCGGCTAACGGCGCCGGCCGCCGTTAGCCCGGGGAGGCCACGTGGCCTTGCCGCCCTGAGGGACGGCGGCGAATGCCCTAGGGGGCAGGGCGGCGAATGCATAGGACCGTCCGCACAGCGATCGGACGGTCCGAATCGTCCGAATGCTAATTTTGAACCCCAAAATTTTTGAAATTCTATTTATTGTGCCATTGCATTTATTGGGTCGATGTTTTTTTTAAAAAACCAAATATCATAGATTGTTCACATCGTGAAAAGAACTTGTCAAACTGAGGGTATTTCTGGATCGCCACTCGCATTCCACTCCTCGTATGTCTGGATCGGCACTCGCAATCCACTCATCCCGTCTTTCGCCTACACGCTTCACAAAATTTAGTTTTAATCGTGGTTTAGGGTATGTTTTTTAAAGTTTTTTTTTATAATCCGACGATGGTGGGCGTTGGTTTGTAAAATCATACTGATCATTTTTTCAAGTTTATTTTCGGTAAAACTTAATTAATGACATGGTAATAGGCCGGTCCGTTTTACGTGAGGGGCTTAGGACCCCAGGCGAACGGAATGTTAGGGCCTATGAATTTTTTCCCAAATTTTTGCACAATGTACGTACTGAATGATTTTTAATTCGACATTGGAAGACGATATATTCTATTATTCGTCATCAACTCGGTCGATACTTAACGCAGTGCACGTACAATAGCATAGTGATATTAGCTAGATGCGAGCCGTTCGCATTGCGGCATGATGAATGCGACACCCATAGTAGGAAATACAACAAGGGATACTATATTGTTAGCAGTACAATGTATCCGCTCGTTCTAGTCACCGGTTCCTAGAAAAGCGGGCGATTCATTCATGGTACGATCTAGACAGGCTGTAGTCGGCTGGTGATTCTGGTTGCATGTTCCAGTGCCGTGATAGATATGACAGCGTGAAATTGTCAATCCATTGTCTGAATTGACACCTCCTTGGAGGATCCTGTGGGACGAGTTTGGTTAGTAAATTCGTCACGTTTGGTAAAGGTAAATAATCTGCAGGAAGTAAGGTGCGGCTTGAACTTACATCGATATCGTTGTCAAGAATGTTCGACAAACAAAGCTTCTGCGTCGCAGAGTTCCTGCCTTCTTGACCTGACACCTGGCAACAATCACACAAGCGCACGTTGGACGGTCCTCCCATCGCGGAAGTCCGAGAGGTCGATTTCTCCAGTCTGCCCCTTCTAGCTCTAGACGTTGTTGGTCCCCCGCCCTCCTGGCCATGTATTGCGCCATGCTTTCGTCTAACGGGAGGTAGTCATATTCCGGGTTGTCGTTGTCAATCCACTCGATGAAGCCGCAATATCTTCCCTCGCTCTGTTAAGGTAAATATCCTGGTATAAGAGTCGTGGGCGTAAAAACGAATATGACAAAGACTTGACTGAAACACGTACCTGGGGACTCTGGTGCACGCACTCGAAGTATCTCCAGCCGTAAGTCTCCTCCTGATGAGATACGCGTAGCCGGCAACGGTCACCACAAAGGCATATCGAGCGTTCAACCCAAGGTGGCAGTACCAAAGCGAAACCTAAATATCGCCAGTTGCAATCCTCTACGAAAAGAGGTGTAGGAGACATTGTTCGATCCTGCTACAAGAACAAAAGGAAAATAGTGAGGCAGGTAGTGGCCGTAGTTTATAAACGGTGCGAAGTTTGCTCGAGGCCCTGGGTGAAGGCCCTTTGCTACTATGATGGTGCTTTTATATAGGTTGTCGTGCGTCTATTTCCCTATGAGACGTACAGGTCAAAATATAAGGCACATGCATATGCAAAAAGCGGTTGAAGTGGCCGACCATGTATTCAGAATGCCGGTGACGACGCATGACTAAAGCGACGCGCCGAAAGCTCGCTTGTCGCAATGTGGTGCACGCGCGGCCTATATTATGCAAGTAAAGGTGGTCCGTACTTGCGCATGGTATGCGCCGAAAGTGGTTTGTCCTTTTAAAATGGTATAGACAGGACGGAGTACTGTTGTAAATATTTGTGAAAGGTCAGATCTGAAGGGTGGGATCAAGTCTAGAGGGGGTGAATATGGACATGAAAAATTTAAACAAGTTATGCGAGACCTATAAATAAATAAATACAACAATAGCCCCTAGGTCATACGCCTCCTCGTCCTCTTAGGCTGCGCTCGCACGTGCCCGCCCGAGTACGTCAGGCGGTCCGCCGGTACCCCACGGGTGGCTCAGACCGCCTGAGCAGCAGGGGAAGCACCGGCGTTGTGCGGCTGTGTGTGCGGTGCACCTCCCAGCTGTGACGACCCGATCACGTCCTGCTCCGGAAGGAGGTCGTCCTCGGTAGAGATCCAAGCAGAGGTGCTCGGGGCAGATCCCCGTCCAATGTCCCCCAGGTGGTGGTGAGATCCGCCGCGTGGGTCTGGTAAAGAAAAGTTCGCGTCAGCCGAATAAAAAGTGCAGTTAGTTATGGAGAATAGGTTCAAACCTGACGTACCTGACAATCCTCGCCCGATCATGGAGGCTACCGACCTCGATCCTCCGGCGGTACCAGAAGGACCTGCTCCCCACGACGTACTGGCGCCTGCAGAACCCGCCGCTCCTGCCGATGTCCCTTCACCATGGGGACCTCGCATATGTATCTGCATCGGTGGGGCTGCATCGAACGGCGACAAGTCAGAGCACGGACGACCGAGCCATCGTGTTGCACAATCCGGGTCGAACGTGATTGTCTTGCTCCTGCTGCGTGAGAGGGATGCCAGCCTGTAGGCGCTGCCGCAGTAGGTCCAGCTCCGTGTGAACCTGCCTAAGCATCGTCCGCCTGTTTAGCAGGACATGCTGGTTAGTTGCGCGTGGTACGTACCGTTGAAAATAGTATGAAAACCATTGACTCACCGCGCGGAAGTAGTCCTGGTCGCGGCCCTGTGTCGGTATGCGTCTCGCACCCCCGCGACGTGCGCCTGTGGAGCCTCGGGAGTGTACGTCACCCGTAGTCTGGTACGGGCCTGGTACCAGGAAAGGTACTGCTCGTACCTGGCGGCTGTGTAGGGGTGCAGCTCCGTGATGACATCCTCCGTGGCTATGAGCCAGTCGTTGATGTAGTCGACGACGGTGGGTCTCCACAGCCTACCGGCGGCCTGGCCACGCCGATTTAACCTGCAGAGCACAACCGGTGACACAATGCATAACAATACGGAATATTCATTTCCATATATACCTGTGAACGTGTTGCGGTACGCCCCTGCGTTATTGATGGCCGAAGGTCTGTCGCATACCGAACTGCCGCATCACACTCTGCGGGCAGTGCGGCTCGACAGAAATGTCGAACAGCATCGGCGTCATCGTCAGCCAGTACGCCTGGTCCCTGGTGCACAGGGACGACAGCCCACGCGGCGCACGCGCGTGCCTCGCCTCGGCGCTGTACGGCTCCCAAACAACGTCGTCGTCCGTGATCCTGTCGAACTCCATGACGAAGTCTGGGTACGACTTCTGCACCTGCACGTGAGCGTACCGACGCTACAAACAGGAAAAGAGTTCTCGTTAGTCCAAGTAACATAAAAAACCGAGACGGTTCTAACACCGAACATACCTCACGACGACACCACACCGTCCCTATCGTCGGATAGTCCTCCGGTGGGACACCCACGTACAGGCTCGCCTCGTACGGACTGTGGTCCACAACGGGGCGGCCGATCGCGAACCGCTCTGCCGCCCAGAGCTGTAGGAGGAGTGGACAACCCGTGAAGACCGCTTCTGGCTCGGTCTTCCTGCAGCCGTCGCACAGACCCCTGTACGTGGCGGCAAGGACTGCCGATCCCCAACTGTATTGGGGAACAGCACCGTCCTCGGCGTCGGCTATCTCCCTCGCGTAAGGGATCAAGCCCTTGTCGACTGCGTGGCCGTGCGAGTTGGTGAACATCACCCACCCGAACACCCACAATAGGTACGCCTCCAGGCTCCTCTGCAGTGAGTACGCGTCGGCCTCCGGGTCTAGCTGATCAGACTGCGGTAACATATAAGGAAGTTGACACTGTAATTATAGTACGGACTGAAGGACGAACATAAAACAACAAGAAAGCATTCCTACCGTGTAGCTCAATACCCAAGCCTGAGGGGGGCCCGCATGCGTGTACGGGGAGATGTCGTCGACGAGGGGAAGCCCCGGAGCACGGTGAACCGGGGCGAACCGCTGCAGGATCTCCTCTCGCCACGCCTAGAGCCCGTCAACTGGGCCCACCGCATCGTCGGCTAGAGGCAGCCCAAGGAGGAAGCTGACGTCCTGCAGCGTGGGGGCCATCTCACCGCATGGGAGGTGGAAGGTGTGCGTCTCCGGTCTCCACCGGTCCACAAGAGCTGTGATCAGCGACCGGTCGATACCCCACTTCTTCGTCGGGTCATTCGGCTCCACTACGGCTGCTACCAGCCTACACAGCGGCAGAAGGCCTGCCTCCCGCAACCTGACATTCAAAACAAAGCAAGTTAGTAAGTTGACATATACAGATTCACAGTACAACGTTCGTATGTACCTAGTCATGAACCTGTCGTCCACGGGAAGTAGTCGCCTAGAAGGTCGAGGACGTAAGGTACCGAGCTCGAGGTTCTGCACCGCCGAGAGAAACGACCGATGGGACTGATTGGTGGCGTGATCCAGCAGCTCAGGCGTCTGGTAGTCCATACCTGCAAGGAAAAAGAAGCGGAACGGATTAGCTCGATTAAACATAGTGCATTATAGTCAGAAAATTAACAGACAGCAAAGTACCTTTAAAAGACCCACACTAAAACGAAAATCAGATAGTAGTACATCAGCAACCAGCGGCTATACTAGACAACATAACCCAAAGGTGCACGAGGACGCCTGCGATGACGCTGCCGATCAGTGGTGCCTTCCCCAGTTGGCCGCCTTCCGTCGGCACCTGATCCTTCCATAGGAACTTCCGCTGCACTTGGGGCCTCGGCGTCTTTCGTGCACTTCTTGTAGATATGTCCCTCCTCTCCACACCTACTGCAACGTTGAGCGCTAACGCCGGCCTCGGATTCGTCCATATCATTGCGTATCCTCCGTGTCCGACATCGGCCTGCCTTGTTCCTTACCTTCGTCGGGTCAGGGATGTAATAAACTGGACTTGTGTCTTCAGTGAAAGTGCCGACGATGCCGAAACCAAAGATCTCGGTACTCCATGTATGCATGATTGCTTCCTTTTTAAAGTACGGAGACACATATTGGCGTTCATCAATGCCGCACTCCTCGCATGCGGCAATGACATGAGAACAGGGCTTGTGGTACAAGCTTGGTTTCCGGCAGGAGCACGTGCATGTCCCATCTTCCTTTAGGACACACTCTTGTATAGGTTTCCTTGCGAATATGCCACGCCTGGACCTGTCGGCACACAATATCTCAAATCTATGCTCTCGTGTGCCCTGCACTCGGACTCGGTGCTCTCTTGCCTTCTTGCATTTGTCCTCAAGGTACTCTGTCATTTTAGTGCCAGAATCAAAGGTTTCCATCGGCCATAGATGGGCCATTTTGTCTGCACCTGTCGTGGAAGTACGTCTGTGTTTTATGTAGGATGAACTCCACGATGGCAACAAGGGAGAGTTGCCTGACACCACGCATGACCCAGTTGTAGACCTCTGCAAGGTTCGTGGTCATTATGTCGTACCTTGATCCACCTTCATCGTACAGCAATGCCCATTTCTCCTTCGGCTCGTGCTCGATCCACTGCGAAAATCTGCTAACCGAGGAACCGGGCCTCCTTCTGAATGTACCGTCATCGGTGGAAAGTGCACCTAGAGCTTCAGGGCCGTCAACACCTCTAGCTGGGGGTCTTGCAGAACTCTCGCGTCTATGTTTGGCTGTCAGCTCATCAAGTCTCCTCCACAGCTCATTGAACTTCTTCTGTTGATTCTGGGCGCACAAACGTTTGAACATGGCCATCAGCTCCTTGTTTCTGAACTGCTTATAAAAGTTTGTGCCCATGTGACGCATGCACCATCTGCTCTTTACATCTCCCCACACCGGAGGGTATCCCTTGTCTGCGCAGCCGTTTCGCAGCTCCTCAATTACACGCAGCATCCCTGGATGACGGTCATGTATGAGACATACATCTGGCCTCATCCCCATCACCTTTTCCTTAACCAGCTTCAGAAACCAGTACCAACTCTCTGTGTTCTCGCTCTCGACGAAGGCAAAGGCCACGGGCAACACTTGGTTGTTCCCGTCTACTCCGATTGCCGTCAACATTTTCCCTCTATACTTTCCAGTTAGGAACGTGCCGTCGATGCAGAGAATGGGCCTGCAATGAAGAAATGCAAACATGCAGGCCTGCAGAGAGAGAAAGGCCCGCTGAAGGACGCTCTGCCCAGGATTTGCTAGCGATGGGAAACTTTTGATTTCAGAGTAGCTGACAGGATTCCTCGCACAGATGGTTTGCAGTAGACGAGGCAGATTATTGTACGAAGCTTCAAAACTGTCGAATCTCATTTCAATTATCTTCTGTTTGGCCCTCCATGCCTTGGCATATGTAATGGTGTACTTGTACTTCTCCTCGATGCGCCTGATAATTGACTTGGGCTCAAACCGGAGGTTCTCCACAACAGCATAATACAGCTCTGAAGCAATGAATGCAGATAATATGTTCCTGTGGTACTTCTGAACTCCCGGAAGATGGCAGTTGTGCTCCGTCACGATTGACACGGACTAACAATCGTCATATTTCTTCCTGGATGCATACATCCTCCATGGACATCCATCGCTTGAACTTGCATATTTCACTTCGTACACTGATCTGGTGGACTTTGATACCCAGAACTCCCTCCCAAGTGACACGGCCTACATCTTCACAGCCTCTGTCAACTGTGCTTTTTCGGCGTATCTAGCGCCTTGCACCACTTCATTCTGCCGATACTCCCATGCCACGGTGTGCCCCTCTGAGACAACGAGTCCGGAGAAGTCGTCGTTGTCCCATTCTGCCGGGTATACATCGTCCTCCGAAGAATCATCATCATCCATATGCTCAGGTTCTGAGTCTTCAATTTCCATTTCCTGTAGTAGACCTGGGTGTCTCTCCCCTTCATCTGCAAACCCCCCCGGTCCCATGTCTTCTTGGCCTCCTTCCTCTTCGGCACCCTCGTCTTCTGCCTCATTTTGCTCCCCTGCTTCATCGGGCCCTTCCGCTGTACTTGGACCAGCCTGATCAATGCTGACCCTGTCATGCACTACCACTAGGATGCTCGGTGCCCATCCTCGCTGCAGTGCACTCTCCACAAAAAATACCCAGCTGGCCGTCGAATCTATTGGCATCAATTCCCACCAAAAACCTTCCACAGCCCAGCTAACCAGTGCGTACACCGTAATTGCATTTACTTCAGGATCTACTCCGAATCCCCTCATTAACCAATTGTAAACTCCAGGAAAACTTCTCTCAGCTGGAGCTATAATTCCCTTTTGTGCTACGTTGAACTCCGATAAATCTACCCCATATTGTCCTTCTCTGACATTTCCTTCACCGTGATATATCGCGAATACAACTCTATTTGTCATTTCTGTTGACAAAAAAGATTTTCACTACAGTTATTACTATGTACTAATCAATATTCGTTCCATAAAAAGGCTATAAGTATGAGTCAAACCATTACCGTTTCTACATTTTACAAACTAACCGAACGGTGCTAATAAAGTTATACGCTACGTTTATCTAACGTGTCAAAATGACATATACCAACGATGGCCATGGCGGAGCATATTTATTTCTAAAATATCTACAATTTACTACGTGTCCCCTATGTTCTTCTAGTACGGTCAAATAAATTTAACACTAACGATGGTTATGCCAAACCGCTAATATTTTTATACTATATCGGGTATTACACTACGTGTCTAGTACTAATTAACATTTGTCTAAAAAATTGACTACATAACAGAGGGAGAGCAAAAAAATACCTAGATTCGGCTAAAAAATCTGTGAGGGCTTCGCCGCTGTACTGCTCCTTCTTTCCTTCAGCTCTATTGGACGAACGCTGGAGGCGAAAGGGAGAAATGACGCGCGGCGACTGCGGGAAGGGATTTTATAGGGTAGGGCTAAAAACCACCCTCCCCCAGGGCGGCGAATGGCTATAACCCGCCCTGGGGGACGGCGGGGAATGCAGCCGCCGTCCCCCAGGGCGGCAAGGCCACGTGGCCTCCCCGAGCTAACGGCGGCCGGCGCCGTTAGCCGCGCCTGACGGGGATGCCATTCGCCGCCCTGGGCCACGGCGGTTTTTAAATACCGCCGTGGCCCAGGGCGGCAAGAGGGTAGATCTGCAAATGACTCAAATCGAAAATTAGTTTTATAAATTAAAAAAATTTAAATTAGTAACAGTAAAAATTCGGCATCTCAGAGTTCTACCACAAGACGAGCAGTACACTTCTTGTTGGACAAAACCATCTGGGCTACTTGGCCTAGTTCTGTATCTGCCCACGAATAAAAGCCCAGCAGCGGCTCACATGACGAAACGAGCCGTAAATTTCACTTTCCGTCAAGCCGGCATTTTCCCCCACCACTCGGAGCCACCCCAAACCAATCCAAATCCCAAGCTCGGCCGCGCTGGAATACTGAACGCCACCGCCCACCACCAAGAACACCCTCCTCAAAAGCTTGCCCTTCTGACGCGATTCCAGCGCCGATCCACAGCCAGAGTAGTTTTCCCGCGACCACCGGAAGGCCACGCCAGGCGGCAGGATTGCCCTTCCAACAGGGGCCGCTGCGTTAGAATCCACGATATATAGAGGGCATCAAGGAGCTTGCCGTCGCCTCGCCTCCTCCGGCGCCGACACACGCCGGGCTCACATCCGCGGCCATGGTAGCTCGGAGATGGAGGTGGCCGCCACAGTTATAGAGGTGAAAACAGATCGAATAATATTCGATTCCATCCGCTCCGTATCCATCCGAAGTAAGGATATGTAAGGGTGTCTAAATATCTGGCGGATATAGATTCGGATGTAGATAATAGAATACGGATTTAGAGACAGATATGGTATCACAATATCTAGCGGATGCGGATCCAGAAATTCTAAGCAGATTATCCGATAGAAGATTTGATGGATGATCCACATTTTTTAGCCCATATGACCACTTCATTTGGCTCATTTAACTTCGGCTAGCCCATCCATCCATCCAGGCAATACAGCGGTCCAAGCCGGCAGGCCTAACCCATCCATCCATTGACAAATTGACCTAACTCATCAGTTATCAGATGATTCAGATCAGATCAGAGACCTATCACTATCGTCTATCAGGCATCGCCGCTGCACAGCTATCGGCATCGACATGTGATCATTTGTGGACCTACTATTTGTCATGTGATAATATGATATTGTGATATGTAATGCCCTTTGTTGGTTAAGTGCTTGTTTTGGACAATGGACAAGTTAATCAGTTAATGTGATATTACAATATGTGTTTTCATGTACATGTGTCATATGATATAGTTATTAAGTGTTTGTGATATTGTTACAATATTGTTGTCCATTGTATTGAATTATTAATGACTTAATGCTATATCGATTGTATATACACGTCATGTCAGATGATTTTAATCCGTTTCTAAGTCGAGTCCGAACCGGCTCCACACCGCATCCGCACATAATCCGCACCTGCTCCAAATCTGCTCCGTATCCGCATCCGCACACCATCCGTATCGCTTCAAACCCACTTAAAAATTATGGTTTAGGATATAATATAATCATTGTCCATATGAATCCGATCCGTTTTAACCCCTGCACAGTTATTTTGCATAAATTGGGACCGGTATCGTTACTAGCGGTCCGAAGAAGGGCTGATTTACAAGTTATACCATCAATCCGTCGGACCGGAGCAACTTCTGCCGTTGGATGTAGTACGAACGGTCGATCAGAGCACGCGCCGGTCGTCGGAGACCTCCGCGCCGCCCTGCCTCCACCTCCTGCTCCGGGGTGTACCCCTCCTTGTCCCTGGAGCCAATGCGCTTCGCTCTCCTCGCCAACCTCATCTAGTACAGCGCGGCCGCCGCCGCCTCCTCCTCCTCCTCAACCCCACCCAGGAGAGTCACAAGGAGGAGGGTCAAAGCCAGGACCCGATACCTGCTGAGCTGCTGCAAGCCGTCGACTTGGTCAGTTGGTTGATCTCGTTGATCTCTGCACATAATACCTAATCTGCTTCCTTGCTGGGTGCTTCGGATCCATCCATTTGGACTAGAGAAGCTTATGGTAAGGTATATTTTCTCTGATAACAATCTGAATTACGATTCTGGAGGAGAAAGAAAGAACATGAATGCTTCTCTATTCTCACAGAAATTTTTACTACTCTGAACTCTTGATGATAAAATAACTGCCGAAATGCAAAAGAAAACATAAGCAGTCAGTTATCAAATTTGCCTGTACCATTCCAAATTCGAGGTTCTAAGGGAAATTATATCAACATCTTCTTGCGGGATGTTTGACTGTGCTATATTTTGCTCCTTTATATTAACATGTTTCAGTTCACTGCCTGCCTTATTTAATCAGAAGGGGGAGCAATTTAGCAAGCCCTTGTGCTTCAGCTACAGTGCCTGAAACTCTGCTAGAAACCAGAATTTGTTCTCACACAAGTTGCTCCATGTTAAGCAAAGCAAATGAAGTTTGGTAACAAATGATCAGGTTTCAGAGAGAATAATGTTTCAACTGATTCATTGTGATCATCTTTATTTAAAAAAAATGCCTCCAACTGCAGCACTTCACAAATACTAACGGAAATTACAAAAAACTTAGTTATATCTTTGTACTTATTTGCTTGACACTGGGTCTGTGC
The DNA here is from genome assembly GCA_003991445.1 of Oryza meyeriana var. granulata. NCBI lineage: Eukaryota > Viridiplantae > Streptophyta > Magnoliopsida > Poales > Poaceae > Oryza > Oryza meyeriana. The sequence goes on along the minus strand of RYFJ01000413.1, from coordinate 41,719 downwards.
TTTGCAGCTTTCTGTCTAGTTGAGCTGAGAACAAGGGATTGGCATGAACAAGCTCTTGAATCAATATCTCTTCAAACAAGTTTATTTAATCCGGTAAGCCGAATAACTGCATATCAAGCTTAGGAATTAATCTAGGACATGTGATACCTGCCACATCTGCTCACCTTGAATTTGGTGTTCTTTTACATGGTGTTCGCTTCTGCTTCTTGCTTCTAGTTTCTTCCTTGGTTTCCGTTAGCATGCTTCCCAAAACGTAAAATGGTATGTTTTTTACAAAACTTTCTATATGAAATATCTCTAAAAAATCAAACAAATCTAATTTTCAAGTTTTTAAAGTTAATACTTAATTAATCACGCTATAATGATATTTCTCGTTTTGCGTACGGCTTATAAGCTATCGGCAGAAGCCGAAACGAACAGGCCGTAGCTAAGACATCGTCTTTGTGCTGAACCTGAGAAGTTATATGACATGCTGTTAGCTTTCCTTTTGAGCGATGTCTTTGACATATGACTATTGGATGCTGGGATGTGAGCATAACTAAGGAGCTGGCTACTTCCTTACCAAAACGAACAGGCCCTTAGCTAAGACATCGTCTTTGTGCTGAACCTGAGAAGTTATATGACATGTTGTTAGCTTTTCCTTTTGAGCGATGTCTTTGACATATGACTATTGGATGCTGGGATGTGAGCATAACTAAGGAGCTGGCTACTTCCTTATATGGGGCTAATGTGTTTCAGATCTAGGATTTGATACACGTCCAGCCAAACTTTAATAACCTGTGAGAGAATAGTTTTTACCTTTTTACTGGTAGTGTCTTGCTTGCTGTATTCTTTGAGATAGGGGATTTGACTGCGCAATTTTGCATGGGCTAGTTCAATTGGGTTTGATATACAACTCTTAGCTCCTATTTCCATATATGCAATTTATATTTTGTATACAATAGTTATTAAAAATGGGATTGGATTTAATATACAACTCTTTTATTTTGTTTCTACAGTTGTACTTTGTATACAACTATTGCTACCAATCTACACCGTTATAATTTGGTCCCACCACGATCTAACGGCATATAATTTCTAGGCATTTGGAGCGAACGTGGTGCCTCATTTTTTAGCTATCTTTATAATATAAGAGATAGATAGATAGATAGATAGATGGCTTTAGTTGGAGCAGCATATGCTATTATCTTTCTTTTGATCTGTCTGCTGTTGTCAGTTTTACATTATCTATAAACCATGCTAACTTTATCAATAGGATAACCCATCAGCTTTATTCTTACCATTACTTCTCTAGGAAGTATAGCATTCACTGCTTTGGTTCTGCTGTGGTTTGTTGAACTATCTGAAGAGAAGAAATTAAGGAGTATCCATACCTCGTATTCATAGTTGGGAATTCAAATTCTCCACGAGAAGAATCTTGACACTTCAATAGTAGTACCAGTTACCTAGTGTTAAGCTTTGTTGTCTGATGGGTGTTACTTTATTCTTTGTTGCTTAGTATCCCCCCCTTGTTTGACATTTCTATTGTTGTTGCTTTTCTGTAGAGTTTGTACTAGTACCACCCTATTTGTTGGGCCTGTTCTGTTCTTTTGTGAGACAAACCTGTACTATAGTTCTACTATTATATTTGTTGAGCTACTGAATCACTGATGTACCTTGCAACATCTCTTAGATCAAGGGAGCTTAGCTAGACATAATTAAGCTGTATCATGAGAGCTAACAGCCTAACAAAGCAACTAAAACCTTTAGTAAAAATAGCAAGTAGCCAAGTAGTGCTGGGGAGAATAATGCTACTTTGGGAAGCCCAGCACGCATGGAACCCTGGAAGTGGATAGTATGATCTCCAGCACGCAGTGCGCTTTCCTTGCCTTCTGTGATGGTCCAGGAATCGCTCAGTTTGGCGTTGTTAATTGCACCATTTGGACGAGGTTCTCTTCTCCGTTACGAGGAGGGATCAAGTTGTGCCCAATGGGCAGCGAAGAATGCTCATGTAAAGACTTTTCTCTGGTTTCTAACTTCCTATGGCTCCATGGTTAATTCTCCTCTTGTTATAAGCATGCAGTGAGCCTGACACTTCAAAAGATGCTTAAATCTTGGGCACTAGTAAGCTATTGGAGATTTGGAGTGTACAAGATTCTTGTTATTGAGGTGGTAAGCCATTGGAGATTTGGAGTGTACAAGATTCTTGTTATTGAGGTGATCTACAACTACAATGGTGTGAGTATTGAGTACTTGTGCCTGTGTTTGAGTACTTATTCTGCTACAGAGTTAGCTTGTCGTTGCAGGAATGCAGGTTGAACAACCTGAAAAATGCAGTACGGAATAATCGAAATACAGGCTGCTTTATTTCCAGGAATTTGTGGCCGCAAAAAGTAGGTGCTCATGATTCTACGTACTCCCTTTGTTTTTTAATATTTAACGTCGTTAACTCTTAGAACTATGTTTAACCATTCGTCTTATTTAAAAAATATGTAATTATTAATTATTTTATTGTAATTTATTTTATCATTAAAGATATTTTAAGTATGGCTTATATATTTACACAAAAATTTTAAATAAGTCACGAAATTTTAAAAGTTAATGGCATTAAGTATTAAGAAAACGGAGGGAGTATAGTTTTAAGCAGTTGCTGTTCTATTACATCTGTGGGTGTCCGATTATACTGTACCGTAGCAGACGTACACATGTACACTATGCCAGCCAGGATAAAGCTCAATTGTTATGCTAACACATCATCATCGTATATACAACTATTCAGGCGCCATTTATAATGCAGGAAACAAATCTCTGATTTCTGCAGGAACTGAACCTTTTTAAATTTTTCTGAAATGTTTTCTTAAAATATTTTCTATGTTTTAATAATGGCACCAGCCTAAAATTTAGTCTTGTATTTATCACAACCACCACACAATGATAGACATGACACTAACACAATGGTCTACCTTAAAAAACCAGTCAACTTGTTAGGAAGAAAAGTTAGCAAAGCATATAAGAGCCTCATGTGTTCACTTTTTTTTAACGAATATACTATTATACTACTATTTTCTTTATCTCACAATAGTATTGGATGTGATATATCTATTACTACAAATCTGTACAAATCAGTTATCTAGATTTATAATACTAAAAATATGCTAATCCAAAAGAAAAAAAAGTAATAAATAGCAACTCAAGTACCCACCCAACCAACCGCCCACCGATCAAAGCAGCTCCCTTCCCAGCCGCATTGGATGCCGTTGCTCCCCACACTCACAACGAACCAACGGTGAGTCGGTGACCTCAGGGTGGGCCATAACCTGACGTTGCCAATTGGAAGATTTTGGCTAAAAAACCGTGTTTTCTTTATTGTTAATTACCCTGAGGTGACATGGTAACCATAAGTTTTTGCTATGGGTACAACCAATTTGCCTCTTGTTGTCTTGGCTTTGTTTTAGGAAATTTTTTAAGGGTTGGAATGACGGCAATAATGATGTCAGCGCTAGTATAATAGTGGACGTGAGATAAGATATGGCGTTTTAAATTTCCAAGAGTCATGAAATTATTCTATAGTAGTTATCAGGATGATAAAATGATGGTAAATGAAAGGTTTCTCTTTGTTTCATGTGCTTTTAGTATTTGTTATCAGAGTCGTGCTCATATTTCATATCAGTAATGCTAATAAAGTGCATTACCATTACTATATTATAGGAGAGAAAAGTAAACTTAACTATAAAAAGCCAGTGCACAGCTACAGCCTCAAGTTGTGTCATTATTTCTTTGTCTGCTACTTTCTTCGAAATAAAATAATAATTTATTATAGCAATACATTGAATCATATATAATCATGATAAGGTTAGCTCTTCATCGACAATCCTCTATAACAACAATATTTGAAGGATAGATCCATATTCTAGGTACGAATTGGTCCCCTCCTTAATTAAAAAAAAGGCTCATATAAAGATTAACTTATGGGAGTTTTGCTCTTGGTAAAGCCAAATTATCTCTCTCTTTTTTCTCAGTTTTCTCCCCTCTGGCCCCCACCTTGCAGTTATATGATGGCGCTCCAGATGTAGGCATACAAAATTGCAATAAAATATGGTTTTGTAGGCATTGCTTGGAACAAGGAGGAGGATTAAAGAACATCCCAATGATGCAGTCGAGGGCAGCAGAGGAAGGGACGGCGGGGAGGAGCCGAGGAGGCTGCAGGCAGGCGCAGCGCGCAGCAGCTTCTTCGCGCGGCGGAGGCACCGAGGGAGGCGCGTGGTAGCCATGCTTCTCCCCTCCTCATCTTCTTCTTACGCCTCCAAAGGTCATCATCCAACCTTCTTCCCCTCCTAGACGATGCAGCCCTGATCTTGTTTCGAAATCGGAAATCCGTCGTGTACCTAGGACCTCTGGGTAATCTTGCTTTCTTGGAGCATGTTTCTTTGCTTTTCATCTCTCAGCGTTCTTAGGCACTCGGGCCTACGTTTTCGCAGTCGAAAAAACGAGTCTTTTAGGATTATAATGGAGCATCTTCTTGATGCGGAGGCATATCACGCTTAGTGTTTGTGGATTTGACTGGTTGCATGTCGTTTTGGCACAAAGGTCGATGAAGTATGGAGCTGGTTGACTAGTCGTGTGCGCCTTGTAGGGCTACTATTGGATGTCTTTGGGACCGTGATGGAGGATCTCTTGCCTTAGTGTCTAACTCGATGGCACGGAATGGTGTATGATGGTTGTTGTATTCCTTCTTATAGTTGTTGCTTTGCATGTTATTGGGAATTTAGATCGTATCATCATCATATACACTTGTGCTAACTGCTTATTGCTTGGTGATAACATTTCTAGTGCTGTCTCTCTCGACCATAGTTGATGAGTGATGAATGATGGTATATTCTAACTAGAAATGTAGTCCACCTAGTTTGTGTATTCCTATCATTTTTTAGTACTCCTTGTATTTTTTTTAATCGTTAGTTTGTGCTGTATGGATTTATATGTTATATTTTGCTTCGGTTGCATTTTCCAGGTGCTATTCATATACAACACTAGTGATATTCTTGCTTATCTCCAGGAAGTTTTGATTTGTTGATCTTTGCCTAAAAAACATTAGCTAAATATGGGAACTAGGAAGAAACTCGTAGGTTTTCTTGTTGTTTTTAAGAATTTCAATGACAGAACAAAGAAATCTTGTGTGTTTAACTCTGATGGTTAGCTAAACTTGGGCCATTTCTCATTTCTTGAGGAAAAATACCAAGATGGGGATTTTTGAACTTGGGCACTTTTAACAAACAGTTCAGTTTGTCGCACGTGCATTTATTATCTGTGTTGCATATTAGATGAGTTGATTAGTTTTCAATTAAAACTTCAAATAGAAAGTTTGGGCGGAAAATTTTTTTTTTGGCAAGCATCTTCGTCAATATTAGTATAAGTACTACCTCTAGTTACAAAGTAACAATTAATGATGCCTTCAAACATTTTTGTTAGACCATTCTGTTTAACTAGAATTTTCCTGACTTTTTTGGGAATCAAAAACTCACACTAAACTCAACATACACCATATTCAAGTCCTGGTGAAGCACATGCACAAACTCTCACATTGATGCATGCACAAGTATGTATCAGTGTGTGCTTCTTAAATTGGTCAACATCAACACTTGTTCTAGGACTTAAACCCTAGGGTGCTGGTAAACACTAGCGCACCTAGCTAGCCGTCGGGGCATTTTGGAAAGTAGAAAATGTCATTGTTTTTTGCCTGGAGGTGGTAGTAACTAGCAAGAAGCTTGTTGAAGAACACAAGATTCCTGTCTTGCCCTGGCTGATTCACTAACTAGACAGTAATATCTTCATTTTTTTTGAAACAAAGGAAGGGCAAACACCGAAACACCAAACCACTGAACAGACAGTAATATCTTCAATAAGCAACTAAATAAGTGTTCCTGACACCAGAGAAGGGACAGGAGATATTGGCATAAAATTGTGTGGGTAAATCAAATTTAAAACATTGCTTTCTATGCATGAATGACACCTAAATACTTTTCTAGGATGTTATTCTATTTTTGCTGTTTATCTGGTTTGGATAGTGTCAGGATATTTCTTGTGTTTCCTCATGATTCCTTTTGTAATTTAACAATATGCACTACTTTTTCCTTTTTGTCACCAGGTGGCTCCTTCAGGAAAACAGTTGCTGGTCCTATGAGGTCAACTTTAACTTTTGATAACAATCATTCTGTACTACCAAGTCAAAACATTGATTATGGCCAGCCCATGGTATGATTTGCTCACGAAGCCAGACATTAGCTTCGACATCACTAAGTTCGTTCATCCTATTCTTTTTATGTAACTGTGCAACTGATTATTTTCCGCGTATTACGCAGCCTTGCATTTCTGGTCCAGGAGTTTGGGCATCCTACAGGTCACGCTCAGTGGTATGCTCTTCTAACAAGTTGTAGTGTTGCACTCTCTCAATTCTTAAGGTTTCGAATCTCTGCACTGAGGGAGCTAATAAACTACTAGTAACGGTATTTATCAACATATATAATCATCTGGGGATTATACTTGTTGTCAGGTCGTGATGACTAGATTCCATTATTTTTCCTTGAATGGTCCAACTTACTGTCATTTAGTGTAGAAGTTTAAAATAGGCCATTAGTTTTCCCCTTTTCCATGCTAAATAGACACTGCCTGGTTTTGCAAAAAGATGGATGGTTTATCAATGTAACCTCAACATTGTAGTACTTCTGAAGCCTTGGCGCTTCATATAGTACAAAGAGATCGCTTTTGACCATTATTTTAGGTTTTGCCAAGTTATCTGTAAATGCTGTAGGTTGATACATAAACAAATAGACTAATGAGAAGGTTATAATTAATGTCCATTTGAATATTGCAGTCACATGCAGTTTATAATTCTTAGAACTACTTGACGTACGTGAGTATGAACATTAGATCAGTATTTTTTTGCCGGGCCGGCAGAAGGAACGCCGGCCGATTTTTATTAAGCAAGGGGGGGAAGCCACATTACATTGGGGAAACATTGTTGTTGAGGCAACTGCCCCTAGCTGGCTATCCTGGGGTGTGCCAGCAGCACAATGCCTACGCTACGCCGCAGCAACTCAGCGGCCGCCAGCAGACAAAGACCCAAATCAAAGTACAACAATTTACATCACACCCGCAGCTCGCCAAGCCTCAATTTCCTCACGAAAACGATCCAGGAGCTTGGTCACCAGGCCTTCAAAGGTCCTGGAGTTCCTTTCCTTCCAGATTATCCAGCAGCCCAAGATGAAGCTTGCGTCGAACATGCAGTAGTTATGCATGCCATGTGCATGCTCTCTTGGGGCATCCAGCTTATTTGTATCTATGTTTTCATTTGTCATACCTAATCAGTTGTACTTAAAACAGTTCCATCCTCAAATTGTGGGAGGGGGCACATCCACAAGAATCCCCTTGCCTCCCCTGGAGATAGCAGATGATGAGCCCATATATGTTAATCCCAAACAATATCATGGAATTCTTCGCAGAAGACAGCTGCGTGCTAAGCTAGAGGCCCAGAATAAGCTCGTCAAAACACGAAAGGTTCTTGCCACTGCCAACTGATCCATGATGTTTTTACCTTGCATTGCCATCTGTTGTGCATGTTGCATGAACTTTTTAATATTGTTAACCACCCTGCTTGGCTTAATATTGAATGTAATCTCCATGTGCAGCCTTACCTTCACGAATCTCGGCATCGCCATGCAATGAAGAGGGCAAGGGGCTCTGGTGGGCGATTCCTCAATACTAAGCAGCTCCAGGAGCAGCAGTCTCACACTACCTCCACCACAGACAGCCAAAATTCTTCCGGTTCAACCCATCTACGGCTAGGTGGTGGCGCAATCGGAGATCGAACTACTTTGTTTCCATTCAAAGCAATGGACTCACAAGATAACATCAAGAGAGTCGCAGCTTGTGCTTCCACCTTCACTGTAACTTCTGTGGCGCACGAAGACGACGCCTTCTTCGACCGCCATGGTGACCATCTCAGCTTCTCCGGCCATTTTGGCCAGGCAGGCGCACAAGGTGGCGTCGGCAGCATGCACAACGGGACACATCAGAGGGTTCCTGCTATGCGATGAGCAGTGTTTGCGAATCATCATATATGGTGTGGTCTTGGTCCCTCCTTAGGCAATTCATCCTTGGCTTAAGTTTCATGCTTTGTTAGGACTTCAGAGATGCTTCATAGTGCTGTGCATTTGCAGCCCATAAGTCTGGGCTTGATTGTGATGTGATATATCCATGTATCGGTGTGATGGAGTCGTCCCTGTTTGAATAAACACTATTCTGTTGGTTATACAATGTGTTGCAAAACTTTACAGTTGTGTTGTGCAGCGTGCATTATTAGTGTCCTAGCGTATTGTTCATGGTCAATCTTGAAATAAATAATATTGATAGCGGTGAATTGGCGGCTTTCTTCCTTTTTCAGGAACCCAATGGAAAAGGAAAATTAACCGAAATGATTTTAGAATGGCTAGTCCTAGTTGATCACAACTCATAAGGGCCTAATGCGTAGGTCCTGTTCTTTTCATATTATTTATCGGATTATTTGCTCTGCATCTCTAAAAATATGTTTTCTTAAAAAAAACTTTTATTGTGCTGTATTAATATCTATTAAGTTTATTTCTTAAAATATTTAATTTACCATATAATTAAGTATATAATTATTATTTGCTCTACATCTCTAAAAATATATTTTCTTTAAAAACTTTTATTCTGCTGTATTAATATATATTAAGTTTATTTCTTAAAATATTTAATTTATACCATATAATTAAGTATATAATTTATGATAATAATCTAAATCAAACAAACCTAGACAGGCTTGCACGAGGCAGTGACGAAGCACAGAGGAAATCCTTATGTTAATTTTTTTTTCGGAGATCCTCATGTTAATCTGGATGCATATCTCTTATTTTGACAAAAAGATCGAAAGAAACATTATAGAAAGACCTATGCATTCATATCAACATACCCATGCGTGTTCAATGTTTTTCCTCTATTGGTGTATTCCACACGCTCGCTTCATGCATGCACATAAACAAAATCTCACTGTGTAATTGCAAGTAATTATTGTCAATCCTAAGAGATTAAGGTGAATCAATTCCATGAATAAAAAGCACACGAGCTAACCCATTCCAAAATCAATAAGCACATTCCTCTTGTTCTTGATTCTTGACTAGATAGAATCAGATACCAGAGATGAAGAACAGCCACGTGGTAGCTCTGCTCCTTGCCTCTGCCCTTCTGGTGTCAATGTCATCCTCAGGTAACATAGAAACACTTCTCTCTATCTTCTGGCTGCAGTAGTTAGATTGGAGTACATATTCACGCAGTTTTGTAGCGATCGCATTTCAAATTTGCAACAATAGCAGTAATTTCTTCTGTGCCATGATCTGCAATGTTGTGTAGGGTTGGCGGCCAAGTGCACCCCGGAGTACACCTGCACCAAGTTCATCTACACGGGCGCGTGCGAGCCTTCCAAGTGCTACGACGACTGCGCCGCCGCGTACAAGGGCGTAGGGGAAGGCCAGTGCTTCCCTCAGCAAGGGTGCAGGTGCTCGTACTGCTGCAAGACAAAGCCGGCCGCCGCCGCCGCCGCAAATATTGACGCATGAATCCAGCCAGGAGGCATCGAACCGTCAAGTTTTCCTTTTTCTGTTTTCACTTATTCTGAACTCTGATTTTTTGTTCTGAAAGAGGATTCTGAACTCTGAAGTTTATTTCTGAAAGAGGATTCTGAACTCTGAAGTAGCATGAAAGGTATAAAGTTCGATCTTGACTCGCACATGAAAGAAACAATCAACCGTGTGGTTTCGTGGACAAATCATGTCCTGCATTAAAACTTGGTAGGATTGTCATTTTCTTCAGCACGGGTAACAACGAAGAGGATGTGGCGGTCTCATGTACATTCCGCGTCCCCTCGTTGGGGACAGGTGATTCCCTAAGATGAGTGATTCACGAGAAATAGAGATTGACCATATTACTTTAAATTTGTCAAATTAATTGATGTTACTCAGGCAGTACTCGAGAAAAAAAAAACCTTTACAATTTGTAGACTTCTTAGGCACCGTTTTTTTGGCTTCTTGCCTTAGCTATTTCCTCGATTGCAGTGAACACGTTTTCTGAACGGTTGAACAGTATGTTTTTTAAAAAATTTCATATATAAGTTTATAAAAAACAAAATAAATCTATTTCCTAAATTTATAATAGTTAATACCTAATTAATTATACGCTAATGGTTCGTCTCGTTTCACGTGCCACTATTTAGCATGGCCATTCCGCCTAAGCAAACAGGTCTAAGATATCACAGAAAATTAAACATGATACATAATTAATTATAAAATCGTTGAGCATAATAAGTTATTGAGTGTAAGAAAACAAGATGCATATCACGTCCTCATTCTTCCTCCATTAGAATATCGTTGATGCTATAGAAAAGTGGACTGGGTTCGCATGTGCTTATACATATGGCTTATAAAACATATATAAAACGAGAAATATTATTAGTATGTGATTAATTAAGTATTAGCTACTACAAACTTAAAAAATAGATTTATTTGCTTTTTAAAAGAAAATTCCTGCATAGAATTTTTTTGCAAAAAAAATCTTATTTAATGTTTTGGGAAGCGTGTTTACGAAAAACGAGATAATAAGTATAAGCCAAAAGCTCATAAGGCCCCGTTCTAATGTGCTTGTGACTTATGTTTATTCCCTCGTTTTCTGTAAGCACGCTTCCCGAACTACTAAACTGTGTATTTTTTTAAAAAAATTATATATAAAAATATCTTTTAAAAAATCAAATAGATCCATTTTTTAAGTTTTTAATATTTAATAATTAATTAATTAATCACATATTAATGATATTTTTTGTTTTACGTACGGCTTATAAGCCATACACAGAAGCCTTCCCGGAGGCGGCCTAAACTCTAAGGGCCTATTCAAATTGACTTGTGTGGCTGGCTTATAGGATGCACACAAAACGAGAAACATCATCAGCGCGTGATTAATTAAGTATTAACTATTACAAACTTGAAAAATAGATTTATTTGATTTTTTAGAGATACTTTCATATAGAATTTTTTTAAAAAAATACACCATTTAACAGTTCAAAAAACATGCTCATATAAAACGACGGAAGAAACCACAGCTATAAACTGTTCGAACATCATATAAGGATGTGTTTGGTTTGGGGATGAGGTAGGATGGGTTAGACCCATTCTTTTTTTTGAGATGGGATGACTCTAGTTGTTTGTTTGGTTTGAGAAATAGGGTGGTCCTAGTTTTTTTGTTTGGTAGAAGGGATTAGAGTGGGATGGGATGCATGGAGCTCGGGTGGTGTCGACGATGCCGAGGACGGCGGCGGCGGTGGAGGCCGAGGGAGGCGTCGATGTCGACGCTAGCGAGGGCGGACGAGGCGTCGGCGCTGGTGGGGGAGGCCGAGGGCGGTGGCGGTGGTGGAGGCCGAGGCCAAGGGAGACAGCGGCATCGGCATCGGCGCTGGCGGGGGCGGACGAGGCGTCGGCGCTGGCGGGGGAGGCCGAGGGTCGTGGCGATGGTGGAGGCCGAGGCTGAGGGAGGCGTCGGCGTCGGCGAGAGGCCGAGGGCAGTGGCGGTGGTGGAGGCCGAGGCCAAGGGAGGCGGCGGCATTGGCGTCGGCACTGGCGGGGGCGGACGAGGCCGAGGGCAGCGGCGGCGGCGGGGACGTCGGCGTTGGCGGGAGAGGCCACGTGCGACGTGCCCACGAGGTGGGTCGGCGCGGTTCGCCTGATTTTGCCGGACGAGTTGCACCCGAATCTGAGAGGAATATTCCTCTCCAGGGATTAACCCAACCCACCTAACCTCAAACCAAACACCTAAAAAATAAGTAGGCTCTATTCCAACCCATCCTATCCTTAAAACCAAACGCATCCTAAGAACATTACCTAACCTCATGTTCCCTTGTACCTGCAATATCGTACTGGTACCCATTTTAGCCCCTAAACTCTAATACCGGCCAAAAAGAGAAAACACACACACACCATGGAAGATCTTTCTCGTATATGTGTTACATATTGCTAAGTACCACCTCTATTTTCAAATATATAACCATATTGACTTTTAAACGTGTCATTTCATCATTTATTTTATTAAAAATTATATAAATATTATTTATTTTATTATGACTTATTTTATCATTTAAGGTATTTTAAGTATGTCTTATATTATTTTTATATATTTGTATTAAAATTTTAAATAAGATAAATAATTAAATATTATATCTAAAGCCAACATTATTATATATTTAAAAACCGAGGGTGTATGTCTCCAGCTTCAGTCGATCTGTTAGGCTATTTTGTGTCGTGATCTTTTAAAGTCGGTTGTGCTAGCTGGTCTTACTTTGAAGGCTTTTGTAATCTGGGTGTTGCTCTTTATCTCTTTAGCTGATAAGTCCAAGAGAATATTTTGTAAACACTCGTTTAAGCTTTTTACTAAATTAAGCTAGGTGGCACACGCCTATTGTCTAAAAATACATAAGGTGTAAAATAGCATGCCTAGTTCCACAGAAACATATATTTTAGATTTTTTGAAGCAAAGTAAGTGCTGATCGTATAACTAAAAAAAAATGACATTTCGATATAGTAAACATAATATCAGTATAGAACCCTCCAATACACTATTCCGGCTAATGCGTGCGCATATCCATAACGCACGCATAGATTCCGAGTTAGGGAGGGCGGTACCCTACTCGGGTTCTGAGTTGAGGAGGGAGGGGGCATGGGACCCACGGACAATGAAGACGGGAATCTAGCGTTTATTCTGAATTGTTCGGATTTGCTATATCAAACATACATTGCTGGATGCATGCACTAGCTTGTTTTAGGGTGTATTTGGTTAGGTGGATGTGATTGGATGGAAGATGGTCCTTAGGATTTTTACACTGTTTGATTCATGGGCGAGGGATAGATGAGACGGTTATTTTGGGAATATTCTTTAAAGATGCTGAATGAGTGGATGCAGCTAAATTGGCCGGATGAGCTCATCCACTTTCGCTAACATTGATTATTAGTCACTAATTAGTTATAATTAGCATGTATTCTTGTTAATCAGTGATTACCATTTCAAGATTAGTGCTAATCAAGAATAATTGGTATATTTTGTTGTTAATTAGTATTGGTTATGGTAAGATTAGTGATAATTAACATATTTTGTTATTAATTAATAATTTACTAATCTCATTCTATCCACTCTCATAATCCAACCAAACAAAAAATTAGCTCATTCTATCCATGCAACCAAAGAACTAGCATGGACCATCCTATCCAATAAAATATGGATGGCCATATTCCATCCAATCTCGTCCTTAAACTAAACACACTCTAATCATCTCCCATAAATATCTCACTATACGGTTAGATTTACATGAAATTTTCAACAGAAAATTTAACTCAAACTTGGGAAACCCGAGTAAACTTTCTATTGAAAATTTCAAAAAAAAAACAACTATAATTTTGAAACTTTCAAATCTGAATATTTTAACTCTAAAATTTGAAACTTCCAACTAAAGTTTCAAAACTTTCAACCGAAATTATTTGAAAATTTAAAACTTTCAACTATTATTTATTTATTTATTATTCTTAATAGAAAATCATTAATTGCTGAAAAGAAATATGTGTAAGGGAAAAGAGGGAAAACGCGTGTGTCTCGTGCCGTTTTGGGATAGAGGTGTGCGCGAGCGCAAGGTGCGTTTCTCGCACGCACGCACCTCCTAGCCACCCCAGCTTATATCCAGAATATGTGGTGTTTTGAAGTGGCTTATTTTTCTGGCTTATAAGTCGTACGTAAAACGAAAAAATTATTAGCACGTGATTAATTAAGTATTAACTATTAAAACTTAAAAAATTGATCTATTTGATTTTTTAAAGATACTTTCATATAAAATTTTTTTTATAAAAAAACATACCGTTTAGTAGTCAGTAAAACATACTCACGGAAAAAAAAAAAAACGCTACTGTAATAATTGCTGCCGAACATACCTGATCCAACGTCCGATCGATCGGCCAACGTTGGCTGGAGATGAAGACTAGCCAACTACTAGCACTGTTCTTTGCCCTCGCCGTTGTCCTTGTGGCGGAGGCAACATCATCAGATTCAGATTCAGGTAGTCTTTACCGTTTACAGTATATATACATATAGATACTTTTGGTCTCTATGCTTCTCTATATATAATTTATTTTCAAAAATGTTCCTCGCAAAAAAGTAGTTCAAAATTGTTGGGCAGAGCCCTGATCGCGAGAGCTCTTGATCCATTTCTGCAGGTGGCATGTAGAACTGTTGCACGGCGCAAATAATATTGAACGTCTCGTGTCAATCGTGTTTCTCGGAATGCATCCGCGCTTTCTCGGATGGGATAGGCACTTGCATCGACGAGCAGACATACAATTGCGTCTATAACTGCGGCTACAATCCGCCAAAGGCGGCGCCTCCGCCTCAGCTCCCAGGAAACTAATGATATATAAAACGATGTTTATACATGTCCTGTACTACACATCAAGCTTGCTTGCTAGATGTTCGTGTCTTCTTCTGATCGTCACATAGACATGTGATGTGATTAGGTTGTGAAGAACTATATTTATATATGTAGCCTTGTTGTGCTTGCATATATAACGTTAGATGAATAAAAATGAACTCTTTCCATCAAAGAATTTTGGGAAAAAAAATCGATTTTACATCCTTCTTCGATGGGTTGAGTTTCAATCACGTTTCTCAGCCATAAAACTGGGTATAAATCATCCTCTAACTTTTAAAACTAGTGCAAATAAAGTCTCTCGATAGTATTATGAGCGGTTTTAGCTAACATGACGTCTACGTGGCACGTTGACTTGGTCTTTCAGTGATATAGCGCTTACGTGCAATTACAGTCTAAGAAAAAAAAATAAAAAACATATAGTGGGACTCATATATCAGTGGTAATTATGCCAAAAAATTAAAAGAATTTATAGGACACATACATCAGCCACATGAAAAAAATTAAAAAAACATCTCTTCTCCCTTTATTGCCCCCTCTCTCTCTATTCCCCTCCTCTTCTAAAGCCTATAGGCTAGTGACGGCCAAATAGGCCGGGCCAAGGTGTGTCGGCCCAGGCACGACTATACTATAGCTGGTCTAGGCACGGCATGGCCCGCGAGCCTATGGGTCGTGTCGGCACTGCCTGTTTGACCATGTCGTGCTTGGGCCGGTACGACACGGCACAGCTGCCACCGGACCGTGTCCACCCAGTCGAATCATCATCCTTTTCCATAGTTTTTCTATTTTTCCATATATTTCCTTTTTTCTCCATGTTTTTTTCTTATTTTTCACAATTTTCTCTTATATTTTTTTTTTCCATTTTGTCCTATTTTCTCTAATATTTTTTCTTTAGTTTTCTATTTTTTTGTGTTTTTTTCTTTTTCCCGCCACACATTTTCAAATTTTGTGGCTAAAAGTGCTAATGGGTCTTCACCGGCCCATGTGCCAAATTCGGGCCCGTATCGGCCCGGCACGACCCGGCGCCTCCATGGTTCGTGCCTAGGTCGAGGCATCGGTCCATGGACCGACACGGCATCGCTCACTATAGGTTTCGTGCCTTAAAGGACCATGTCAAAGCGGGCTGTGTTGAAGCGTGCCTCAGGCCATGCCAGTCCGGCCAGCCCATTTGGCCATCTATACTGTAGGCCAGCGAGGATGTGTAAAATCATATGCTGAAAAATTGGCTTATCTTATGATTTATGAATTTGGGATTGGAAAGTGTGATAAGCGTGTGTACGATTGATGTGGGTCAGGTTGCGAATATCTGTGCCTGAAAACGGTGTGTTTGGTCTATTTTTGTGTAGGTACTTGGGATCAACTTTGGTTAACGGTGGGGATCGGGACTAAACTCAGGGAGTAGTTTAGCTCCAGAATGGTCAAGGATGCCGGATGACAAGGTGAAAAACAAGGTGGCACACGGTGGGCAAAAACCGTATGGGAAGATCTTTGAAACGGGCTTCACAAGATTACGTGCAAGCGCTTAAAATTCACGAAAAAATTATAAAGAAATTGAATAGAAAGTCGCGATGAAGAAAACAATTTAAAAAAAGAAAAAGGAGTGCTACAGTACACATAGTACTGTAGTGAGCGACTACCGTAGCGAGCGCTACAATACATGGGCCAGCGAGTTGGGTTGGCGGAAGAAGGCTAGCAGGCTAGCGTAGCAGGCCGAGCCTAGAGGCCCACGAAGATGTTATAAATAGTGACTCCCTGTTAATTTTTGGTGATATATTTTTAGGGATTTTTAGAGAGCGAATTTGTTTTAGATTAGAGTTCTAATCTACAGTTTTGGTGATTTCGTGGAGAAATCTTTTGGATGTTTTGGAGAAACATCTTGTAAGCACAATCTTAGTAATAAAGGCAAAGTATATGGAAGATTAGTGCGGTAATTAATTCCTCTTTCTCGTCCATCTTTGTGCATGCCTAGCGATCGATTTTAGATTGATTTGTTTTCTCTAAGATTTGGGTTGGTTTCTTTGATCTAAAATCTAGCTAGGGTGTTTTTCTAGTGTTCTGAAAAGTTTAGTTGGTTAATTATTTTTGGATCTCGTTTAATCAATTAATTAGGGTTTAATTAATTTCCGTCAACCTTCTATTCAGTAATATTGTTTCATTAATATCTCGAGATCCAGAAGTCCAATTGACGTGATTCCAGTTAGGTTTATTTGCAAATTTTGTCTAGTTTATTCTATCAAAATTTCAAGTTGATCGGAATTACGGATCTATAGCTATAATCTATTTAGTGACAAAATGGTGTTCTGTCCAGATTGTGAAAACGCGGTTTTTCAGGTTTTGTGATTAAGGGAAAGTGTTAAATTTTATTTTTGACTTACGCAATCATTCAACCCCCTCTGATTGCCTATCTTAGTGTGAGTCAATCCTACAAGTGGTATCAAAGCAAGATTATTTATTTTATTATCTTTTCTAATTGATCTTGACCGGCGATTAAAAAATATGTCGACGGATAGATATTCCACAAAACCTTGTGTTTTCGATGGTATTGATTTTCAGTATTGAAAGGCTAAGATGGAGGCATACATTCAAGCTCAAGACTTTGCGATATGGAAGAAGATCTACAAGCCATATCAAGTTTCCGAAAACGATGCAGTGACAGGAGCGAACATGCCATAGGTGGAGGCTAACAGTAAGGTGAAAAACTTGATTATTCAAGGGCTAGGAAGGAGCGACTTCGACCGTGTGGTGCATCGTAAATCGGCACATGAGGTATGGACACTACTTTGTAATTATCACGAAGGATCAAACACGGTAAAAGAGGTACGTCAAGATATGTATAAAAAGGAATATATGCGATTTGAGATGAAACCTGGTGAATCTCTTGATGACTTCTTTGCTCGCTTTAACAAGATTCTTAGCAACTTGCGTTCTGTTAATGTTATATACACCGATGCTGAAAATTCTCATCAATTGCTAGGAGCTTTAGAATGTCTATATGGGAGATGAAGGTAGCATCAATTAGAGAATCTACTACCACGAGTACACTTACATTAGATGCGCTTTATTCTAAATTGAAAACTCATGAGCTAGATGTTTTTGCTAGAAAAAGTATGGCTAATAAATCAATGGCTTTAGCTTCACAAACTAACAACTCTATTGGTGATAACTCTTTATCTAGCTATGCTTTGTCTTCTTTGTCTTCACTAATTGATGAACAGCTAGAATAACTTCATGAAGATGATTTGGCACTCCTCTCCACTCGCTTCACAAAAGCTTTGCAAAATGTTCGATCTAGAAAGAGAGCAAATGGTGGAGAACCTCGGAGATGTTTTGAATATGGCTCGCTTAATCACCTTCGTCTTAAATGTCCAAAGTTTCTAGCAAGAATCTCGAGGGATGATGATGAGGAGGAAGACAAGGTAAAGAGTGATAAGAAGCGAACACTCAAGAGCACTAAGAAGAAGGGGTATTTGAACAAGAAGGTAGTGCACCGTGTTCTCTCTACTCTTGAACAGGTAAATCTTAGCAATGTGGACACCGAGAGTGATGATGATGCTACTTCCAAAGGCAAGAAAAGCTTGATTGGTCTATGTATGATGGCAAGTAGCAGAAGCGTCACCAATAGTGACATCGACAACGATAGCGACAATGAGGTAGAATCTTCTTATGATGATTTGGCTTGTGCTGTTGAAAAACTTGGTACTTTATTAGAGAAGAGAGATAAATAGATTAAGAAACAAGATGCTTTGGTTGAAAAATTAAATGATGAGATTGCAAGACTTAAAACTTTGACTCTTATAGATGATTCTTGCAAATCATGTGATTTAGTTTATGCTGAATTTACTTCTCTAGAGAATATGCATGCTTCTATACTAAAGGAATTTAGATTAGAAAAGGAGAAAAATGAACAACTAAAAGAAGATCTTGCTTTGAAGATAAAAGATGCTGATGTTAAAATTGCACAACTAAAATAAGATCTTGCTACCCATAAGGTTCTTTTATGCTCTAATTATGGTAAAAATGATAGATTTCAGCATGTATCTTATAAGAATTGTGCCACTCTTTTGAAGCGTATTGATTATTTGCGAGGAAAGATAGGAACTAAAAGTTTGAATCAAATTTTGAATCAAAAGACTAGTTCTGAAAAATTTAAAACTGGTTTGCGTTTTGATCCCTATGATTATTCTAAGATCCATGCTCGAAAAGTTATTAAATCCCTTGGCAGTGGCATAATTGAGACAGTCAATGAATCTAAAAGGATGATTTTTAAATCTGCTAATATTATGTCATCTTCTAGCACAATAAATGCAAAGGTAGCATCTACTTCTCAAGCTAAATACAAAGTTAAGTACACTTGCACTCATTGTGGTAGAGATGGACATAAAGTAAAATTTTGTTTTAGACTAGCCAAACAACAAATGAGAGAAAATGCTAAGGTATGGTCTAATTTGAGAAAGGCACACCCCTTTAGTTCTACTAACATGAGTAATGATAGATCTAAACTTTTGCATAAAAATACTTATGTTATGTCTACTGGTGTGCGTCGTGTGTCTCAGTACTGGATTCCTAAATGCTATATTACTAACTCCGGTACTGAGACCTTGACACTGTTTTCTTCTATGTAAGCACTTCGCGTGAGAAAGGAGAACGTTTGACTAGTGGATTCCGGATGCTCACGCCACATGTCCGGTGACAAGAATTGGTTCTCCTATCTCATAGGAGCATCGCATGTTTAAAAGGTAACTTTTAGAGATACTTCTACTTCTATGGTTGTGGCTAAATGTACAGTAAAGGTGAGCGATAAGTTTATGTTCAAGGATGTGGCTCTTGTTGAGAATTTGAAATATAACTGGCTTTCCGTTTCACAAATGATTGATAAAAATCTTGAAGTGTGCTTTAAGAAAGGTAAAAGTAGAGTATTAGATGCTTTAAGAGATCTTGTCTTTAATATTACACGTTTTGGGAGAGTATTTAAAGCTGATTTTGATGTGTCATCTTCTGTTAAGCATAGGTGTCTAGTTACCAATGACTTTAAAGACTTATTCTTTTGGCACCATAGACTTGGCCATGTTGGTTTTGATCATTTAACACGTGTTAGTGGTTTGGATCTTATACGTGGTCTGCCTAAGCTTAAGAGTGATAGCGATATAGTATGCTCTTCTTGTAGACATGATAAGATGCATGCAGGTTCACATCCACCTCTTACTATGGTGATGACAAACGCACCAGGACAATTTCTACACCTTGATACCGTTGGACTATCACGAGTTCAATCTTTTGGAGGTAAGTGGTACGTGCCGGTAATAGTTGATGATTTTTCTAGATACTCTTGGGTTTATTTTATGGCATCTAAAGATGAGGCTTTTAGTTTTTTTAGAAGTCTTGCTCTTAGATTATCTGTTGATCACTCAGGAGCTCTTGGAGCAATTAGAAGTGATAATAGATCTGAATTTAAAAATTCTTCTTTTGATTAATTTTGTGCTGAAAAAGATCTTGATCATCAATTCTCTTCACCTAGAGTACCACAACAAAATGGTGTAGTTGAAAGAAAAAACAGAACCTTGGTTAAGATGGCTAGGACTATACTAGATGAATTTTTTACTCCTAGAAAATTTTAGGGTGAAGCCATATCTACTGCATGCTATGTTTCAAATCGTGTTTTTTTGAGATCAAAGCTTGGTAAAACTTCTGATGAGCTGCGGTTTGATCATAGGCCTAGTGTTTCTCACTTCGTGTGTTTGGATGCAAATTCTTTGTGCTGAAATCTAGAAACTTAGATAAATTTGAGGCCAGATCAGTTGATGACATGTTTCTTGGTTACTCTACTCATTCTCGTGCCTATCGTGTTCTAGTTTTGGAGACTAACAAAATAATAGAAACATGTACAGTTACTTTTGATGAGACTAGCCTAGGTACTAGTCCAAGTATTGCAGGTATATGTGTATATATTCAAGGGAGGACATTTTTGTTGATGAAGATAATGATGATGATGTAGCTGAAGTTTTAACTCCTACCACACAATCAATTGCAATAGATCCTTCACCTACTACAATTGAGCATCCTCAAATTTTCACATCATCTGCGCATGCAGAAGATCAAATAGAAGAAAGTGACGTTTCTGAAGCAACAGCTCCCTTGCACATTCAAAGAAGATATCCACCTCAACAAATGATTGGTAATTTTCATGAAAGAGTGGCACGTTCCAGGTTTAACGATCCAACCTCTCATGCTCATTCAGCGTTTGTTGCGTCTTTTGAACCCAAAGATATATCACATGCATTAACTGACGAATCTTTGATCAATGCCATGCATGAAGAATTAGAGAACTTTGAACGTAACAAGGTTTGAAAACTAGTACCACCACCTCCTAATTATTCTGTTATTGGAACTAAATGGGTATTTAAAAATAAACAAAGTGAGGATGGTGTAGTTGTTAGAAACAAAGCTAGGTTGGTTGCTCAAGGTTTTACACAGACAGAAGGTTTAGATTTTGATGAAACCTTTGCTCCTGTTGCTAGATTTGAAATCATTAGAATCTTGTTAGCATTTGCTGCTTCTAAAGATTTTAAACTTTATCAAATGGATGTAAAACGTGTTTTTCTAAATGGGTTTATCAATGAAGAAGTTTATGTTAAGCAATCACCTGGTTTTGAAAATTCCAAATAACCAAATCATGTTTTTAAACTATCTAAGGCTTTGTACGGTTTAAAACAAGCACTAGAGCATAGTATGATAGGTTGAAAAGCTTCTACTGAAAAGGCTTCTCCATGGGAAGGTAGACAAACGCTTTTTTCTTAAGCAAGGGAATGATCAATTATTCGTTCAGATTATGTGGATGATATCATCTTTGGTTGTTCATCTTATGCTTTGGTGTCCCAGTTTTTAGAAACTATGAGTAGTGAATTTGAGATGAGTATGATGAGCGAATTGACTTACTTTTTGGGATTGCAAATCAAACAAACAAAAGAAAGTATATTTGTGCATCAAAGTGAGTATACGAAGGATCTTCTATGTCGCTTTGGAATAGAGAATTGCAAACCCATCATGACACCCATGGGAGCTACATCTACACTTGATCCTAATGAGGAAGGTGAACCAGTTGATCAAAAGGAGTATAGGAGTATGATTGGTTCAATTTTGTATCTTGCTGCTTCAAGACCGGATATACAATTTGCTGTATGTTTATGTGCTTCACATCTTCAAGCAATTAAGCAAATTCTTAGGTATGTTCATAGCACTAAAGACTTTGGTATATGGGTATCAGCATCATTATGTATTAGCATAAGAGCTTTTTCTTATGCTGATTTTGGAGGATGTGACTTGATAGGAAAAGTACTTCTGATACTTGTTTCTTCTTGGGTAATTCTCTTGTTGCTTGGTCGTCTAGAAAACAATCCTCTGTAGCACAATCAACTGCTGAATCTGACTATGTGGTTGCTGCTAGTTGTTGTTCTCAAATACGTTGGATAGTAGCTACACTTAAGGATTATGGTGTTACTTTAGAAAATGTTCCGTTCTTCTGTGATAACACAAGTGCCATTTGTATTGCTAAGAACCCAGTACAATACTCTAGGGCAAAACATATTGATATTAGATTTCACTTTCTTAGAGATCGTGTTGAAAAAGAAAATATAGCATTTCATCATGTGGATACTGAACATCAATTGATAGATATTTTCACAAAACCTTTGGACTCTTCTCGTTTTTCTTATCTTAGGGGAAATCTTGGGATTATTCATCTAATGGGGTTGTTTTGAGGGGAGCTTTAACTCTTTGTAAATATTTATTATTGGTATGTTTTTATTTGAAATTTAAAAAAAATAAAAAAATTACTGATAAACTAATGAGCACTGCATATGATTCATATGTGTCTTTTGAAGCCATGTTCATGCTATAAAGAAAGAGTGCCTTCATGTCTGTACATATATTGTGTAGGTCTTTGCATGACTATCTAAATAAAATGACAACTTGAATTAAATATTGGCATGATTGAACTTTCTTATTTATTTTGATCTTGTTTTACATGTGGTAATGTGCTATGACAAATAATATGAGAAAGATCAAAAGTATGTGCTATGGAAAAATATGATGAAGATCAAGAAAATATGCATTGTCACATTTCTTTTTAACGAGACTGCTTACCTTTGCACTTTGGTACGAACTTGGAAAAAGTTGTGTATGACCGAAATCTTGTTCTTAAGCCTGTAATTGTCAAAAGACATAGGCTTGACTGGGTTAAAAAGTAAGGCTGACGGTACATATAATTCCTTGCAATTGATATCTTATCGCAGCTAATTAATCAAGTTTCAGCTCTTTTAAATACCAATAAATTTAAGTATTAAAATAGTTAAGGAAGAAATATCATATCATATAATAAATTGTTAATTACACTTAATTTTTAGTTGTGCTAGAGTTACATTGTAAGTGTATGGATGTGAGAGTATAAATTACTTTTAGTATGACATGAGTGAGCATTTGATACATATTTTGATGATTTGTGGTGCTCATTATTACAAAAAAAGGAGGATAAAAAAATAATATTTCTCTTTTGTGTTCTTGATGAACTCATTGTCAAAAAGGGGGAGAGTTTTATATACAGTTTTTGATGATCTTTTCACGATCTTTTTATTTTGTTTTTTGTTTTTCTTTAAAAAGGACTTTTGCGATGGTAAATACCAATGTTCAGTGTTTATATATGTTGTTGCTAATGTTTTTATCAAAGGGGAGATTGTAAAATCATATGCTGAAAATTTGGCTTATCTTATGATTTATGAACTTGGCATTGGAAAGTGTGATAAGCGTGTGTACGACTGATGTGGGTCAGGTTGCGAAAATCTGTGCCCAAAAACGGTGTGTTTGGTCTATTTGTGTGTAGGTACTTGGGGTCAACCTTGGTCAACGGTGGGGATCGGGACTAAACTCAGGGAGTAGTTTAGGTCCAGAATGGTCAAGAATGCCAGGTGACAAGGTGGGATACAAGGTGACACACGGTGGGTGAAAACCATGTGGAAAGATCTTTCAAACGGGCTTCACAAGGTTACGTGCAAGCGCTTGAAATTCATGGAAAAATTGTGAAGAAATTGAATAGAACGTCGCGATGAAGAAAAGAATTAGAAAAAAAGAAGGAGCGCTACAGTATATGGAGTACTGTAGTGAGCGAGTACTGTAGTAAGCGCTAAGTACATGGGCCAGCGAGTTGGGCTGACGGAAGAAGGCTAGCAAGCTGGCGTAGCAGGCCAAGCCTAGAGCCCACGAGATGTTATAAATAGTGATTCCTTAATTTTTGGTGGTATTTTTTTTAGGGATTTTTAGAGAGCGAATTTGTTTTAGATTAAAGTTTTAATATAGAGTTTTGGTGATTTCGTGGAGAAATCTTTTGGATGTTTTGGAGAAACATCTTGTAAGCACAATCTTAATAATAAAGGTAAAGTTTATGAAATATTAGTGCGGTAATTAATTTCTCTTTCTAGTTCATCTTTATGCATGTCTAGCGATCGATTTTAGATTGATTTGTTTCTCTAAGATTTGGGGTTGTTTCTTTGATCTAAAATCTAGCTAGGGTGTTTTTCTAGTGCTCTGAAATGTTTAGTTGGTTAATTATTTTCAGATCTCGTTTAATCAATTAATTAGGGTTTAATTAATTTTCGTCAACCTTCTGTTCAGTAATATTATTTCGTTAATATCTCGAGATCCAGAAGTTCGATTGACGTGATTCTAGTTGGGTTTGTGTGTAAATTTTGTCTAGTTTATTCTATCAAAATTTCAAGTCGATCGGAGTTACGGATCTATGGCTACAATCTATTTAGTGGCGAAACGGTGTTCTGTCCAGATTCTGAAAATACGGTTTTTTAGGTTTTATGGTTAAGGAAAAGTATTAAATTTTATTTTTGCCTTGCGCAATTATTCAACCCCTCTAATTGGCTATCTTAGTGAGCCACGCCAGTGAGGAGCAGCGCAGCGAGGGGCTCTTTGTCTTCTCGTGCTCCTCCAGATCCCAATCCGCCATTGGTGCCTACTACCCAGTGCTGTAGAGTTCCGCTCTCTGTGCTGCTCTTCTTATTCGCGGTGTCCACTCACTGGAATCCGAGCTCAAATGTAGTCTTGGTGCTGGTACCACGTTACCAGTGTGGGGAAGTAAGCCATGGAGGCAGTGAGGCGTGGCAGGTATTTTGTGGTGCTGTGCATGGCTGCGGCTGCGGTGCTGGCTTGTTCGGCCGGCGTCGCCGTTCCTGCGGCGGCGGCGGTGGCGCAGGAGCTGCAGCGAGGCTTCTCGGCGGCGCACGACCGGTCCTACTCGCAGTTCGAGCCGGTGTTGTCCGACCCCACGGGCGTCTTCGCCGTCAGCTTCCTCCGTGTCAACTCCACCATGCTCGACCTCGGTCGACCGGCGGGTCTAGCCGCCGGCGGCAGCCGCCGAGGAAGACGAGGTGTGCGCACACGCCGCCGGCGCCAGCGTTACCATCCGGCTCAGACGATGGACAACCAGACGAGAGCGGAGACGGCGATGAATGTGGAAGGGAGCGGGCGGCGGTCCGTCCTAGAGCTCGCCGTGGTGGCCTCGTCGAACTCCGCGATGCGGTTC
The DNA here is from genome assembly GCA_003991445.1 of Oryza meyeriana var. granulata. Classification (NCBI taxonomy): domain Eukaryota; kingdom Viridiplantae; phylum Streptophyta; class Magnoliopsida; order Poales; family Poaceae; genus Oryza; species Oryza meyeriana. The sequence continues at coordinate 16,646 of RYFJ01000413.1, read as the reverse complement.
TTGATGTGCCTGATGCGGTGGGCGATGGCGCTCGAGCTCTAGCGTGGTTGTGTCGTGGTGTTGCCATGTTCCCACGGACGAGAGGCTCGCCGGCGACACCGCCGCTGTCGGGCGGTAGAGAGAAAAAGGGAGTAAAGGGCGAGGAGAGGCCGACTGACGTGTGGGCCCACTATTTTTTTATAATTTTTGTTTGACTGATATGTGGTTTCGTTGGGTTTTTTATTTTTTATTTTTCTTCTAATGTCACGTACACGCCACATAAATGTCACATGTGACAAAAACTAAGTTAACATATCACGTGGACGTTATTTAGGACCCAAACCACCGAGGGACTTAATTTACAATGATTTTGGTAGTTAAATAATACTTTATATCTGGTTTACACGAATAAAACTTGATAATTACTTTGAAAAGATGTAAGGTGAACTTTTTTAAAGAGTTTTTGCTCCATTCAGATGGGCTGCTTTTTAAACGGACGTGGTTTCATCCTTTCTCTGGGCCGGACTGCACAGCCGACTGGGCCATGCTCTGGATTGGCCGGTGGGATAAGGTGGTTTCCGGTTGGGTTGCCTTTCCTTTGGGCTGTGCACCTCTTCTGCCTCTGGCCTTTGTTGTTTGTTCCGCCACCACGTACACAACATCGCATTCTTGAGCACCTCGCACCTGCAGCCATGGTGACCGGACTCGAGCGACGTTGCTGTGACGACGAGTATATTTGGAAGCATATGACGTACCGAGATATTCATATCCTTCAACATTAATGCTATTCCGGATCTTTCAAGAAAAAAAGACATTAATGCCATTCCATTCGCTTGATAAATGCCTGCATCAGTATAAAACATATCTATGGCGTAGCGTAGAGCAGCCTCACACAAGCGAAAACCGATCGCAGCACGAAGCAGTAAGCCACAGATCGATCGACCAACACCGGCCGGAGATGAAGACTTGCCGACTGCTAGCTCTGCTCGTTGCTCTCGCCGTCGTCCTTGTGGCGGAGGCAGCATCGTCGTCGCCGTCGTCATCAGGTACCCATATATATATATTCAGAGATTTATATATGTTTGTGTGTAATTTCTCCGAAGTTGTTGGCCATGGCCGAGTCCTGAGCTAGTTAGCTCGATCCATTTCTGCAGGTGGCTCGATCGGGATCGATTTGACGCCGAACAAGTGCACGAAGGTCACATTGCCGGGCGTGTCGTGGTTGCGATGTGAAACGGAGTGCGATAGCCAGCACCCCAGCGGGATAGGGTACTGCACCCCCAAGCCATCGTGCGAGTGCGCCTACGACTGCTATCAGCCGCAGGCAACTGATATACCATGGTTCGGTGGATCTTCATGATGTTGTCGTCGTCGTCTTCTTCTTCTTCTTCTTCGCGTAGAGTTGGTGGTGATGTGATCAGGCTTGAAGAGCTATAGCCTATATATGTGCGATGCTTTGTTGTGCTTTCGAAAGAATGATAATAAAAATGAACTCTTCCCTGCAACAGTTTAATTATGTTCTCTGTTTTCATCGCCGGGCCGGCGAAAGTACGGTTGCAAAATTTTTTTTAGGAAGGACTGAGTCACAACAGGAGGACGATATTAGCTGAAAAGATGGACGGGCGATGAACAATACTTGGCTAAGATAACTCGAGATTGAACACGCATACTGAGGACGATATCAGCTGGAAATGGACGCGCAATAATCAACAACTCTCGGCTCAGATAACTGTTTGATTCAAAATTTTAAAAGCTGTCTGGTTAAAAAAAACTATTTGATTCGATTCAGTGGGTAATGAAACAATCCCACCGGCTATCAGATAACACTTGAGCCAACTGGTCGTATATGATATGCAAGATTTTGGTATTAGTGGCAGCTGTATCTACGTAGACCAAAAGACGTTTTTTTTTTTTTTTGGAAAGGAAGCAGGAGCTCTGTTATTTCATTAAGAAAGAAAAAGAGTTTGGTGAGGACTCCTCTCGAGGCTTAAGGGTAGATCTCCAGCTCATCACATGGAGGCCTACCATCAGAAGGAGAAACTAGCTACTAATGGCTAACTCCATTTGCTCAACTTCTTCATCTATTCATAGGAAGACATCGTCGGCCGTGCTAGTCTCATTTTGGAAGGTTCTTCGGTTGCGTTCCTTCCAGATGTTCTAACATGTGTAGATGAAGATGCTGTTAAACCTTTTCCTGACCGTCTTCTCATCTTGCTTGGAGAACTATTCCCACCATTGGGCAATACCTTGGATCGCGGTTGTGTCGGCCCCCGGTTTTAACACCTAAGACCTCATATGTACACAGTACCAAATCCTTAGATCAGTAGTTTGGTACACACATAATATAACTTATATCACAACACCTGCATCGGTTAGCAGTCTTACAATACTTAATATTACAAGGGTGATCCAAGTGGGTCCCACATAGACCGAGCATGGTCGTTTATATTATCAAACACCAAAAGATATAGATAAGGTAGCGGAAGCGAAGCTGCGGCGATCCACCTATACTACACAGGCATCAATTGGAGTACCAAGGTCCTTACTGTGTCTCCTTCGGCTCCTCCTCTACGGGAAAGTGTGCGTAGGGGTCTCTCTCGGCTTCTACCTCTAAAAAGGGGAATAATCAACGATGAGTACAAACATACTCGCAAGCCACCACCACAAGATGCAATAGTGCACACAGAATTTCAAGGATGGTTTGGTTCATTTGCATAAAGCAACTTTTCACAAAGCAGTTCAAAAACCTATGACCTAGTAGTTTTAACTGAAAACAAACGTTATGCTCAAGTTGTTATCCGACAACGAGAGATACATCCACCTCCCCAAGCTTTCCTTGGTTAGTTTATCCTCAAATTCAATTTACCACAAATCTACCCATACCGACCTTCCAACTTTCCGGGATGGTCCATATACTCCTTTCCCAAACCTAATCTAAGCAAGTTTAAAACTTTAGAGGCTAGTCAAGAGTAATATAAGTCCCGGTGCTCCTTTAACCACGAGCACGGCTATTTGAATAGATTAATTTACTCACACTGCAGTGGATGTACGATTTACCCGTAATCCGCGACGCGTCTAACACATGAGACTTGTCACGGCCCGGCTTTTCAAATTCTTTATAGGATGCGGTACCCGCTTCATGAACTATGAGCCCTCATGCACCTCCTGGCCCTACATCCGCCTGTGCCAGTGGTGTGAGAAGTCTTGGACGCGAGGTTTGGATAACCCAACACACACCCTGCCTACACGCATGCAAAAACAAGAACAACTCCTCCGTAACCACAGCACAGCACACACTAGAACAGACCGATGACTAGGGTACAGCCCTGCTCAGTTCACTTAATCCACCGGGTCTATCCCTACTCGAGAATTGCGGTGATACTTAGTTCGTTTCCTGCATAGCTTCTTAACTTAGTCCTTAACTGACCAGGGTTGGCACTAACCTTTTCATAGAACCACCCAATTTAAACCGTGCCCTCCCAGTCGAAATCTGTTTTGTTTCATTAAGTTTTTGGTTTTCGCAAAAGGTTTTATGTGTGAAACGTGGAGTGGCGCTCACGTCTCCACCCGCTTATCGACAACCACTCAACCCTGAGTAATTATCCCCTTTTCCAATCACATTCACATCATGAGCAGATAATATATAACCATCTAAATAAGCATGACTAAGCAATGTCATTATATGACTACAGACTGAATAAAACACAGCAAACAAGGTGCAGGTAAATCAATAACAAGGAGTGGTTCAAGCAATTGGGTATGCGAATTTAAATATAGCATGCATTTTATTTGCAATCAAATTATTTCGCAATATAGGATCAACATGATCATGGAAGAGGGCGTAGTGACTTGCCTGGCTCTAACAATGGCTCCTCCTCATCGGCAACAAGTTCTTCCTCACACATGTAACCTGTTTAGCGAACGACTAATTAGCCTATTGCACTAACGTCGATTTAATTAAACCATAAATACTAAAAAAATTGGTAAAAATCCCAAACCAGTGCTATTAGATAGATCTTAATTTTAGATGAATTTTGGTGAAAGTTTCATTCAATTCCCATTTAAAACGAGTGAGTTATTGGCTTCCAAAGATTCAAATTTGAATTAAATCAAATTAAAAGCAAAAATCTACTGTTCAGCCATTTTCCATTTTTATCCAAGTTATTTTTGTAAAGGAAAATAAGTTACTATCACTGACAGAGAGGTCCCACAAGATTTTATTGACTAAAGCATTATTTTTCACATGGGAATTCCCTTACAATGACAGGTGGGCCCAGGGTCAATGTTTGACCGGTCAAGGTGACCAACCAATGGCCTGGGGCCCACATGTCGTTGACACAGAGATTTTAAAAGAGTTTTAATACATTTTGTGCTAGTGGGGCCAATATGTCAGTGGCACATAACATTATTAAGGTTTTAAACACGATTTTAAGCACATATATGGCCCACATGTCATTGAGACATTTTAACCACGTCATTAAGTTAATCACTTTCATTGGCTCTTAAACAAAAATCCCGGGGTGGGGCCCACTTGTCGGACTCTTTTCTCTCCCTTCTCTGTTCTTCTTCGCTCTCTCCTTCTTCGAGCGCAAGCGCACGGGCGGGCTAGCCCTGCGGCTCGTCGGCCGAGCCAGAGCCAGGGGTGGCGGCGGGGTAAGCTCTGCCGGAGCTCCGGCTGTCCGGGGTTCGCGGTGGTCGGTAGCGACGGCTTCACGGCATCCAGGTTGGGCGCAGCGGCGGGGTGAGCTTAGCCTGCGGGGCGCAGGCGAAGCGGAGGCCGGACGGCGGGGCAAAAACCGGCGGCGGCGTCCTGGGGCCACTAGGGCAAGGGGAAAGGGGGCTCCGGGTGGAGGGTGAGGTCCGCGCTACCGCGGGTCTGAACCGGACCTGGCACGGCCATGGCGGAGAGGAGGTCGGGTTCTCCGGAGAAATTCGCCGTCACGGCGGAGCGGCGGCCTACAGGTGGCTCAGGGGAGCCTTACCGAGGCGAGGGGAAGGTTTCCCCTCAGCAAGCTCGGCCGGCGCGGGTTTCCAGAGGCGGGTCCACGGTGACTGCTTATCCCGGCGCGGCAGCGCGACCACGGTGTCGGCGTCGCCGCACAATCGATGGCATGGCCGGTGAAGAGGGCTATAGGACAACGAGGGCTATCGGCCGGCGAAGCCCCTGGGCTCAAGACCCCTTAGGGGCGGTGGAGCGCCTCGCGCGGCGGTGCAGGTTCAAAGCAGGGCGTTGGCCATGCGCGTGCGTGCGTGTGCGCTCTGCCGGGAGCGGCAACGCGGCGGCGCGCTCATGGCGACAGAGCCGGCAGTCTAGTGGATCGGGCAACACAGGAAACCCGTGGAGGGAGAGGAGAAGGGATGGTGGCTCGGTTTCTCACCGGGCGGCAGCAGGGGAGCGGCACACCGGGCGGCGAGCGCGGCAAACGACGGGCGGCGAGGTTCTGGCTGGGGCAGCCAACCTCGCGGTTCGTCCAGGTCCTCGGCGGCGGCAAGACGGCAAGGTCCACGTGCGGCTCGTCCTCGGTCCCGAGCCAGCGCGGGGCGGGGCGTCTGTCTCCTCCTTGCTCCGGTTCGGCTAAGCGGCACGGTGGCGTGCGAGGTTGAGGCGAGCAAGGCGGGAGAAAAAGGGATGCAGCGGCGGTGTCGCGAAGGTCGCCGTCCTATAAAAAGCGCGGTACGGGTTCGTCCTCGCTCCACCGATGGCCAGGGCGCGTGGCGGGAACGGAGCAGCAGGGCGTGCGCGAGACAGGGGAGGAACGGGGCCTACTGGCCGGGGCGAGCGCGTGGCGACGACTGCGGCTTTCCTCGTCGCGAGGAGCCGAGGGCGAGGCACGGAAGTCGTCGTTGCAATAAAGGTGGGGTCCTTGCCCTCCCAGGATTCCCGCGGAGAGGACAAGACGCACGTCGCGCGTTCGGTCCGCGGGTCAAGGCGCGGACGTCGGGGTCGGTGTTCGGCTTGGCGCCTGTGCCGGGTGGGTCGGAGTGTGGTGCGTCACACGCCCGCGGCGCACGGGAGGAAGCAGCGGCATGGAGCGGCGCACGGCGCGGCGCAGTGGGTTCGCGGAGCGGCTCTGCACGCTCGGTCGCGGCGAGGCAGGTGTGGGAGCGGCGGCCGGCACTGGCTCGGGCAGGCGCGTCGCCGAACAGACGGCTTGCGGCTCGGCGGCGCACGGGAGTGTAGTGGCGCGGTGCACGGCGCTGGCGTTGCGGCAGCTAGGCGACGCGGCGGCCAGGGCGACTCGCCTGCCTGGCGAGGTGGCAGGCCAACCGGGCCTGCCCTAGCCTGGTTTCTGGGCTGTGGGGCCAAGTGGGCCGAAAGGCTGGTGGACCGGCCAGTTGGGCTAGGGGCAAGGGAATAGGCCGGCAGGCCGACTAGGTTTAGGGTTAGATGGGCTGACCCAGCCCATAGGGTTAGACTTTGAAAAATAGATTTATTATTTTTGTAAAAATACTCCGTAAAGGATATTAATTCATAATCATGGCTTTTATATTATTTTGATTTGAATTAAATGATAAATTGGTTTCTTTGGAAGCAACACTTGAGTTAATTTGTTTGAATTTTTGTCACACGGATGAAATAAAATTAAAATAGAAGAAGAAGCAACTTTAATCCCCAAATGAATGCAATTTCGAAAAGATTTTTGATGGTTCACGTTTTAGTTCTTGGATTTTTAGATTCAAATTTCAGGGTGTTACAGGTTGAAGGTGCAAAGGTGGTTGTTGCAGTCCGGTTGTACCCTTGCCAAACTTCTTGGCGAAGAAGCGGTCGAAGAGGTATGTAGCCGTCTCATGGTGCTGGTTGCACATGAGGCAAATTGGGCTGTGTGGCCATCCTCTGATGGCGAGGTTGTTCATGGTTAGGATTCTTTTCTAAATCATCAGCCATGCAAAGAATTTGCACTTGTTCTCAGTCTTTGCTTTCCAGATCAGGCCGGCCTTGAAGGTGGGTGTCCTGCCCTCAAACTGAATGTTATACGTCGATTTTGCAGTGTAAGTGCTGTGTACCATCCAACACCAAACAATACTGTCCCGGACATCAGGTTGAAGTTGCACATAGGAAATCATTGCCCATAGCCCGATGAACTCGAGTAGCTCCTCTTGCATTGAGATATTGCGGAGGCCACGAATCCACGAGTTGGTGCTGAGCTCCTGTTGGGCTGATCAGTTTTTCCTCCTTGTTAGGGAGAATAGTTGGGGCGCCACATCCTTAGGTGCAGAGTTGTGGAGCCACTTGGATTTCTAGAACTTCGCTATTTGTCCATTTTTTATGGTGATGCAGGTCGAAGCGTCGAAGAACACTTGGTCTCAATTTGTTCCTAGTCGCGTGTGTCGTCCGTCCATAGCTTCCATGGCCATCGCAACCTGAGGGCTCAATTGAACTTTTGAAGATCCTTTACTCCTAGCCCTCCAATTTTTTGGGTGGCACACATTGTTCGAACAAGGCAATGGCTACCGTGCATCCTATCCGTTCCTCTCCAGAGAAAGGCTCTTCTCAGTTTGTCAATCTTCTTTGCCACCCAAGATGGCAAGTGGATAGTAGACATGTGGTAGATTGGGATGGAGGACAGGGCCGAGTTTACCAGAGTTAGCCTTCCCGCCGATGCTAGCAGTCGTCCTTTCCACCCTGGTAGGCGGCCCCCTATTTTGTCGATCAGCGACTGTAGGTGAACTTTTTGTAGCTTGCGAGTGTGTATCTGTAGGCCCAAGTATTTGCTTGGGAAGGACCTCCAAGCCGCTAGGAAAACATTTGCTAGCTCGTCCTTGTCAATTGCATCGCATTGGATGTTTATCGTCCAAGACCAAAAGATGTCTATCGTCTATTTGTTCAGTGTGCCTAAATTTGGAAGCGATTGGGATGCACCGATGGTAAGATGATGAAATGTGGGTGGTGACTACTCTAATACTTGTAACACCCCCGCCTAGCACACCTACAGTAACACCAGAGAGAAGCACCGTAGGAGATTGATACGAACCAACTCCCATGGAACCAGATGCGGTACCAGTCCTAGAAACCTTGCTGGTACCGCGGTTAATGGAGATGCACCACAACAATTAAACTAAATAAATATATATATTATAACCTTTATAAGTTGCAACTTGGGCAAAACCTTGAGCACAATTTCAAATAGAATAGCAGCAGAACGATAGCGCATTGAGAACACAATCCACAAGCAATGGCTTAGAAGTAGGAAAGAAACCCTAATCTTCGCTTCAATCACTCTTCCTGACTGAGGGAAGAAAAGAAATAGATTGAGTACTTACGTACTTAACAAGTCACTGGAAAAGTGAGTTACGCAGGCTATCAACGAAAGGTTGGGGTTTATTTCATAAACATTTTATTTTGAAATTATTTTCCAAAACTCTAAGTGTGTGTTGTATCAGTGTAAATGGAAAGAGGCTTCGGGCCTCAATCCTGTCGTGAATTGCTTTGCAACAACTCAAGCGGACGATCGGATTTTAATTATTTAGTTTTTAGTCAAGTCTACTCTTACCGCCTGCCAGATCACGAAGCGGTTTAGCGGGTCTGCCTCAAGCAGCTTTCCACACCATCCTTATTTATTAGTTTTATTTACTTTTGTCCTTTTCAGGTTGTCATTCATCTCATTTTTTTCTATTATTTTCCTTGCACTTTCGTCCTCTTCAGGACATTATCTCATCTCATATGGCATCTCCATCTCAAGCATACACTGCTTGCACTCGGGAAGCCTAATATATGATGCCATTCGACATTTCGGGTCACACACAGGCCCGTGTTCAGACACTAATGGTCATCACATCGCGTCCTGGCGATTTGGTAACATTCCCAATCCACAAACTACTTTCGCAATCATTTACAAACAAATTATGCTAGAGGATCATTTCACATGTACAGACACGGCTGTTCGAACAGTTCGAACTCTGTAGATGTACGCTTTACCACCAACGCTTACTCCCTCACTGATCAGTGGGGAGGTTCAGTGAAGGCCTTTCAGGAGCCATCCAGGGTACCTCATGCCGGTAGTCGGTCATACCAATCTCATTTAAGCCATTCAAGCTTTAATCAATATCACAACACTTGACAATACTTGCAAGCTTCCGTTCCTTGCTTACTCAGCGAACGAGATATCCACCACCTTATCTCGGCGTTCACATCTACTGGCATAAGGTAACCCTATTCCAGATTAAATATTAGCCAGGGGCGTCCACATACCCCCGTGTGGTCGCACTGTACTATGATTAGTGCAATTCCAAGGAATCGGTCTTATATTGCGAATACAAAGCATCTCCACCAGAATGTGATTACTTTGCATTGTGAGTTTTTCGCAAACTTTTGTTTCGTAAAACATGCGACCGAGGTGTCGGGTTTTCCAAGGATTATAACCCAATTTTCCCATGTTGACAACAATCGTGGTGGAAGCAGTATCGTCGAATACCATGCTCGAAGAGCAGGAATATGAGGTATCGAGGTGTGAGTTACAAAGGATACGGGTCTTATCAAGCTATAGGTCTTATGAGCTTAGGTAGGTCGTCGTTCATCACGCAAACCGAGGCCAGCCAATTTAACGTGCACACACTACGATGCAATTTTGCAAACAAAACATTTTTCAATTTAGGGGCAATATGGTCAAGGAGTGACTTGCCTCAATCTTCGTCTTCGAATCCTCGCGAAAATCCGACGTCCGACGATTTCTGAATTGTCGACTATGCGCAAAACATGAAAAAACACACAAACCCTAAAATAAAATACTATTATTATAACTAATAGTGCCATAAGGTAGATCTCATTTTAGAAAAATTTAGAGAACTTGAACAGGTCAATCGGAGTTACAGATAAAAAGATATGAATTTTTGAAGTTTTAATGATTCTCTAAAAAAAGAAATGATTATTTGGATTTTTGGAAAAGAATATCTTGGGAATATTCTCAGTTCTGACAGGTGGGGCCCAAGGTTAGAGAGGGAAAGAAAGGAGCTGAGAGGTGTGATCAACATGTTAATGAGAAGGGAAAAAATGGAGCCCACATATAAGTGGCCTGAGGTGACTTAGAGTTGGTGGGCCACAAGTCAGTGAAAAAAATATTAAGGAGTAGGGCCCATGTGTAAGTGGGTCAAAATATGTGGATGTGAATGAGGTCGGGCTCACATGTCAATGGAAAGGGAGAGAGAGTGACAGGGAGGGCCCACATATCACTGAGATGGGAGGATGGGTCCTATATGTCATTGGGCATTGGTTAAGGGGTTTTTAAAAAATAAAGGGGGCCTATGTCACACCCTGATATTAGCCACACAGAAACTTTACCGGAGAAAATACCTAAGAAAATAAATTTAAAAAGGCTAGAGGAATTAATTGATGGTGTAAAATGCAAGATAATAAATTATCGTGGCGGGGAATATTTTTCTTGTATTCTCTGTGCCAAAATACATTAACTGGATTTTAGTAGAATTTACAGAGCACAGGAACTATTTTTAATAAAGCAAATACGCTTATCGGAATTTAAATCGTCCTGGAAATCTTTTTCCTTTTCTTTTCCCTTCTGTTTTCTCTATTTCCTCTTTTTCTCCATCGCTGGGCCGCCGGCCTAGCACTGTGCCGCAAGCCGGTTTCCTCCCCGGCCTTTTCCTCCTCACGCCCGCGCCCCCGCGCCCTCGCTCCCACGCCCGCACTCGTGCTCGCGCCCGTGCCCGTGCCCTCGCCCTCGCACCCGCGCCCTCACTCGCACCCGCGCCCACGCACCTCCCGCTGACAGGCCGGGCCCGCCTGTCAGCATCATCTTCCTCCTCCGTCCGAATCGGGCGGAGGGGAAATTCCCCGGAGCCGTCCGATCTGGCGCCGCCTCCTGCCTCATCCCCCGCGCTCTCCATTGTTCAACGGTTGCGGACCGAGTCCGTCCACTCCCCCGAGTTCTCCGGCGTCCACGTCCCTCTCTCCCGAGAATCTCGCCACACGATGCCCACGCCGCCATCCCACTCTCCCGTGTATGATGGAGCCGTTCGGCCTCGATCTCTCCTGGACGACCGTATAAAAAACCTCCACCCTCTCCTCCATCTTTTCCCCAACACGCCGAGCTTTCCAGTGCCCCAGACCCGTCGCCCACTGCGGCACCCGAGCTCCACCGTTTTTCGCCGCCTCCGGCGCCGCTCGCCGCCGTTCCGGACGCCGCCAGGCTACTCCGCCACCACCTGCACCTCCGCCGCACCGCGCCGCATCTCGGCCGCCACTCCGTGGAAGCCGAAGCTCGCCGGACCGCGCCCGCGTGCACGGTGAGTATCGGTCCTCCGTTTCCTCCCCGGCCGGTAATTCCTGCCGCGCCGTGTCTCCATTCTCCGCTCTAACTCCTCTCCCGTCCTCCTCATCCTCCAGGACACCTCGGCAATCGCCTCTCGCCCATTCCGTCCGTCGAGCTCCGTCGCCGACGTCGTCCCGAGGCCGCCGCCGCTTTTCGTCGCCACTGTCGTCTTCGGCCGTCGCTCGCCGTCGCGAGCCGCCGGTGAGAACCCCCTGCCGTTTTCCCGTTTCCTTTCGCCCCTCCGTGTGGTCGCCGCCGCGCCGGGTGGTCGCCGTCGTCGACGTCGGGTCACGTGCGCGCCGCCGCCTCCCGCTCGGGACGGCTGGCTTCGGCTGCCGTCCCGGGCCGTTCCGATCTGCCGGGTGGCAGATCGGGGCGCCCGCCGCTCGCTCGCCCGCGTGGTTGCCCCGGTGGCGCCACGTGGTGCGCCTGCTCTCGGCCGCGGTGGACTTGGTACGCCGCGCGCCTGCTCTCGCTCGCCACTGGCTGGTGGAGCCCGCCCGTCGCGTGGCTTCCCGGTCTGGTGACGTCATAAATCGGTTAAATGCGCATTAAATCACTGGTTAATTATATTTACTCTGAAAATAGCAGTAAACTTCAATAAATCATAACTATTTCATACGAACTCTGATTAAGTCCATTCAAATTCATTAAATCCAGAAAAATGCCAAGAATCCATTAAAAATACTTTCAACCCATGTTTGATTACCCCATGTACTGTTTTTAAATTGTTTATGCATTGTTTGTTGTAGAATCCGACGCCGGTAATTCTCCTGCGTATTTCGAGATCTAGCCGAAATACCTTGAGCCGGAGCAAGGCAAGTCGCACTGTTACTTTGATCACTTTGTACCCATTTTTCGCTAAAATTGCTTTTGTTTACTTAAATAAACTGCATTATTTTAATAATTCATGTGGATGGTATTGCCTATACAATGTTAGGATTCAGCCTTAGTTTTGATAACTAAATCCTTGTCACCGAGGGTAATAATGTGCTAGTTTACAATTCTTAGGAATGCTAGCCATGCTTAGCAACATAGCTCACATGGGAATTAATACTATTCTTTCTATGACTCGACTCAATGTCGGAAAAATGGAACCTTGGATAGGCTGGTTGTTAAATTCCTAAAATTTTGACCTAAATGGTGGGCTTGTGGGTGTATGGTTTTGTTTGTCACACCCATGGCAATTAAGTACGGTTCGCGAGAACACTTGGGCAACTTCCTGTACTTGCCAACAAGCCAGCGTGGGCAACGGCTGGGCTTGAAGCGTTTCTTCTCCCCTCTCCTAGGCACCAAAGAAGAGGGTGGGCGTGATGGAGTTGGGTCGGGCCCGGGGTAGGGTTGATCGGCTGCCGGATTCACCGTGGCGCAAGGGGGTAGCCTGGCCAATATGGCGTGCCCTGTCGGCAGGTGCAACCTCAGCGTGGTGTGGATGGTTAGGGAGAGGTTTGCGTTGAATGTCCCTGTCACAGCCTCGTACGGGACATCGTGGTGAAATGCTTTACTGGCACAACGGAACGTGTGTGGGGCTGTGTCTTGTGTTGTACAGTTGTACACCTCTGATAGAGAAAAACTATTCGAATAGCCGCGTCCGCGGTTATGGGACATTGGCCAAGACTCACCGTGATTACGCTCACCCTAGATAAAATAATCTGATTTTATCAAAACTGGTGTGTGGAACGTGTTGAGTCCGGTCAGCGTGGTTGAGCTGACTGGGGGGTGGACCGGTTAGCATGGGTGTAAACGCAGGTCGGTGGAGACTGGTGAGTGGTGTTGTACTCTCATCAGTTACGCCTGATGGTCCGTGGTTAACTTCCATCAGCGCGCCTAGTCAACGTGTGTAGCGTTGATGCAGGAAAAAACTGGTCAGCGTGGGTACGTTGTCCGGTGGTGACATGGTTAACGGTGGTGTAGTGTTAATCAGTGGAGTCCGGGTAACGTGGTGTAACGGTACCCGGAGGTGGTCTGGTGAACGTTGGTGTAGCGTTCATCAGTGGAGACTGGTTGAAACGTGGTTTAGCGTCAATCAGTTGGAATGGTTGGGCCTGGTTAACGTGGTGTAACGTTAATCAGTGGAAGTTTAATATTGTTAATTAAATCACAAACTTTTTACTGTTTACGAACTACTCCTTTTGCAACTGCTTTTCCGCAAATAACCTATCCCATCTTGTACCCTGTGCATATGCATAATTGTGTTGATTTGTTGAGTATTTGTGGGGGTACTCAGCTTGCGCTCCTATTTTCCCTCCAGTGTTGGAGAACACGTCAGATGAAGATCATCTGAGGAATAGGCTGGCTCCGCCGTCACGCGTGCCTGTTGGGATGGAAGCGGCTGCTTGGCCAGATGTTTTATAGACTTCGTTTACTTTTTTCCGTTGCATGTATGTTACATAATATACATTTTACTCTGTTTGTAACGACACTCTGTATGGCAACTTGGTTTGTGTACCCTGGCTTTCCTGGGCAGGGATTTTATACACATTAATGTTCAGAATTTCGGTGCGAATTTCTGGGCGTACAAGTTGGTATCAGAGCCGAGCTTGACCATAGGACCGCCAAATGGAAACCTAAGAGCCCTCTGAATCCATTTGCATATGCTTCTTACAGTTTTTGGAGTTCTTTTGGGAAAAGTGGGAATCTATTTCAGGTTGGGGTAAAATCTTGGCTGTTTATGTGATGGAAAATTTGAGTCAATCTGGAGTAAAATTTTTGTTTCCAGGATTGACATGGTGGGTCCAATTTTGGGAAACATTGGTTATTCTTGGGAAGGTTTGATTTACAGCATGCATAAAATCTTCTTTATTTGTGTTGAAATTATTATGTGAAATTTATTTGGTATTATTTGGTTTTGCAATGGTATTTTGTTGGTTTCAAATTTACTTACAAAATTATTTGCTGCATAAAATTGTTGTTGTTTCTAAATTATTTATTGTTTACTTATTTGGATCTGAGCATACATTGATTTTCCCCCCTTTGCTATCTATAGACGCACCACCACCCCCACCGGCACCAGCTCCAGCACCAACTCCAGCACTAGCTCCGGCGCCAGCCCCAGCTCCAGTACCAGCACCGTCGGGTGGATGGATCAGTGCATCGTCTGACGGCGATGGCTCTCACGGAGGCACCAGCATCCATGGGGGCTTCACTTCTACGGACGACAGCAGCTCCTTCAGCGGGTCCTGCACCCAGAGCGAGGCCAGTTCTTCGGCCCACGGGAGTGTGGATTATGTGGCAGATCCAGGAGCCGCACAGACGACGAGGGCCGGAGACGAGCAGTGAAGCCGGAGTATGGGACTCGGATGACCGTCGAAGCCGCTCGAAGCATTAGACGCGCCACCCTTAGCTTTGCGTTTTCTTAGTTTGATTTCATGTTTTTAGTGTAATGTTAGGACCATGTTTATGTTTTGGGGGTTAGTGGTGGCATGCCGTCTGTTGTGGTATGTCCGCCATAATTAGGAGTTGAACTGTTTTTCTCATGTTCCAACCAAGAAGATCAGTGAATTAATTCAGCCACTTAATTATCACCCTGTTCTGAGCCACCTGTTTTTCTCCTCCCTCCCTCTGCTCTCCCCTTCAGATGGGAACACAAGGAAAAGTGGTATCTTCAAGTCACCCATGCCGTTGCATGGGAAGCAAGCTTGAATCAGGTCGCAGCAGAGCAACCGCCAGAAAGTGGAACAAAGCCAGAAAGGAAAATACAGGATATTCCAATAGTAAGGGGGAATACCAGGATGTGTTCCAGAGACCTACCAGGGATGCCACAAAAAGGGAAATGAATCAGGATGATCAGCACCTGGAACAGCACCAATATACAAGAGGCCGCTACAGAAGGGCACCGAATGAAGATCCGAAGTCAAGAAGCAAAAGTCGCACGACCTGCACAGAAGACATCCGACCAGAGCACATTCACCTGGGGAAGCCCATCAGCTTGTGGAAAAGAAAGATAAGACAAAACAGGCGTGGGATACGCCGCACTAAACGATGTCACCATCAAGAACAAGTACCCGCCCGAGGATGGATGATCTATCATAAGTTGGAGGGTGCCACCGTCGGCTGCAGATTAAGGATCTGCGATGCAGGCTAGTCACAACGTAGAAGTCGAGAAAGGATAACCAAAGACAAGCCTGCACGCACGCGGTACGGGGCTGAGGAGGCACTGGAGTCCTGGACTAACGCAATGCAACCCGCCCTGCAGGAAGCTGAAGAACAAGTAGTCATGGGAGTCCTGGACAATGGGGAGCGTCATCGACGGACACTGATCACTCGAAGTTCAAGTGGAAAAAGCATAAGCAAACACCGTCGGTGGCTGGGAAAGTGAGAAACACCAGTGTACGCAAGTCAGCAAGTGCCGACTCGCTGAAGAGAAGTGCAAAGTCCCGGACACATCATCACCGCTCAAGAGTGGCCGGGGATCCAACGAACGTGGAATCGGTCACCGAATGGGAAAACCGCCTAGACAGTGACACAGGAAGGAGTGCGGACTGGCAGGGGACTATCCCGGTGCAGCGAGAACTTCTCGAAGATGCCAGACCTATGACGCACTGACTGAAGAAGGATGTGAAGTGTCTGGACCTGACTGCAAGCACAGCTTGAAGAACTCAAAAGAAGAAGTGGTAGCACCTGGTGGGATCACCTTAGTCCCAAGGAAGATCCAAGTATACTGTGAGCACCCGCCAAGGACAGGTGCATGTGGAGTAAGAAGACAGGGGGTAGCCATGCATTGCACGGTCAGTGTACGCCCCATTGAGAGCAATACCCAACACACGACCTGAAAGTGGCCGCAGGGTCCAGGCGAAAAAGTGGCGGCGATGTACTCAGGTGGGAACCGAGGGAAGATATACGGAGCCACAAGAGCTGGAAGTACATCTCACCCAGCCGTGATTGAACCCTTCCGCCAGAGAAGGTGGGCGGGAACTGATAGGACTATGAGTGGATACAACCATCCGCGGGAAAGCCAAGTCGTGGGAGACGCCGCGGGAGCAGAAAAGTGACTGCAACACCCGCTCGGGCAGAGCAAGTGCAAGAAAGGCAGCAGAATGAACGCTGGAAGCTGGGCATGTTGAACACGAGTCGTGGGCAGCCCTAGAGGCTCAAAACCACGCTGTGGGATCAAGTGCAAGGCCACAAGCGAACGATCCAGAAACGAAGAACTAAAAGAACAATGAGAGTCGGAAAAGCTCAAGATTTACGGAAGAGGAGAACCGACGTATGGATGGGAAACGTGCGGTCCAGAGAAAAAGAATCAAGGACCAATACTCCGGAACCCCATGAGAACGCAGTAACCCAGTCATCGAGGAAGCACCAAAAGGTACCAAGACCTGTAGAACCAAGTGTGGGGGGCCACAGTGTAGAAAGGGAAATCGCCGAGTGTCATTTGTGAATGTTGTCCGAGTCCGTAGAAAC